>CM042171.1:8762577-8767577 GCA_023376005.1 Doryteuthis pealeii | reverse complement strand
AAGTAGGAATGTGATCCACAGAAGACCAGCTTCCTTTTGATGTATGATACATGTTCCTGTGTTTGTAATTATACCTGTCCTAAACAAAACTGCATTACATTTTTACTCGCCTATGTGGAGAAGTAGGGATGTGATCCACAGAGGACCAGCTTCATTTTGATGTAAGATATGTTTCTATGTTGGTAACTATACCTGGCCTAAACAAAATGTCATTATTTTTTACTCGCGTATGTGGAGAAGTAGGCATATGATCCACAGAGGACCAGCTTAATTTTGATGTATGATACATGTTCCTGTGTTGGTAATTATACCTGTCCTAAACAAAATGCCATTACTTTTTGACTCACACTCGTGTAATATCCTCTAGCAATAATAATGTACTTATTCATAACAACAAATTCAAAAACGATCTTGTAGCACGTGGCTGCTAACAAAAATTCAATCGATCATTAAATTTACAGAGAGTACAACATCTCAAGAAAAGAAGCTCGTATCATCATCATCATCATCATCATCATCCTCCTCCTCCTCATCATCATCATCATCATCAAGTCATGCTGACTGCGCAAATTCCTTTGATTATCCCTGTCTCTGTCTCTCCACATCTTTCCCCATCAGTCAACGTTGTATCATAAGTAACAAAACCTCTCTCTCTCTTTCTTTATTTCTCTCTCTTTCTCTTTCTCTATATATATCTCTCTCTCTGTCTCTCGCCATTTTCCCCTATCGATCATTGCTGTATCATCAGTAACAACACCTCCTCTCTCTCTCTCTCTCTCTCTGTCGGTCTGTCTGTCGCTCTCTCTAGTCTCTGTCTGCCAGTCTCTCTATCTAGTCTCTGTCTGTCAGTCGCTCTCTGTCTCTCTCTCTCTTTGTCTCTCTCTGTCTCTCTCTGTCTGCGTGTGTCTGTCTGTCTGTCTATGTCTCTGACTCGTTCTCATTACACTACATAAATTCATTTACTGGTTCTCTAATGAAAAATACTTTCAAGATCTAATCCAAATCAAACTTACAGCAAAAGCACTATCCACCGTTTAGAATGTACATGTTGCTCCAAACAAAACACAAGAAAACTGAAGCCTCACCACCAGATACAATTTAGTGTCCTACTCAAGGCATCTATTTTGGGAGGAAGTTTACCCTTTTGCAGGGAAAACCGACAAATTATTGACGATGATTGGGATATATATATATATATATATATATATATATATATATATATATATATATATATATATATTCAGAAGCAGTATATGTTCTGACTATCCTGCTGAAGTCCCGGTTTCGATTTCTGTCGGAGGGAAATCGTTAGTATACATCGCTGATGAGGCTTAATAAAGTTGAAACAGTCTGTACGATGTTCTACACACTGAGTATTTCTTTGCGAAATTCACTTGTCATTATTATCTTCTATAATTATCGAATTTTATGCGATATGCGCATTGTAATTGCATTCAAGCAAAAATATAAATATTAATATATACTTTATTCAAAAATTCTTCTAAAATAAACAAACATCCAAAAATCTTATATATATATATATATATATATATATATATATATATATATATATATATATATAGAGAGAGAGAGAGAGAGAGAGAGAGATAAAAGGATATGAAAACAACACAATATGCTGTTAGAATGAAAATATTTTATATCATATTCATAGCCAATATTGAACAATATTTTGATTTATAAAAATCATTTTCAGAGCTTGTTTTTTCATTCCGCACTCATCGAGAAAGAAACTGAAAATATTTGAATTCAAAACGAAAACATTGATGTTCCAAAAAGCGTACAAGTCATGCGATCGTTTCAGCTTCTCTCTCGATGAGTCCGGAATAAAAAAAAACAAGGACTGAAGATGATTTTCATAAATCGAAATATTGTTCAATATTAGCTATGAAAATAATATAAAATATTTTAATTTTAACAGCATTGTGTTTTTTCATATCCTTTTATCTATACTTATACCGTCGGATTCATTTCCTTACTCTTAACTTATATATATATATATATATATATATATATATATATATATATATATAAAAGTAAAAAGTAAAGTCGTTGGGGCGGCCTAAAGTCGGTATCAGACAGTCAGCAAGAGAATCTATCCAGTTTTCAATAGCGCTAGACCAAGGAGATTGTATTGGCGTCTGAGGGGGAGCGCCAAATCTACCACCAGCTCCTTACTTTACCGCACAGATCCCTGTGCTACTCATACGCTGAGTTGGCGAGGACCGGTATCGAACCTATCGGAGCCTTGTGATTTCTAGCCGAACGTTCTACCGACTGAGCTAACCCGGCCCCTATATATATATATATATATATATATATATATATATATATATATATATATATATATATATATATATATATATATATATATATATATATATATATATATATATATATATATATATATATATATATATATATATATATATATATATATATATATATATATATATATATATATATATATATATATATATATCAGATATATATATATATATCAGATATATATATATATATATATATATATATATATATATATATATATATATATATATATATATATCAGATTAAAAACCGCTGATAGATAGAATTACAATTACTTTTGCCTAGTGAATATATGATAAACTAATCATTAATTTCAAAGAAAAAAGTTTTGTCTTAGGGACAAAAAGTTAATTTTTAGGAGATATAGAGAAATAAAAAATAATTCTAAACCAGACAAGTATATATAGTATTAGCTACCTATGAATTTTTTAGTTCTCCTGAGGAAGGTGTACCTTGAACACCGAAACCATGGTAGAGAGACAAACTTTTTCTACAACATTAAATGCTCTATATTTTACAAGATCCACTTTGGATTAACTATTTATACTACTGCAATGAAAACGTGGTAGTAACTTTTTGATGAATATATATATATATATATATATATATATATATAAGATTTTTTGATGTTTGTTTATTTTAGAAACGTTGCTGAATAAAGTATATATTAAATTTTTACTTGAAGGCACTTACAACGCATGGTAGAGGCGTGTAAGTATCACTTGACAAGCTTAATTTCGCTAGGATGGTCAGCTGTGTACTGTGGCCGAGGCGATAAAAGTGTTTCACTAGTGTTTCACTGTGTCTGCTGAAGTCCCGGTTTCGATTTCTGTCGGAGGGAAATCGTTAGTATATACCGCTGATGAGACTTAATAAAGTCGAAACAGTCTGTACGGTATTCTACACACCGAGCCATCCTTTGCCGGGATTACACTTGTCAAGTTCATTTTCTATAAGAAAAAGTATCGAATTTTATGCGATACATGCGTTGTAAGTGCCTTCAAGTAAAAATTTAATATATATATATATATATGTGGTGTGTGTGTGTTCGTATGTATATCTGCTTTGTATATCGTATATACGTTTCTTATTCGTATCTTATATCTTATATATATATATATATAAATATAAGTGTCCGTGTGCATATATATATATGTGCACATCCGTGTTGGTGGGCGTATATGGTGTGTGTGTGTGTGTGTGTGTGTGATAATGTATTGATATATGCATATAAATAGAAAATGGTGAGATAAATTTTAATGAAACTTGACAACTCTGAACTTGCCGGACAAGTATCAGCATAAAATTAGTGAAAAATGTTTCCAGAAATATGAACAAAACTGAATGAATATATAATTTTAGATTCTAAAAGAAAATTTACCATAACGGCTGAAGAAAATAAAAAATGACAGAATATCCGAAAATTTCGTACACACACAGACATATACGCACGCACACACACACACACACACACACACACACACACACACATATATATATATATATATATACCAACTTATGAAAATATATATTATGAATATATATATTGACAAATCCTAGCAGCAAGGTAACAGCTCCAGAACTTAGCTTTCAGAAATCATCTGACTAAGGGATCTTTATATATATATATATATATATATATATATATATATATATATATATATATATATATATATATGTGTGTGTGTGTGTGTGTGTATTTATATAGATGAAAGGTGGCTTACCGGTGAATATGGGCACGATCGTTGGAGGTGCACAGAATCCAGGGGTTAAGTCCGCGTTAAAACAAATACAAAGTGCTCAATACAAAGTAGAGCAAATTCATTAAAGAAATGGATACAATAGAAACCTACTCGAGTTTCACCATAGGGATCTTCAGGGTTAAATCAACTGAATTAATCGAGGTACCGATTAATTGCAGGCGATTACACGTGTGTTCATTGAACATATATATATATATATATATATATATATATATATATATATATGTGTGTGTGTGTGTGTGTGTGTGTGTGTGTGTGTGTGTATTTGGGCAGCATTCTTTCATTTATACATGTAGAATTAAACAAAAGGCACGTCTCCTGTTTAACAATTTTATTGATGATCTTTTTAAGCTGTCTGGTCAATTTTTTTAAATATTTGGATGGAATCCGTGGATTAGTCCAGCGAAGTTCATATCCCGAGTACTTTCGTCACTTCGAAGTGCCATCATCAAGGGTGATGTGTTCCATTTTTTTTCAAGTTATTATGTGGAGGCTTGAATGTTTTATAGTGGATGCTTTGATTGGCAGAACCATGGCTAATATGCAGAGAACAAGCTGACAACTCATATCACCAATGATAACTCATCGGTTTGCCAACACGAGCTTGTCAAATCTTCTCATCACTGGTGGATTTTGACGGGCATCCTGCTCTCTCTTCATGTGTCATGCTTTCCGGACAAATTTAAACATCTCTGTCCACCCCACACACTTCTATGTGGTTGAACAATGTCCTTACGTTGTTCTAAAAGCCCCTGATATGATACCCTGGCACACCTCACCAGAAAAATCGGACCACTTCCTTGCTCCATACTGCTACCGATATTTAAACCTATTGAAATTCATAACCAATCAACAATATCTCAACGTTATAGCGGTGAGCTGGTATGATAT
>CM042171.1:8747577-8760077 GCA_023376005.1 Doryteuthis pealeii | reverse complement strand
AATTTTTATTTATTTATTTATTTAAAAAAAAACTTTATGTCCATCTATTTGTTTTTTATACTGTGGTATTTATCTTTCTGTCTGTATGTGTGTATATCTAACTTTAATTTAAAAAAAAGAAATAGACAAATAGATGGACAGAAAGATTTAAAAAATAAATAAAACTCACACATACACAACTAATGACAAATCCAGCTCCCAAACACACATACACATACGCATCCATTTTGTCCCATCCTTATCATCCAACATTCTGACCAAACACCTGCATCTCCACATAAACACTTCCCATTTAGAGGGAAGAAAATCCACCACCCATTCTCCCAGCCACCCCTGCCCCTACTGACAACCTACTGTTTTTCACCATTCTGAAAATGTCCTTCATTGAAGCAAGAACTGGGCTTTTGTCCTGATGATGGTCAAAATGGCCGAAACGTTGCATCGTCGACAATAACCATCCAGTTTCCATAACATCCCGTGTTTGTTCACTTTTCTCCATATGTATATGTATATATATATATATATATATATATATATATGTGTGTGTGTGTGTGTGTGTGTATATATATATATATATATATATATATATATATATATAGATAGATAGATATAGATATATACATTAATCATATTAGTAAACCCTTGTTGTAAGAAAACACCCCGGCAAATAATTTGTAAGTAAACCTATACTACCAAAATTCCCCTGGGGGAAAAACGAAAAGACCAAGAGGGTCGCACTAACTGAAAATAATCGATTAATACTATAACACTTTGCTAAAAGAAAAAAAAAATCATATATAAAAATATATGTGTAAAGCGCAAGGGTTGTCTAAAGCTAGAATATAAAAAGTGCTCGTTACCTAAGTAGAGCCAATAATAAATTAATCCTAATGTGTCATATATATCTACACGTAGTTTTACTTAGTAGCTCATCAGGGCAATAATCTGAAACTATTTGTAGGTATATTTGACTCATTAGGATTAACTTAATATATATCTACCCGCCCCCCGGGTTAGCTCAGTCAGTAGAGCGTCCGGCTTGGAATCACAAGGTTCTTGGTTCGATACCGGCCCTCACCGACTCAGCGTATCAGTAGAACAGGTATATGTGCGGTAAAGTGAGGAGCTGATGGTTGGTGTGGCGCTCCACTTCACACATAAAATAATCTCCTTTGTCTAGCGCTAGTGAAAAGGAGATAAACTCCCTCGCCGTATGGCTCATACCGACATTTAGCCAACCCGACGACTACTTATATAGATATATATAGATATATATTTAAAAATTTGTTTTGGGATGAAACAAAGAAATCACAGTGCTCAACCACAAATTTGTAGGAGCTTTATTTATTTGTAGAATTTTTTAAATATAAAAGTTTTTCATAAACAACTACCCAGGTTTCAGGTTATTTCCCCATCGTCAGGTTGCTCAATCTCCTGGTGTTTATTTGAAGAGATTTTGTGTTGTTATTCTGTTAGATTATTTGTTGTTATATATATATATATAATGTGAATGGGTTTTAATGCCGTTAAAATCAATCTATTAATCGATCAATAAGAAAGTAAATTATTTTGGATTAAGTAAAATGTCCTTTGTAAATAGAGAATATCTTTCGAAGTATTTATATCTTTGGTTTGTTTTACGGCATATCAACCTCAGTGGGTCATTTAATGCCGATAAAGTTTTGAAATAAATCAATTCTTAATGGATAATACAATTTTTTTATAAATACATTTTTCTATTTAACCCATAGATGGGACCCTAACAGGTACTACCACTCCGGGTCAGAGTGGACCAGGGAGCAATGGTGATGAAGGGGTGCTCCACATTCCCCAAACCAGAACTGGAACCTCACCATCAGATAGAGTTTAACGTCATTCCCAGGACATGTAGACCCGCAGCCACCGTCTTCTAGCACCCATATGATAAAAAGGGGTTGGGGCTTGCCATAAGGGCAATAGGGTTGGGAAAATTATATAGGTGCTAGGGCTTGACGTGACCAGCCGATTGATCGGAGGGGGCTCTCCGACCGCCCGTCTAGCCCAAGATAGGACCAAAGTGGAGTATTGCAAGTCATGAATTGCTCATCCACCTGGGCTCTATTCGTAAGCATCACGGGTCGCCACCCACGGCCAACAGGTGGCTCCATTGGGGGAGTCTTACCTTTCTGCAGAGGTGCAGTCGGTGCATTCTAACGCCCTAGCCGACAGGGCGAAATTATTTTGGATTAAGTAAAATGTCCTTTGTAAATAGCGAGTTGAAAACAAATGAAATTATCCCCTTTACAAAATCCCTTATTTCACAACCGGTTAGTATCGTCCGGTCTTTTTCATGAAGATAATTAAAAAGTAAATAAAATAAGATAAAAAATAAACCCAGATTCAAATAACTGGATTTCTGTTTTTCCCTCGTTCAATCTTTCTGGACAAGACTTTTTATATATATTTTTTTATTTCCGCAAGACTTTATTTAGTTTTAACTGATTATTTTCATACCATCGATTCTGTTTCTTTTTTTTCTTCATTTTTTTTTTTGTGTCTTCTTTCTTCTTCACATTAATTCATCTTTTTCCTTTTTTTTTTCCTTAATTTTATTTTCTTTCGTTTCCGTTATTTTCCATTTTTACTTTTTATTCACTGTTATTCGATTCTTCTTCTTTTTTAATAATTTCTTCTTCTTCTTCTTCTTCTTCTTCTTCTTCTTCTTCTTCTTCTTCTTCTTCTTCTTCTTCTTCTTCGTATTTCCCTTCCTTTTCTTCTTATTTCCTATTTTGTTGTTGTTGTTGTTGTTGTTGTTCTTCTTCTTCTTCTTCTTCTTCTTCTTCTTCTTCTTGCATCGTATTTTCTTCTTCTTCTTCTTCTTCTTCTCTTCTTCTCCTTCTTCTTCTTCTTCTTCTTCCATCGTATTTTCCTCCTCCTCCTTCTTCTTCTTCTTCTTCTTCTTCTTCTTCTTCTTCTTCTTCTTCTTCGTTTTCGCTTTTTCCAATACTTTCCTCCTCCTCTTCCTCCTCCTCCATCTTCTACTTTCATATTCTTCTTCTTCTTCTTCTTCTTCTTCTTCTTCCATCGTATTTTCTCTTCTTCTTCTTCTTGTTTTTTCAATACTTTCCTCCTCCTCTTCCTCCGCTTCCATCTTCTTCTTCTTCTTCTTCTTCTTCTTTCTTCTTCTTCTTCTTCTTCTTCTTCTTCTTCTTCTTCTTCTTCTTCTTCTTCTTCTTCTTTCATATTTTCCTTCTTTGTCTTATACACGTTTTCTTACATATATGTTTTGCACATCCGATTTTCTGTTCTTTCTTTCCTGTCATTTTGTTTTTGTTTTTGTTTTTGTCCCGCTTCTTTTCATTTCTCAGCCTCAATTCACTTTCTTCATTTTTTTCCTTTTATTTGTTTCACCGTCCGTTTATAGTTCATTGCCCAAATACTGTCGCTCTAATTCACAACAGACTTTTGTTGCAATTCTGACCGTGTGGGACTTTTCTTGATTTCTTTGTTTTGTTTTTGTTTTTGTTTTTGTTTTTCTTCTCTTTTTCTTCTGTCTTTTCGATTGTCGCCTTCGGCTAATCTTCGATGCATACGCAAAGTGCAGCAGACATTTGATGAATTCTTGCAGTCTTCCCGCCGGAAGATGGCGGAAAAAAGAGCGGGCTAAAAACAAGAAGTTACAAATAGGAAGCAATAAATCGAATGAAAAACAGAGACCAAAAAAACAAAACAAAACAAAAACAGACAAAACAAAAAAGATCGAAAGTGCAGACAGATAAAGTTTCAAGAAGTAAGGCGATCACGGCGGTAAGGCGAAAGTCTCGGTGTGAGCAGAGATCGAAAGTAACGCGGCCATTTTGAAATATGGCTGACAGCAGACGGCAAAGGGTGACAAGTATCAAAGAGAAATGCTCCGACAAACGATAGTCGATAATAGTGGCAGATTTTTCATACGTGTGGAAATTAGAGATACATCTATTAATACATCTATTGACGTATCTCTCCCGCTCTCTCTTACCGTCTCTCTGAATCTCTCATCTTCTTTTTTCACATCTTTCACTCAATCTTCCTCATCCCTCTCTCTCTTTCTTTCTCTTTCTCTTTTTCTCTTTCTTTCTCTGGTCTCCGTTCTACTCCCTATCACTCCTTCGCTTTCTCTCTCCTTTCCGCTCTCACTCACTCTCTCTTACTCTCCCTCACGCCCGCTCTCCCACCCTTTCTTTAATATCCTTCCTTTCACTCTCTCCCACTCTTTGCTTCCACCCGCTCTCTATTTCCCTCTCCCTAACTCTCTTTTCTTCTCCCGTTTCTCCCTCTCTCCTCTTTATCTCTCTCTCTTTCTCAATATCCCACCACCAGTCTCTCTCCACTCATTCTGTCTAAAGAGTATTAGGGGCGAACCTGAATAATTGTTGAATTATATATACTAGCAAATATATGCACCTTTCGGGTGCAAGTATTTAGGTTTTGATGTTATAAAATATTGTATCAAATTATAAACTATTTAGAAAATGATAAACTGAGGGTATAATCGAAAAATAGAACAGCTTTAGATTTAACTCTTCTATCATTTTCTTTCACTCCCGTCTTTCATTTTTTCCTAATTTATCTATTTAGTTAGATTATGAATTATTTAATAAAATTACAGTTCTTCGTCTTGTTTATGGATTTCTTTTAAGATTTATCCCGAGATTTTTGCTCAGATTCGTTAAGAGAAAACCAAACAATTAGAAATCAATAATACTAAGCATATATTTATTAAAATCAAATTTTAAATATCAATATGCAAATTAGCCTTCTCGTTCACACTGTAAATCGCTATTTTGTTGTATATATAAATACAATTACATGCTATTAGTAGGTAGATATGGTCAACAGTATTGATAAGGTATAACAATTTTATCAATAATTGAGGTTTAGATAAAAATAAATTCATGGTAAATGTGACGTCAATAACTAAGGGAATTATGACTTGAATAGTGATTTAGTTTCGGTTACAGACAGACAAGCACACAATCTCCATTATAATAAGATATATATATTCCGTCCTGTCAATATACGCTGCCATGTAAATCTGCAGAGGGGCCGACAACGGGCCACCTGTTGCCGTAGATGGCAACTCGTGATACTTAAGGACGGAATCCTGGTGTCTATGCAGTATATGACATGCAACACTCCACTTTAGCCCTTATTTAGGCTAGACGGTCTGTCGGAGAGGTCCCTCTCCGATCAATCGGCTAGCGTCAAGCCCTATCATCTATATATATTTATCCAACCCCTACGCATGAGCAGGATGTGACACAAGGTCAATTTCTTAAGCGGAGTTTAACAGGTTTGAATTCAGAGTTTTCCTTCTCCTAGACCGGTTGCCTAACCAAGGTTAAAGAGCCCAGTCTGCCCTACTATTTACCCATAGCTGGAGGGAGAGTAGGATTCATACCTTTCCCAAGGGTATTAGCGCTAAGTGAAATGCAATTACCACGTCCAGGATTTGAACTCGGGGCGACGAGTCCATTTCCCATGACTTTAACCATTACACCACGTGCTTCCTAGCCCTATCATCTATATGATTGTCCTGACCGTATTGCTCTTATGGCGACCCTTTTTTATCATATAATTATTTACTAAGCTTAGCTTAGATGTGGCACAAGGTCAGAACTATGGGGCATCCACTGAGAATCGAACACTAACAATGGTCTGCTAATCTGGCATGCTAACCATTAGGCCACATGGGGTGTTCCTGTTTTTAATATATATGTGCTAGAAGGCCGTGGATGAGAGACTTAGTGGCACTAAACTGCGTTTAATGAACCCGGAACCTTACGATTCCAAGGTGAATGCTCTGCCGACTTAGCGAAACCGGCCCTTTCTCTAATTACTGGAGTATTGCGCTGAATTTTTATTGTTTTTAATGTGTGTCTTATATGGATTGATGTTCCTGATGTAATTGTTAGTGTCGTAAGAAATGAACTTGTCAACCCGAGTTCAAATACTGGACAAGTCTGTTTGCATTTTCCATAACGCTAATACAATTGGGAAAGGTATGCATTCAATTACTTTCCCGCCGGCTATGGGTAAATAGTAGGACATCCTGGGCTCTTTAACATTGGCTAGGTAAGCAGTCTAGGAGAAGGAAAACTCTGAATTCAAACGTGTTAAACTCCGCTTAAGAAATTGACAATGCGTCACATCATTTTCGTGCGGACGGGTTCGGATATATATATATATATATTCAGAAACACGCACACACACACACACACACACACACACACATATATATATATATATATATATATATATTATATATATATATATATATATATATATATATATATAAGGAAAATAGTTATTTTGGCCATGTGATTATCGGACATTTAAGTTGTGGCTACGTGGCTTCATTATACGTAACAGAAATACTTGGCTAGGTAACCAGTCTAGGAGAAGGAAAACTCTGAATTCAAACCTATTAAACTCTGTCTAGGAAATTGACCTTGTGTCACATCCTTGTCGTGTGGTGGGGTTGGTATATAGCTCAGTCGGTAGAGCGTTCGGCTAGAAACAACAAGGTTCCTAGTTCGCTATCGGCCCTCGCCAACTCAGCGTATGTGTAGCACAGGGATCTGTGCAGTAAAGTAAGGAGCTGATGGTAGGTGTGGCGCTCTATCTCAGATGCAAAAAATCTCTTTAGTCTAGCGCTAGTGAAAAGGGGATAGACTCCCTCGCTGATTGGCTGATACCGACTTTAGGCCACCCTGACGACTTTACTTACTTTTATTATTCGTATATTCTGTTAGTCTTTCATTTCTCTTATTCTTTCTTCTCGGACACAAAAACAATCTCCCTGGTCTAGTGCTAGTGAAAAGGGGATAGACTCCCTCGATGTATTGCTGATACCGACTTTAGGCCACCCCGACGACTTTACTTACTTTACTTACTCAATAGATATTCATCTTTCAACATGATTTTTTTTATTTGTCTAAATTTTTGGACATATGGTACAATTGATATAAGGGTTATATTATAATATAGAAGGGTTTTTAAATATTCTGTTTTCAGCAAAGTCTGGCGCTAGTGAAAAGGGGATAGACTCCCTCGCCGATTGGCCGATACCGGCTTTAGGCCACCCCGACGACTTTACTTGTACTTTTTTATGATTGGAATTACCGTACTTTTGTCATAGCTTACCTATATCATTGTGTGACCTACAATTGGTGTTTCTTTCTTTTCATTTGGACGAAATGAGTTTAAAGTCGCAGCCTGTAGTTATCGATAGATACAGCGAAACTGTCTGTTGCAGACTTGAAAGGGAAGAGAGGTCAGAGTTATCGTCCGTGTCCTCATAATGGCGGGGAATTCTGGCGCCCTTGGCGATAGACGAGACGTTTTTTTTGTTTGTTTTTTTTTTGCTTGATTTTCCTGTCTTTTTTTGTTTGTTTCTGTTTTATTTAAACAGTCCATTTAATCAGGAGAAAAATGCCAAAACGATTCAACTCCGTTATTCACCGAGCGAGCAGCGAGATTTTATTGCTAAATTTTGTCCCACCCTGCTGGTTAGTGCATTTAGAATATTAATGTTTTTCATCTTTTTTTCAAAAACAAAAAAACAAACAAACAAAAAAATGATTTTTATTCGTTCATTGCAGGCAAGATGTGATAGTCAAGTATGAAAAAAAAAACAAAAAAAAAACATAGAGTTGTTATATAATTTTTAGTTGGAAGTTTAGTGTGGAAGCGCGTGGTGTAATGGGTAAAGTCATAAGAAATGGACTCATCGCCCCGAGTTCAAATTCCTGGATGTCGTAATTGTATTTCCCTTAGAGCCAAAACCCTTCGATCTCCGCCGGACAAGCGAAAATACTTGAAACCTAGATTATGGCCACTAAATTCGTAACACCCATAGTTGAAGAGAGAATTGCTGGAACTGTGCAATTCACACCGGCCTTATCAGGACGTGAAATGCAAACAGACTCGTCCAGAATTTCATTTGGGGTCGACGAGTCCATTTCATACGAACATAAATGAGCGCCTCCGTCTTTATATGTCCGTATCTATATTTAGGAAGTGCGTGGTGTAATAGTTAAACTCATTGGAAATGGACTCGTCCTCCCGAGTTCAAATCCTGGATGTGGTAATTGCATTTCCCTTAGCGCTAAAACCCTTGGGAGAGGGATGAATCCTATTCTCCCTCCAGCTATGGGCAAATAGCAGGACAGACTGGTGTCTTTGACCTTGGGTAGGTAACCAGTCTAAGAGAATGAAAACTCTGAATTCAAACCTGTTGAAACTCGCTTAAGAAATTGACCTTGTGTCACATCCTGGTCGTGCGGATATATATATAATTTTTAGTAAAATTTTAGGATTCTCAGGGCCGGTTTAGCTCAGTCGGTAGAGCGTTACACTAGGAACCACAAGATTCAGGGTTCAATACCGGCCCTCGCCAAATCAGCGTGTGACTAACGCAGAATCTGTGCTGTAAAGAGAGCTGATGGTAGGTGCGCCTCAGACGCTAAAATCAATCTGCTTGGGCTAGCGCTAGTGAAAAGGGGATAGACTCCCTCATTGTGTGGTTGATACTGACTTAACGCCACCCCGACGAATTTACTTACTTAATCATTTATTAACTATCCAAGATATTTTTCAGATTTCTCACCAAACCAAAATAGACACAAGGTCATGGGGATCGACAAAAAAAATAGAGACTAATATATATTACAAAAATATTTGCCTTCGTCTGCGCTCCTTCCCATTCAAGGGTGCATCAGAAGTAAAAAGCTCAGACAAGAGGGCAAGTGCTATCAGGGGAGAAGGCTTCCTGGAATCAAGCGAATTGTTCTACCTCACACTCCTTCTATCTATCTATCTCAGTCTGTTTCTATGTATGTATTATGTATCTACCTATTTATCTATCAATGTATCTCAGTTTGTTCATCTATCTATCTATCTATCTATCTATCTATCTGTTTTGGTCATATGTATATATTTCAGTATGAACATATCTATCAATCTTTCTTTTTTTCTTTCTTTTTATATATCTCAGTATGATTATATCTATCTATCTATCTATCTATGTGTCTCTCTGTTTGCATGAGTACTTGTCTTTCATAGTCTATTTCATATCTATCTATATGTGTCTTCATGTATATCATATTCTATTTCTTATATTATATATATATATATATATATATAATATATATATGATATAATGAAAAAACAAAAGAGTTTACAACTGAAATAGGCTCACCAGGAGAGAATTGTGCCAAACCATTTCGGGCCAATCACTTTTTTTTTTGTTTTTTCATTATATCATATTCATACTATCGGATTAATTTCCATTTTATTTCACACACACACACACACACACACACACACACACACACACACACATATTTATATATATATAATATATATATATATAGATATATATATATATATATATAAGAAATTTGAAAAACAAGTGTTCCAAAAATGAAAAAGAGATGGAACACTTGTTTTTTCAAAATTTTTACAATTGTCGGATTATTTCATATTACTCCCATTTATATATATATATATATATATATATAATATATATATATATAATATATATATGTGTTGTGTGTGTATGTATTATATTCATCAATTAATATTGATTATATGGTATCGTTCATAAAATAGTGCATAATAATATGTGGATAAAGCATTTATGGTAGCGGGACATGGAGTCAACTGCGTTTAAAGACTCTAGGCTTCTTTTTCACTTTTTTTATGTATATTTAACGGCCCGTGAACCTGTTACGGGTGAGGGTTCTTATAATAGTTAGAAGGCTCAGAGTAACCTTCTAACGTAATAAATAATATGGAATATAATATTATGGAAGCGCGTGGTGTAATGGTTAAAGCCATGGGAAATGGACTCGTCAGCCCGAGTTCAAAATCCTGGATGTAGTAATTGCATTTCACTTAGCGTTAATACCCTTGGGAAAAGTATGAATCCTACTCTCTCCCTCCACATATGGATAAATTAGTGGCAGACTATGCTCTTTAACCTTAGTTAGGCAACCGGTCTAGGAGGAAAACCTGAATATTAAAAAACCTGTTGAACTCCGCTTAAGAATTGACCTTGTGTCACATCTCTGCTCGTGCAGAGGGGTTGGTTTATATATATAATATATATATATACAGCAAATACAGACTTTATTGTCTGAGCACATGGAGAAGGACATACATACATAGATACAAAAGCAGATTGTCTAAAGACCTTTGGAAGTAAGAGGTTCATGAAGATATAAGTAAGTCACTTACTGATAGTTGCGGAAAAGACCCCCCCACTAATGGACAGAGACACCAAGCGTCTAGCCCATGTTTTTGTGGACGCTAGACCAAGAGAAAGAGAGAGAGAGAGAGAGAGAGAAACCCCGGGCTGCTGTGTAGATACCCATCCACCTTTTGGCAAACCCTCGCAGTAAGGAAGATACCCCTTTTGGGCCGCAAATCTTTCCCAGCATTATATAATTTTTAATGTAATTATGAATATATATTATATACATTATCATATATGTATCAATTATATTAATTATCCCTGTGGTTAATTATATCATGGTATATATAAATATGCATAATCATTTATAACAATTATTCCATATATATATATATATATATATAATATTATATTTTATATTATATATATAAATTTTATTTATTTATTAAATTAAGTTTTATTTGTCGTTTCCTAACTCAGCACACTGAGCTGACAGCCCGGCTGAAACACGTCTATTTTCATCCGGGATCTGGCTATCAACTGAGGACATAACTAGTTATTACAATGACTTGCGGTTTCCCGCTACTGAGGTCAAAGTTTCCCCAACGGTCTGTAACTTTTCCATTTGTGCTCTTTGTATTCTCGCTACACGGTGTTGTCAATAATCTATGCTACTCATAGTTTATGCAACATACTGATGCTTTATTTAGGAATAGCTAAGATTCTAATTAGCATTTCATAGTTAACATTTGTTGGAAATTTTGTGATATAAAGTTGTGCTCTAGTTCGCAGCCTAGACTTATAGATTAGGCGAGATTATGTGGTCTATTCCTTAGCCAATCGCTGATACATTACTTAAGCGCTGATTCTTTCTCAGTATACTTGCGACCATTGACGAAGGACCTATGATTCTCCTACCTGAGAGGATTACCAAAAAGGATTCTTATCGGAGTACTCTTTACGAAGAATCTACTGGCCAAGGATTGCCCTTAAAAACTTAACAAACATCTTTGATATGATAATAAAAGTAAGTAAAGTCGTCGGGGCTGCCTAAAGTCGGTATCAGCCAGTCAGCGAGGAGCCCTATCCCCTTTTCAATAGCGCTAGACCAAGGGAGATTGTTTTGGTGTCTGAAGGTGGAGCACCACACCTAGACATCAGCTCCTTACTTTACGCACGCACGATCCCAGTGCACTCATAAGCTGAGTTGGCGAGGGACGATATCGAACTAGGAAACCTTGTGGTTTCTAGCCCACGCTCTACCCAACTGAGCTAACCCAGTTATCATTTCCGAATTAATGAATAATTCTAATTTCCGTTTCGGGGGTTATCTCCATTATAGTGATAATCAGCATGATTTTAAAAAAAAAAGATGACGTCTCTCATTGGTCACTCACAGCTTAAACGATCAAGAGCAGCATCAATTGCGTTTTTTGTGTGTGCTTAACGTTATGATGTTTGAGGGATTTTACTGCAGGATCACCTGCCAGAATTGTACTTTCAGTAGGGTCAATTCAGTAATAATGGATCTGCGGACCTAACGTATAAAAAAAATCCCACTCTACCCAGGCGACGCAGGGTAGCCGCTGCTAGTGCCATAATAAATGATAGTTTTGTGTATATATGTATGTCGGGAGGAAACTGGAAAAAATAAACTAATACTGACAAAGTAAAAATGTTATATACACATTAACATGTCACCGGTCCTGGTTTTTGTGCAACATTAATGAAGCTTGATTTATATCGAGAGTTAAATATACATAGAAGAATATAAGCATTGAAAAAAGAATTTTTTACCTTAAAAATGTTCAGTATTTGTAAATTCAAAGTAAAAACAAAATCAATACAATTAGGGTTATTTTTTTTGCCCGCCACCTCTACCCAGTGAGGCTGGGTAGCCCCCTTCTTAAGTACATACCTTAAAATCAGCCACCATGTTTGACATTTAGACTGAATTCCGAGCCACTTCATTTAATCATGATGATGATGATGATGAATGATCCTTAATAAGAGAGGGGTCAGAAAAAAAAAACAAAGTTCTCCTCAGGAAAGAAATCCCCACACGTAATCCAATGAAAGTTACGTTACTAATCCATAACTCGTATTGATTGTCATAGCCGAAGTGTGATTGGCTTATGTTGTGACACTTGGAGTATATCGTAACTGTATCCTCTATGCCGCCAGATAAGAAATCCCCCCCCCCCCAAAAAAAGGGTCCGTTCCGAGCCTGAAAAACTGCACCTGCGAGTTCTAAACCTCTTGGGTGATAAAAAGTTTCATTCTG
>CM042171.1:8725083-8747477 GCA_023376005.1 Doryteuthis pealeii | reverse complement strand
GTTATTTCTTTATTTTTTTTAAAAACTTATAATCTTATTTAACGCTGATTAAATGGACGTGGCTCGGATTAGTCTGATATGTCAAACATTGGTTTGGTTTGGTTTGTTTGTTTTAACGGCATATTCAACCTCAGTGGGTCATTAATGCCGATAAAGTTTTGAAATAAATCCAATCTAATGGATAATACAATTTTTTTATAAATACATTTTCTATTTAACCCATAGATGGGACCCTACAGGTTACTATCACTCCGGGTCAAGATTGGGACCAGGAGCAATGGTGATGAAGGGCGTGCTCCACATTCCCCAAACCTCCAAAACTGAAACCTCACCAGCAGTAGAGTAACGTCATTCCCAGACATGTAGACCCGCATGTCACCCTTCTAGCACCCATATGATTAAAAAGGGGTTGGGGCTTGCCATAAGGGCAATAGGGTGGGAAATCATATAGTGCGTAGGGCTTGACGTGATCAGCCGATTGATCGGAGGGGGCCTCTAACCGACCACCCGTCTAGCCCAAGATATCAAACATTGGTGGCATTTAAAGTATGACTAGAAGTGGCTTCCCAGCATCACCTGGGTAGAGGTGGAGCAAAAAATAACCCTAAACGTATTGATTGGTTTATTTGCAGATAAAAATGCTGAACATTTTAAAGTAGAATTTCAATGCGATTTCTATGTATATTTTAATCTCTTCGAATTAAAATCAAATCTTCATAATGTTGCACAAAAACCCAGCGAACCGGTGATGTTTATTGTGTAAAACATTTACTTTGTCATTATTAGTTTTTATTTCACAGTTTCCTCCCGACATGCATATACAAAAACTTCCTTTATTTAATGTACTAGCAGCGGCTCCCAGCGTCGCCTGGGTTAGAGTGGGATTTTTTTAAAGTTAGTCCCACAGATCTATTATTACTGGATCGTGAATTGAATCCTGTGGATGCCCATTTAAATCCCTATGTAAAAAAAATGACATTTGCATGATCCAGCCTACTCTGAAAATTAAATGTTAATGTTCTACTACTAGAATATTAAAATTGAAAAAAAATCCATGCTGTTATCATTTTAAATTCTATTTTTTAATTACTGGCACGAAAATAAATCAAATCTCCATTATTTTTGCTTAAAAAACCAAGCCCTGCGTGATATTTAATGTGTATATATATTTACTTTTCGTAATGTTTATTTTCATAGTTTCCTCCGGACATACATATACACACAAAAGTGCCCTTTTATATATGTATAGGATTGAACAAGCAATTCAAGTCACAATAATGTGGAAATCAGTGAGATGCAAAACCACAAGATTAGACTTAAATTGAACCTGCTACCTTGAATAGTGATCGAACCCCGGCTCACTACGACGTTGCGAACTAGCATACAGGGACTTTCCTCCTCAATAGGGACGTGTGCAAAAATAGATTTCCGTAAAAACTACTACGTGTGTAAGGGCCGGTTAGCTTCACGTCAGTAGAGCATTCGGCGTAGAAACCAAAAACGCTCCTAGGTCGCATACCGGTCCTCGCCAATCAGCATATAGTAGCACAGGGATCTGTGCAGTAAAGTGAGAGCTAATGGTAAAGTGTTGGCGCCCCACCTCAGAATGAAAAATTAAACCAATCTCCTTGGTCTAACCTGTCTGGCTGTTTACCGACATTTAGGCCCACCCCTACATGACTTTTCTTTTCATAATCTCCAGAAGTTTAACAACTCGAGGCTTCATTACCAGATGCAATTACATTTCTTTTGTGAAGCCACACCTATTTGATCCATAGATAGGACTAACAGGTACTGCTACCCCGGGGGCCAGAATAATGGAACTTAAGGGGATTTAGCTCAGTCGGTAGGGTGGTCCGGATGGGAATCTCGAGGTACTAGTTCGATACCGGTCCTCGCCAACTCAGCGTATGAGTAGCACAGGGATCTGGCGTAAAGTTAAGAGCTGATTATTTGGTTTGTGGCGGCTCCACCTCAAACGCTAAAAACAAGGTCCTTTGTTCGAGCCGCTAGTGAAAGAGGATAGGCTCCCTTGCTGTCTGGCTGATACCAGATTTAGGCCACCCGATGACTTTTTTATGCACCCAAGGTTTAGAAACTCGAGGTTGCAGTTGGTCAGGCTCGGAACGACCCTTTTTTTGGGGGGGATTCTTATCTGCGGCAAGGATACAGTTAACTACTGCCAAGTGTCACAAACAGAGCAATCATCACATTCGGCTATGACAATTCAATACGAGTTATGGATTAGTAACGTACTGTTCATGGATTTGTGGCGGATTTCCTGTTCCCTCGAGGAGAACTGTTTCCTTGACCCCTCTCTTTATTAAGGATCATCATCATCATCATCATCATGATTTAAATGAAGTTGCTCGGATAGTCTAATATGTCAAACATTGGTGGCATTTAAGTATGACTAGAAGTGGCTACCCAGCATCACCTGGGTAGAGGTGAGGCAAAAAAATAACCCAATGTATTGATGTTTACTTTGAAGATTACAAATTACGGAACATTTTTAAGTAAAATTTCAATGCTATTTTCTATGTATATTTTTAATCTCTTCGAATATTAAATCAAAGCTTCATATGTTTGCACAAAAACCCAGGAACCGGTGATGGTTAATGTGTATATACATTTATTGTCATTATTAGTTTATTTTCACAGTTTCCTCCGACATACAATATACACAAAACTATCATTTTATTTATGCACTTAGCAGCGGCTACCTGCGTCGCCTGGTAGAGGGGAATTTTTTTATAGTTAGTCCCGCAAGATCCATTATTACTGAATTTGACCCTACTGAAAGTACCAATTCGTGGCAGGTGAACCTGCAGTAAAAAAATCCCTCAAACATTCATAACGTTAAAGCACACACAAAAACGCAATTTGATGCTGCTCTTGATCTTTAAGCTGTGAGTGACCAATGAGAAGACGTCATCTTTTTTTTAAAATCATGCTGATTATCACTATTAATGGAGATAACCCCGAAACGGAAATTAGATTATTCCATTAATTTCGGAAAATGATAACTGGGTTAGCTCAGTGGTAGAGCGTGGGCTAGAAACCACAAGGTTCCTAGTTCGATATCGGCCTCGCCAAACTCTAGGCTTATGAGTAGCACATGGGATCGTTGTGCGGTAAAGTAAGGAGCTGGATGGTAAGGTGTGGTGCTCCACCTCAGACCACCAAAACAATTCTCCTTGGGTTCTAGCGGCTATGAAAAGGGATTAAGCTCCCTCGCTGACTGGCCTGATACGACTTTAGCAGCCCCGACGACTTTACTTACTTTATTATTCAATATCAAGATGATTTGTTAAAAAAGTTTTTAAGGGCAATTCCCTTGGGGGCCAGTAGATTCTGGTAAAGAGTACTCCGATAAAGAATCCTTTGGTAATCCTCTCAGGTAGAGAATCAGAGGTTCCTTCGTCAATGGTCGCATAGTATACTGAGAAAGAATCAGCCTTTAAGTAATGTATCAGCGATTGCTAAGGAATAGACCACATAATCTCGCCTAATCTATAAGTCTAGGGCTGGAACAGAGCCACACTTTATATCACAAAATTTCCAACAATGTTAACTATGAAAGCTAATTAGAATCCTTAGGGCTACTCCTAAATAAAACACAATCATAAACTATGAGTAGCTAAGATTATTGACAACGTATCCGGTTGTAGCGGAGAATACAAGAGCACAAGAAAGTTACAGACCGTGGGAAACTTTGACCTCAGTAGCGGGAAACCGCAAAGTCATGTAATAAACTAGTTTGTCCCAGTTGATAAGCCAGATCCCGGATGAAATAGACGTGTTTCAGGTCCGGGCTGTCAGCTCAGGTGCTGAGTTAGGAAACTACAAATAAAAATTAATTTAAATAAATAAATAAAATTTATATATATATATATATATATATAATATATTTATATATATATATATATGGAATAATTGTTAAATAAGATGATTATGCATATTTATATATTACCCATGATATTATAAACCACAGGATAATAAATATAATGAATACATATATGATAATTAATTTTATATATTTATAATTACATTAAAAATTATATAATGCTGGGATAGATTTGGCCCAAAAGGGTTATCCTTCCCTACTGCGAGGGTTTCGCAAAAGGTGGATGGGTATCTTACAACAGCAGCCCGGGTTTCTCCTTCCCCTTCTCTCTCTCTTTCTCTTGGTTAGCTCCACAAAAAACATGGGCTAGGACGCTTGGTGTCTCTGTTCCATTAAGTGGGGGGGGTCTTCCCCGCAACTATCAGTAATGTGACTTACTTATATCTTCATGAAACCTCTTACTTCCAAAGGTCTTTTAGCCAATCTGCTTTTGTATCTTATGTATGTATGTCCTTCTCCATGTGCTCAGACAATAAAGTCTGTATTTGCTGTTTAATATATATATATATAGATATACACCCCTCGTGCACGAGCAAGGATGTGACACAAGAGTCAATTTCTTAAGCGGAGTTCAACAGTTTTAATTCAGAGTTTTCCTCCTAGACCGGTTGCCTAACTTAAGTTTAAAGAGCATAGTCTGCCCTACTATTTAATCCATATGTGGAGGGAGAGTAGGATTCATACTTTCCCAAGGGTAATTTAACGCTAAGTGAAATGCAATTACTACACCAGGATTTGAACTCGGCTGGACGAGTCCATTCCCATGGCCTTTAACCATTACACACGCGCTTTCATAATTATTCTATTATTATTATTAACGTTTAGAAGGTTACTCTGAGCCTTCAAACGTATTATAAGAACCTCACACCGTAACAGGTTCACGGGCCGTTAAATATACATTAAAAAGATGGAGAAGAAGCCTAGAGTCTTTTAAACGCCAGTTGACTTCAATGGTCCACGCTACCTAAAGCTTATCCACGATATTATGCACTATTTATGATATACCACCCCATATAATCAATATTAATTGATATATATACATACACACACACACACATATAATATATATATAATAGATATATATATATTATATATATATTATATATATATATTATAAAATGGAGTAAATAGGAAATAATCCGACAATTTAAAAATGTTGAAAAAACAAGTGTTCCATCTCATTTTTGGGAACACTTGTTTTTCAATTCTTATATATATAATATATATATATATATATATATATATATATATATATATATAAAATATGTGTGTTGTGTGTGGTGTGTGTGTGTGTGTTGTGTGTGTGAAAATAAAATGGAAATTAATCCGATAGTTAATGAATATGATATAATGAAAAAACAAAAAAGTGATTGGCCCCAAATGGTTTGGCACAATTTCTCTCCGGTGAGCCTTATTCAGTTGTAAAATCTTTGTTTTTCATATATCATATATTATATATATATATATATATACTATATATATATAAGAAAATAGAATATGAATATACATGAAGACACTATAGATAGATATGAATAGACTATGAAAGCAAGTACTCATTGCAAACAGAGAGACCACATAGATAGACAGATAGATAGATAGATAATAGATATAATACTGAGAGATATAAAAAGAAAGAAAAAGAAGATTGATAGATTTTTCATACTGAAAATATATAGATATGACCAAAACAGATAGATAGATAGATAGGATAGATAGATGAACAAACTGAGATACATTGATAGATAAATAGGTAGCATACATAATACATACATAGAACAGACTGAGATAGATAGATAGATTTGCGGAAGGAGTGTGAGGGACGAACAATTCGCTTGATTCAGGAAAGGCCTTCTCCCCTTGATAGCACTTGCCTCTTGTCTGAGCTTTTACTTCTGATGCACCCTTGAATGGGAAGGAGCGCAGACGAAGCAAATAGTTTTTGGTTTAAAAATATATATATTAGTCTCTATTTTTTTGTCATCCCCATGACTTGTGTCTATTTTGGTTTGGTGCAGAATCTGAAAAATATCTTGGATATAATAAATGATTAAGTAAGTAAATTTCGTCGGGGTGGCGTTAAGTCAGTATGCAACCACACAATGAGGAGTCTATCCCCTTCACTAGCGCTAGCCCAAGCAGATTGATTTTTAGCGTCTGAGGCGCACCTACCATCAGCTCTCTTTACAGCACAGATTCCTGCGTTAGTCACACGCTGATTTGGCGAGGGCCGGTATTGAAACCCTGAATTCTTTGTTCCTAGTGTAACGCCTCTACCGACTGAGCTAAACCGGCCCTGAGAATCCTAAAATTTTACTAAAAATTATTATATATCCGCCACGACCAGGATGTGACCACAAGGTCAGATTTCTTAGCGGAGTTTCAACAGGTTTTGAATCAGAGTTTTCATCTCTTAGACTGGTTACCTTACCCAGGGTCAAAGACACCAGTCTGTCCTGCTATTTGCCCATAGCTGGAGCGGAGAATAGATTCATCCCTCTCCCCAGGGTTTTTAGCGCTAGGGGAAATGCAAATTACCACATCCGGATTGAACTCGGGAGGACGGTCCATTTCCAATAGTTTAACTATTACACCACGCACTTCCTAAATATAGATACGGACATATAACGGGCGTCAATTATGTTGCGTATTGAAATGGACTTGTCGACCCCAAATGAATTCTGGACGAGTCTGTTTGCATTTCAGTCCTGATAAGCCGGTGTGAAGTGCACAGTCCAAGCAATTCTCTCTTCAACTATGGGTGCTTACGAATTTAGTGGCCATAATCTAGGTTTCAAGTATTTTCGCTTGTCCGGCGGAGATCGAAGGGTTTTGGCTCTAAGGGAGAATACAATTACGACATCCAGGAATTTGGAACTCGGGGCGATGAGTCCATTTCTTATTGACTTTACCCATACACCACGCGCTTCCACACTAAACTTCCAACTAAAAAATTATATAACCAAACTCTATGTTTTTTTTTGTTTTTTTTTCATACTTGACTATCACATCTTTGCCTGCAATGAACGGAATAAAAATCATTTTTTTGTTTGTTTGTTTTTTGTTTTTGAAAAAAAGATGAAAAACATTAATATTCTAAAATGCACTAACCAGCAGGGTGGGACAAAAAAGTTAGCAATAAAAAATCTCGCTGCTCGCTCGGTGAATAACGGAGTTGAATCGTTTTGGCATTTTTCTCCTGATTAAATGGACTGTTTTAAATAAAACAGAAACAAACAAAAAAAGACAGGAAAATTCAAGCAAAAAAAAAAAACAAAAAAAAAACGTCTCGTCTATCGGCCAAGGGCGCCAGAATTCCCCGCATTATGAGGACAGGACGATAACTCTTGACCTCCTCTTTCCCTTTCAAGTCTGCAAACAGACAGTTTCGCTGTATCTATCGATAACTACAGGCTGCGACTTTAAACTCATTTCGTCCAAATGAAAAAGGAAACACCCCAATGTAGGTACACAATGATATAGGTAAGCTATGACAAAAGTACGGTAATTCCAATCATAAAAAAGTACAAGTAAAGTCTCGGGTGGCCTAAGCCGGTATTCAGCCAATCGCGAGGAGTCTATCCCCTTTTACTAGCGCCAGACTTTGCTGAAAACAGAATATTTTAAAAACCCCTATATCTAATATATAACCTTATATCAATGTACATATGTCCAAAAATTTGCAAATAAAAAAAATCATGTTGAAAGATGAATATACTATTGAGTAAGTAAAGTAAGTAAAGCGTCGGGGTGGCCTAAAGCGGTATCAGCAATACATCGAGGGAGTTATCCCTTTTCATAGCACTAAGACCAGGGAGATTGTTTTGTGTCCGAGAAGAAAGAATAAGAGAAATGAAGACTAACAGAATATACGAATAATAAAGTAATAAAGTCGTCAGGGTGGCCTAAAGTCGGATATCAGCCCAATCAGCGAGGGAGTCTATCCCTTTTTCACTAAGCGCTAGACTAAAGAGATTTGCAATCTGAGATTAGAAGCCCACACCTACCATTCAGCTCCTACTTTACTGCCACCAATTCCGTTGCTACACATACGCTGAGTTGCGAGGCGATAGCGAACTAGGGAACTTGTGTTCTAGCCCGAACGTCGTACCGACTGAGCTATATACCCAACCCCACACAACGACAAGGATGTGACACAAGGCAATTCCTAGACAGAGTTTAATAAGGTTTGAATTCAGAGTTTCCTTCTCCTAGACTGGTTACCTAGCCAAGTATTTCTGTACGTATAATGAAAGCCACGTAGCACCAACTTAAATGTCCGATAATCACATGGCCAAAATAACTATTTCCTTATATATATATATTTATATATATATATATATATATATATATTATATATAATATATATGTGTGTGTGTGTGTGTGTGATGTGTGTGTGTTTGCGTGTTTCTGAATATTATATATATATATTCCGAACCCGTCCCACGAAAATGATGTGACGCATTGTCAATTTTCTTAAGCGGAGTTTAACACGTTTGTGAATTCAGAGTTTTCCTTCTCCTAGGACTGCTTACCTAGCCAATGTAAAGAGCCAGGATTCCTTACTATTTACCCATAAGCCGGCGGGAAAGTAATTGAATGCATACCTTTCCCAATTGTATTAGCTTTATGTGAAAATGCAAACCAGACTTCCAGTATTGAACTTCGGGTTGGACAAGTTCATTTCTTACGGACACTAACAATTACAATCAGGAACATCATCCATATAAGAACACCACATTAAAAACAATTAAAAATTCAGCGCAACTCCAGAATTTTAGAGAAAAGGGCCGGTTTCCGCTAAGTCGGCAGGAGCATTCACCTGGAATTCGTAAGGTTCCGGTTCATTAAACGCAGTTTAGTGCCACAAGTCTCTCACCACGGCCTTTTAGCACATATATATTAAAACAAGGAACACCCCATGTGCCTAATGGGTTAGCACTGCCAGATTAGCAGACCATCTGTTAGTGTTCGATTCTCAGGTGGATGCCCCATAGTTCTTGACCTTGTGCCACATCTAAGTAGCTAGTAAATAATATATGATTAAAAAAAAGGGTCGCCATAAGGAGCAATACGGTCAGGACAATCATATAGATGAGTAGGGCTGAAGCACGTGGTGTAATGGTTAAAGTCATGGGAAATGGAACTCGTCGCCCCGAGTTTCAAATCCTGACGTGGTAATTGCATTTCACTTAGCGCTTAATACCCTTGGGGAAGGTATGAATCCTACTCTTCCCTCCAGCAGGGTAATAGTAGGCAGACTGACGGCCTTTAACCTTGGTTAGCAAAAACCGTCTAGGCAGAAGGAAAACTCTGAATTCAAACCTGTTAAACTCCGCTTAAGAAATTTGACCTTGTGTCACATCCTGCTCATGCGTTAGGGGTTTTTGATAAATATATATAGATGATAGGCTTGACGCTTAGCCGATTGATCGGAGGGGACCTCTCGACGACCGTCTAGCCTAAGATAAGGCTAAAGTGGAGTGTTGCAATGTCATAACTGCATATACACCAGGATTCCGTCCTTAAGTATCACGGCATTGCCAACTACGGCAACAGGTGGCTCCGTTGTTCGGCCCCCTCTGCAGATTTACAGGCAGCGTATATTTGACAGGACGGAATATATATATCTTATTATAATGGAGATTGGGTGCTTGTTGTCCTGTAAACGAAAACTAAATCACTATTTCAAGTCATAATCCCTTAGTTATTGACGTCACATTTACCAGAATTTATTTTATCTAAACCTCAATTTTGATTAAAATTGTTATACCTTATCAATACTGTTGACCATTATCTACCTACTAATAGCATGTAATTGTATTTTATTTATACACAAAATACGATTTACAGTGTGAACGAGAAGGCAATTTGCATATTGATATTTAAAAAATTTGATTTTAATAAATATAGCTTAGTATTATGATTTCTAATTGTTTGGTTTTTCTCTTAAACGAATCTGAGCCAAAAATCTCGGGGATAATCTTAAAAGAAAATCCATAAACAAGCGAAAGAACTGTAATTTTATTAAATAATTCATATCTAACTAATAGATAAATTAGGAATGAAAAGACGGAGTTTTGAAAGAAAATGATAAAGAGTTAAATCTAAAGCTGTTCTATTTTTCGATTATACCCTCAGTATCATTTTCTAAATAAGTTTATAATTGAACAATATTTTATAACACAAAAACCTAAATACTTGCACCCGAAAGGCGGTGCATATATGCTAGTATATATAATTCAACAATTATTCAGGTTCGCCCCTAATTACTCTTTAGCAGAATGAGTGAGAGAGACTGGTGGTGCGATATTGAGAAAGAGAGAGAGATAAAGAGAGAGAGGGAGGAAACGGAGAAGAAAAGAGAGTTAGGAGAGGGAAAATAGAGAGCGGGTGGAAGCAAGAGTGGGAGAGAGTGGAAAAGGAAGGATATTAAAAGAAAGGGTGCGAGGAGCGGGCGTGAGCGGAGAGTAAGAGAGAGTGAGTGAGAGCGGAAAGGAGAGAGGAAAGCGAAGGAGTGATAGGGAGTAGAACGGAGCCAAGAGAAAGAAAGAGAAAAAGAGAAAGAGAAAGGGAAAGAGATAGAGGGATGAGGAAGGATTAGAGGTGAAAGATGTTGAAAAGAAGATGAGAAGATTCAGAGAGACGGTAAGGAGACGGGAGAGATACGTCAATAGATGTATTAATAGATTATCTCTAATTCCACACGTATGAAAATCTGCCACTATTATCGATATCGTTGTCGGAGCATTTCTCTTGATACTTGTCACCCTTTGCCGTCTGCTTCAGCCATATTTCAAAATGCCGCCTCCTACTTTCGGATCTCTGCCTCACAACCGAGACTTTCGCCTTAAACCGCCGTGATCCCTACTTTGAACTTTATCCTGTCTGCACTTTGATCTTTTTGTTTTGCTGTTTTGTTTTGTTTGTTTTTTTGGTCTCTGTTTTCATTCGATTGTTCGCCTTCGCTAATCTTCGATGCATACGCAAAGTGCAGCAGACATTTGATGAATTCTTGCAGTCTTCCCGCCGGAAGATGGCGGGAAAAAGAGCGGGCTAAAAACAAGAAGTTACAAATAGGAAGCAATAAATCGAATGAAAAACAGAGAAAAAAAAACAAAACAACAAAAACAGACAAAACAAAAAAGATCGAAAGGTGCAGACAGATAAAGTTTCAAAGAGTAAGGCATCACGGCGGTAAGGCGAAAGTCTCGGTGTGAGCAGAGATCGAAAGTAAACGCGCCATTTTGAAATATGGCTGACAGCAGACGGCAAAGGGTGACAAGTATCAAAGAGAAATGCTCCGACAAACGATAGTCGATAATAGTGGCAGATTTTTTCATACGTGTGGAAATTAGAGATAAACATCTTATTTAATACATCTATTGACGTTATCTCTCCGCTCTCTCTTACCGTCTCTCTGAATCTCTCATCTTCTTTTTCACATCTTTCACTCAATCTTCCTCATCCCTCTCTTCTCTTTCTTCTCTTTCTCTTTTTCTCTTTCTTTCTCTTGGTCTCCGTTCTTATCCCTATCACTCCTTCGCTTTCTCTCTCCTTTCCGCTCTCACTCACTCTCTCCTTACTCTCCCTCACGCCCGCTCTCCCACCCTTTCTTTAATATCTTCCTTTCACTCTCCCACTCTTTGCTTCCACCGCTCTTCTATTCCCTCTTCCCTAACTCTCTTTTCTTCTCCCGTTTCTCCCTCTCTCTCTTTATCTCTCTCTCTTTCTCATATTTCCCACACCAGTCTCTCTCCACTCATTCATTCTGTCTAAAGAGTATTAGGGGCGAACCTGAATAATTGTTGAATTATATATACTAGCAAATATATGCCACCCTTCGGGTGCAAGTATTAGGTTTTGATGTTATAAAATTTGTATCAAATTATAAACTATAGAAAATGATAAACTGAGGTGGTATAATCGAAAAAAATAGAACAGCTTTAGATTTAACTCTTCTATCATTTCTTTCACTCCCGTCTTTTCATTTTTCCTAATTTATCTATTTAGTTAGATTATGAATTATTTAATTAAAATTACAGTTCTTTTCGTCTTGTTTATGGATTTCTTTTAGATTTATTCCCGAGATTTTTGCTCAGATTTTCGTTAAGGAGAAAACCAAACAATTAGAAATCAATAATACTAAGCATATATTTATTAAAATCAAATTTTAAATATCAATATGCAAATTAGCCTTCTCGTTTTCACACTGTAAATCGCTATTTCTGTTGTATATATAAATACAATTACATGCTATTAGTAGGTAGATATGCGTCAACAGTATTTGATTAAGGTATAAACCCAATTTTGATCAATAATCTTGAGGTTTTAGATAAAAATAAATTCATGGTAAATGTGACGTCAATAACCTAAGGGAATTATGACTTGAATAGTGATTTAGTTTCGGTTACAGACAGACAAGCACACAATCTCCATTTATAATAAGATATATATATTCCGTCCTGTCAATATACGCTGCGCATGTAAAATCTGCAGAGGGCCGACAACGGAGCCCACCTGTTGCCGTAGATGGCAACTCGTGATACTTAAGGAGGAATCCTGGTGTCTATGCAGTATATGACATGCAACACTTCCACTTTAGCCCTTATTTAGGCTAGACGGTCTGTCGGAGAGGTCCCTCTCCGATCAATCGGCTAGCGTCAAGCCCTATCATCTATATATATTTATCAACCCCTACGTATGAGCAATGATGACACAAGGTCAATTTCTTAAGCGGAGTTTAACAGGTTTGAATTCAGAGTTTTCCTTCTCCTAGACGGTTGCCTAAACCAAGGTTAAAGAGCCCAGTTCTGCCCTTACTATTTACCCATAGCTGGAGGGAGAGTGGATTCATACCTTTCCCAAGGTATTAGCGCTAAGGAAATGCAATAGTACCACGTCCAGGATTTGAACTTCGGGGCGACGAGTCCATTTCCCATGACTTTAACCATTACACCACGTGCTTTCCTAGCCCTATCATCTATATGATTTCCTGACCGTATTGCTCTTATGGCGACCCTTTTTATCATATAATTATTTACTAAGCTTAGCTTAGATGTGGCACAAGGTCAGAACTATGGGGCATCCACTGAGAATCGAACACTAACAATGGTCTGCTAATCTGGCATGCTTAACCATTTAGGCCACATGGTGTTCCTGTTTTTAATATATATGTGCTAGAAGCCGTGGATGAGAGACTTAGTGGCACTAAACTGCGTTTAATGAACCCGGAACCTTACGATTCCAAGGTTGGAATGCTCTGCCGACTTAGCGAAACCGGCCCTTCTCTAATTACTGGAGTATTGCGCTGAATTTTTATTGTTTTTAATGTGTGTCTTATATGGATTGAATGTTCCTGATGTAATTGTTAGTGTCGTAAGAAATGAACTTGTCAACCCGAGTTCAAATACTGGACAAGTCTGTTTGCATTTCCATAACGCTAATACAATTGGGAAAGGTATTCATCCATTACTTTCCCGCCGCTATGGGTAAATAGTAGACATCCTAGGGCTCTTTAACATTGGCTAAGGTAAGCAGTCTATGAGAAGGAAAAACTCTGAATTCAAACGTTGTAAACTCCGCTTAAGAAATTGACAATGCGTCACATCTATTTTTTTCGTGCGGACGGGTTTCGGATATATATATATATATTCAGAACACGCACACACACACACACACACACACACACACACACATATATATATATATATATACATATAGTATATATATATATATATAATATATATATATATATATAAGGGAAAATAGTTATTTTTGGCCATGTGATTATCGGACATTTTAAGTTGTGGCTACGTGGCTTCATTATACGTAACAGAAATACTTGGCTAGGTAAACCAGTCTAGGAGAAGGAAAACTCTGAATTCAAACCATTTAAACTCTGTCTAGGAAATTTGACTTTGTGTCACATCCTTGTCGTGTTTGTGGGGTTTGGTATATAGCTCAGTCGGTAGAGCGTGTCGGCTAGAAACAACAAGAGGTTCCTAGTTCGCTATCGCCCTCCGCCAACTCAGGTATGTGTAGCACAGGGACTGTGCAAGTAAAGTAAGGAGCTGATGGTAGGTGTTGGCGCTCTATTCTCGATGCAAAAAATCTCTTTTTAGTCTAAGCGCTAGTTGAAAAGGGGATAGACTCCCTCGCTGATTGGTGATACCGACTTTAGGCCACCCTGACGACTTTACTTACTTTTATTATTCGTATATTCTGTTTAGTCTTTTCATTTCTCTTATTCTTTCTTCTCGGAACACAAAACATCTCCCTGGTCTAGTGCTAGTGAAAAGGGGATAGACTCCCTCGATTGTATTGCTTGATACCGACTTATAGGCCACCCACGACGACTTTACTTACATTTACTTACTCAATTAGATATTCATCTTTCAACATGATTTTTTATTTGTCTAAATTTTTGGACATTATGGTACAATTGATTATAAGGGTTATATATTTAAGATAGAAGGGGTTTTTAAATATTCTGTTTTCAGCAAAGTCTGGCGCTAGCTGAAAAAGGGATAGACTCCCTCGCCGATTGGCCGATACCGGCTTTAAGGCCACCCCGACGACTTTACTTGTACTTTTTTATGATTGGAATTACCGTACTTTTGTCATAGCTTACCTATATCATATGTGTGACCTACATTGGTGTTTCTTTCTTTCATTTGACGAAATGAGTTTAAAGTTCGCCAGCCTGTAGTTATCGATAGATACAGCGGGAAACTGTCTTTGCAGACTTGAAAGGAAGAGAGGTCAGAGTTATCGCCGTGTCCTCATAATGGCGGGGAATTCTGGCGCCTTGGCCGATAGACGAGACGTTTTTTTTTTGTTTGCTTTTTTTTGCTTGATTTTCCTGTCTTTTTTTGTTTGTTTCTGTTTATTTAAACAGTCCATTTAATCAGGAGAAAAATGCCAAAAACGATTCAACATCCGTTATTCACCGAGCGAGCAGCGAGATTTTTATTGCTAAATTTTGTCCCACCCTGCTGGTTAGTTGCATTTAGAATATTAATGTTTTTCATCTTTTTCAAAACAAAAAAACAAACAAACAAAAAATTGATTTTTTATTCGTTTCATTGCAGGGCAAGATGTGATAGTCAAGTATGAAAAAAAAAAACAAAAAAAACATAGAGTTGTTATATAAATTTTTAGTTGGAAGTTTAGTGTGGAAGCGCGTGGTGTAATGAGGTAAAGTCATAAGAAATTGGACTCATCGCCCCGAGTTCAAATTCCTGGATGTCGCTAATTGTTATTTCCCTTTAGAGCCAAACCCTTCGATCTCCGCCGGACAAGCGAAAATACATTGAAACCTAGATTATGGCCACTAAAATTCGTAACACCCATAGTTGAAGAGAGAATGCTGGAACTGTGCAATTCACACCGCCTTATCAGGACGTGAATGCAAACAGACTCGTCCAGAATTTCATTTGGGGTCGACGAGTCCATTTTCATACGAACATAAATGAGCGCCTCCGTCTTATATGTCCGTATCTATATTTGGAAGTGCGTGGTGTAATAGTTTAAACTCATTTGGAAATGGACTTTCGTCCTCCGAGTTCAAATCCTGGATGGGTTAATTGCATTCCTTAGCGCTAAAACCCTTGGGAGAGGGATGAATCCTATTCTCCCTTCCAGCTATGGCAAATAGCAGGACAGACTGGTGTCTTTTGACCTTGGGTAGGTAACCAGCTAAGAGAATGAAAACTCTGAATTCAAACCTGTTGAACTCCGCTTAAGAAATTGACCTTGTGTCACATCCTTGGTCGTGCGGACTATATAAATAATTTTTAGTTTTAAAATTTTAGGATTCTCAGGCCGGTTTAGCTCAGTCGGTAGAGCGTTACACTAGGAACCACAAGTTCAGGGTTCAATACCGGCCCTCGCCAAATCAGCGTGTTGTGATAACGCAGGAATCTGTGCTTGTAAAGAGAGCTGATTGGTAGGTGCGCCTCAGACGCTAAAATCAATCTGCTTGGGCTAGCGCTAGTTGAAAAGGGGATAGACTCCCTCATTGTTGTGGTTGATACGACTTAACGGCCACCCCGACGAATTTACTTACTTAATCATTATTAACTATCCAAGATATTTTCAGATTTCTCACCAAACCAAATAGACACAAGGTCATGGGATCGACAAAAAAAAAATAGAGACTAAATATATATTACAAAAACTATTTGCCTTCGTCTGCGCTCCTTCCCATTCAAGGGTATTCAGAAGTAAAAAGCTCAGACAAGAGGGCAGTGCTATCAGGGGAGAAGGCTTCCTGCGAATCAAGCGAATTGTTCGTACCTCACACTCCTTCCGCAAATCTATCTATCTATCTCAGTCTGTTTCTATGTATGTATTATGTATCTACCTTATTTATCTATCAATGTATCTCAGTTTGTTCATCTATCTATCTATCTATCTATCTATCTGTTTTGGTCATATCTATTTATATTTCAGTATGAACATATCTATCAATCTTTCTTTTTCTTTCTTTTTATATCTCTCAGTATGATTATCTATACTATCTATCTATCTACTATTTCTATCTATGTGTCTCTCTGTTTGCATGAGTACTTGTCTTCATAGTCTATTCATATCTATCTATACGTGTCTTCATGTTATATCATATTCTATTTCTTATATAATTATATATATATATATATATATATATATATATGATAATGAAAAAACAAAAGATGTTTACAACTGAAATAGGGCCTCACCAGGAGAGAATTGTGCCAAACCATTTCGGGGCCAATCACTTTTTTTTGTTTTTTCATTATATCATATTCATACTATCGGATTAATTTCCATTTATTTTTCACACACACACACACACACACACACACACACACACACACAATTTATATAATATATATATTATATAAAATTATATATATTATATATATTATATATATATATTTAAGAAATTTGAAAAAAAAACAAGGTTCCAAAAATGAGATGGAACACTTGGTTTTTTTCAATTTTTAAAATTGTCGATTTATTTCCATATTTACTCCCATTTATATATATATATAATATATTATATATATATATATAATATATATATATATATATATGTGTGTGTGTGTGTATGTATATATATTCAATTTAATATGATTATATGGGGTGGTATATTCATTAAATAGTGCATAATATCGTGATAAAGCATTTTATTGGGTAGCGTGGACATGGAGTCAACTGCGTTTAAAGACTCTAGGCTTCTTCTTCATCTTTTTTATGTATATTTAACGGCCCGTGAACCTGTTACGGTGTGAGGTTCTTATAATACGTTAGAAGGCTCAGAGTAACCTTCTAACGTAATAATAATAATAGAATAATTATGGAAGCGCGTGGTGTAATGGTTAAAGCCATGGGAAATGGACTCGTCAGCCCGAGTTCAAATCCTGGATGTAGTAATTGCATTTCACTTAGCGTTAATACCCTTGGGAAAAGTATGAATCCTACTCTCCCTCCACATATGGATAAATAGTAGGGCAGACTATGCTCTTTAACCTTAGTTAGGCAACCGGTCTAGGAGGAAAACTCTGAATTAAAACCTGTTGAACTCCGCTTAAGAAATTGACCTTGTGTCACATCCTGCTTCGTTGCAGAGGGTGTTATATATATATATATATATATATAACAGCAAATACAGACTTTATTGTCTGAGCACATGGAGAAGGACATACATACATAGTACAAAAGCAGATTGTTCTAAAGACCTTTGGAAGGTAAGAGGTTTCATGAAGATATAAGTAAGTCACTTACTGATAGTTGCGGGGAAAAGACCCCCCCCCACTTAATGGACAGAGACACCAAGCGTCTAGCCCATGTTTTGTGGACGCTAGACCAAGAGAAAGAGAGAGAGAGAGAGAGAGAAAACCCGGGCTGCTGTGTAGATACCCATCCACCTTTTGGCGAAACCCTCGCAGTAAGGGAAGATAACCCTTTTGGGCCCAAATCTATCCCAGCATTATATAATTTTTAATGTAATTATGAATATATATATATACATTATCATATATGTATTCAATTATATTTAATTATCCCTGTGGTTAATTATATCATGGGTATATATAAATATGCATAATCATTTATTAACAATTATTCCATATATATATATATATATAATATATATATATAATATATATATATAAATTTTATTTATTTATTTAAATTAAGTTTTATTGTCGTTTCCTAACTCAGCACACTGAGCTGACAGCCCGGCTGAAACACGTCTATTTCATCCGGGATCTGGCTATCAACTGAGGACATAACTAGTTATTACATGACTTGCGGGTTTCCCGCTACTGAGGTCAAAGTTTCCCAACGGTCTGTAACTTTCCATTTGTGCTCTTTGTATTCTCGCTACACGGTGTTGTCAATAATCTATGCTACTCATAGTTTATGCAACATACTGATGCTTTTATTTAGGAAGTAGCTAAGGATTCTAATTAGCATTTCATAGTTAACATTGTTGGAAATTTTGTGATATAAAGTGTGCTCTAGTTCGCAGCCTAGACTTATAGATTAGGCGAGATTATGTGGTCTATTCCTTAGCCAATCGCTGATACATTACTTAAGCGCTGATTCTTTCTCAGTATACTTGCGACCATTGACGAAGGAACCTATGATTCTCTACCTGAGAGGATTACCAAAGGATTCTTTATCGGAGTACTCTTTACCAAGAATCTACTGGCCAAGGATTGCCCTTAAAAACTTAACAAACATCTTTGATATTGATAATAAAAGTAAGTAAAGTCGTCGGGGCTGCCTAAAGTCGGTATCAGCCAGTCAGCGAGGGAGCCCTATCCCCTTTTCAATAGCGCTAGACCAAGGAGATTGTTTTGGTGTCTGAGGTGGAGCACCACACCTACCATCAGCTCCTTACTTTACCGCACAGATCCCAGTGCTACTCATAAGCTGAGTTGGCGAGGACCGATATCGAACTAGGAACCTTGTGGTTTCTAGCCCAACGCTCTACCAACTGAGCTAACCCCAGCTATCATTTCCGAATTAATGAATAATTCTAATTTCCGTTTCGGGGTTATCTCCATTATAGTGATAATCAGCATGATTTTAAAAAAAGATTGACGTCTCTCATTGGTCACTCACAGCTAAAAGATCAAGAGCAGCATCAATTGCGTTTTTTGTGTGTGCTTAACGTTATGATGCTTGAGGGATTTTTTTACTGCAGGATCACCTGCCAGAATTGTACTTTCAGTAGGGTCAAATTCAGTAATAATGGATCTGCGGGACTAACTATAAAAAAATCCCCCTCTACCCAGGCGACGCAGGGTAGCCGCTGCTAGTGCATAAATAAATGATAGTTTGTGTATATGTATGTCGGGAGGAAACTGTGAAAATAAAACTAATAATGACAAAGTAAATGTATATACACATTAAACATCACCGGTTCCTGGTTTTTGTGCAAACATTATGAAGCTTTGATTTATATTCGAAGAGATTAAAATATACATAGAAATAGCATTGAAATTTTACTTAAAAATGTTCAGTATTTGTAAATCTCAAAAGTAAACAAATCAATACATTAGGGTTATTTTTTTTGCCTCCACCTCTACCCAGGTGATGCTGGGTAGCCACTTCTAGTCATACTTAAATGCCACCAATGTTTGACATATTAGACTAATCCGAGCCACTTCATTTAATCATGATGATGATGATGATGATGATCCTTAATAAAGAGAGGGGTCAAGGAAACAAAGTTCTCCCTCGAGGGAAAGGAAATCCCCACAAATCCATGAAAGTTACGTTACTAATCCATAACTCGTATTGATTGTCATAGCCGATAGTGATGATTGCTCTGTTTGTGACACTTGGAGTACGTTAACTGTATCCTCTGCCGCCAGATAAGAATCCCCCCCCCCAAAAAAAGGGTCGTTCCGAGCCTGACAAACTGCACCTCGAGTTCTAAACCTCTTGGGTGCATAAAAAAGTCATCGGGGTGGCCTAAATCTGGTATCAGCCAGACAGCAAGGGAGCCTATCCTCTTTTCACTAGCGCTCGACCAAGGACCTTGTTTTAGCGTTTGAGGTGGAGCGCCACACCACTATCAGCTCCTTACTTTACCGCACAGATCCCTGTGCTACTCATACGCTGAGTTGGCGAGGACCGGTATCGAACTAGATACCTCGAGATTCCCATCCGGACACCCTACCGACTGAGCTAAATACCCCTTAATTTCCATTATTCTGGCCCCGGGGTAGCAGTACCTGTTAGTCCTATCTATGGATCAAATAGGTGTGCTTCACAAAAGAAATGTAATTGCATCTGGTAATGAGCCTCGAGTTGTAAACTTCTGGAGATTATGAAAAGAAAAGTCGTCGGGGTGGCCTAAATGTCGGTAACAGCCAGACAGCGTTAGACCAAGGAGATTGTTTATTTTTCATCTGAGGTGGGGCGCCACACCTACCATTAGCTCCTCACTTTACTGCACAGATCCCTGTGCTACTCATATGCTGAGTTGGCGAGGGACCGGTATCGAACTAGGAGCGTTTGGTTTCTAGCCGAATGCTCTACTGACTGAGCTAACCCGGCCCTTAAAACACACGTAGTAGTTTTTACGGAATCTATTTTGCACATCCCTATTGAGGAGTAAGTCCTCGTATGCTAAGCGTTCGCAACGTCGTAGTGAGCGGGTTCGATCACTATTCAAGGTAGCAGGTTCAATTTCAGTCTAATCTTGTGCGTTTGCATCTCACTGATTTCCACATTATTGTGACTTGATTGCTTGTTCAATCTATACATATATAAAGGGCACTTGTGTGTATATGTATGTCCGGAGGAAACTATGAAAATAAAACAATTAACGACAAAGTAAATATATATACACATTAAATATCACCAGGGCTTGGTTTTTAAGCAAAAATAATGGAGATTTGATTTATTTTCGTGAAGATAATTAAAAAATAGAATTTAAATTAACAGCATGGATTTTTTTTTCATTTAATATTCTAGATAGTAGACATTAACATTTATTTTCAGAGTAGCTGGATCAATGCAATGTCATTTTTTTTACATAGGGATTTAAATGGGGCATCCCACAAGGATTCAATTCACGATCCAGTAATAATAGATCTGTGGGACTAACTTTAAAAAATCCCACTCTACCCAGGCGACGCTGGGTAGCCGCTGCTAGTACATAAATAAAGGACAGTTTTTGTATATGCATGTCGGGAGGAAACTGTGAAAATAAAACTAATAATGACAAAGTAAATGTTTATACACATTAAACATCACCGGTTCCTGGTTTTTGTGCAAACATTATGAAGATTTGATTTATATTCGAAGAGATTAAAATATACATAGAAATCGCATTGAAATTCTACTTTAAAATGTTCAGCATTTTTAATCTCAAAAGTAAACCAATCAATACGTTAGGGATTATTTTTTTGCCTCCACCTCTACCCAGGTGATGCTGGGAAGCCACTTCTAGTCATACTTAAATGCCACCAATGTTTGATATCTTGGGCTAGACGGGTGGTCGGAGAGGCCCCCTCCGATCAATCGGCTGATCACGTCAAGCCCTAGCACCTATATGATTTTCCCAACCCTATTGCCCTTATGGCAAGCCCCAACCCCTTTTTATCATATGGGTGCTAGAAGGCGGTGACTGCGGGTCTACATGTCCTGGGAATGACGTTAAACTCTATCTGATGGTGAGGTTCCAGTTTTGGAGGTTTGGGGAATGTGGAGCACCCCTTCATCACCATTGCTCCCTGGTCCAATCTGACCCGGAGTGATAGTACCTGATAGGGTCCCATCTATGGGTTAAATAGAAAAATGTATTTATAAAAAAATTGTATTATCCATTAAGAATTGATTTATTTCAAAACTTTATCGGCATTAAATGACCCACTGAGGTTGATATGCCGTAAAACAAAACAAACCAAACCAAACCAATGTTTGACATATCAGACTAATCCGAGCCACGTCATTTAATCAGGATTAAATAAGATTATAAGTTTTATATTGACGTCACCAAACATTTTCTTGTTTTTTTTAAATTAAGAAGATATCTTTCTTATCTTATGATCAAAAGAAACTATTTACAATGACTATTAATCCTCTTTTTAATTTTATAATAAATTATATTAATAATTCTTTTTATTGTGGTCAGATTAATTTCGAAAAAAAAAAAAAAAAAGAAAGAAAAAATACAGGTTATTGTTAATACATTAAATGTTGTCTCATTCAAACCAGAAAAAATATTCTTCGCACGCCCTCACTCACAATGTTTAACATTTGTTTGGTTTTATTTCTTTCCATCAATTAATCCGTTGAAGATTACGAGTGGGAATATTTCTGCGAGAATATCAGCAACCGTTTTATTACTGGAATCAGTAAATGATATTTGATTCTTCATAAATAGATTAATAACGACAAGGTGGACATGTGGAACATCACTAATTTCTATTTGAACGTCTGGAACGCCACTAATAACTAGAGGAACGTGTAGAACGTCAGT
>CM042171.1:8710083-8712583 GCA_023376005.1 Doryteuthis pealeii | reverse complement strand
AAGTCCACGTCTCTGATGACGGATAAACATCTGAAACCATTGGTAAGACGAACTTTATATTGGTGATTTAAATATATAATATATTAAATATATATATATATATATATATATATATATATATATATATATATATATATATATTACTGTGTATCTTTAACAGGAAGGAAAAACTCAACACCGTTATTCCATAATAAATTTATTTCGACCAAAATTGTGGCCTTTATAAATCTAAGTTGATTTAACAAAGCTCCGCAAAATCCCGTCTCATCAGATGGGTAATCATCAATAATTTGAATTGCATAACAGAAAATCACTGTATTTGTACATACTGGATCATAAAATAATAATACAGTGTGTCTTAGAAATCACATATAGAACCATCCCTCACTACCAAGTTTTGTATACCTCACATCTATATATATATATATATATATATATATATATATATATATATATTATGGATATATATATGTATATGACCATATATATATATATATAGTATGAACAAAAAGTAATAAGACAATCAGGAATATTTCTTGTATGTTGTTTATTCTCAACTAGTTTCGACCTTAGGTCATCGTCAGGAGAAAATTTCTTATTTGAAGAAATTGTTTTTAGATTTTTTGAAAGGGAGCATTATAGAAGAACTATAAAAATTAAAGTGTTTTTGAGGGTTTGACATGCTATTAAAATCCGGGTAGACGAGTGTGTTAGTAGTAGCATGTCCATTTGTTCCGTGAAGAACCTCTATGAGGTGGGTTATTTTTTAATGCTCTTATATATGTGAGGATATATATATATAATATATATATATATATATATGTATATGTGTGTGTCGAAGGAGATCATTAGTATACATCGCTGATGAGACTTAATAAAGTCGAAACAGCTGCTGTACGATGTTCTACACGCCGAGTAATTCTTTGCGATATTCACTTGTCAATATTATTTATTTCTATAATTATGAATTTTATGCGATATGCGCATTGTAATTGCCTTCAAGCAAAAAATTAAATATTAATATATACTTTATTCACCAATGCTTCTAAAAAATAAAACAAACATCCCAAAATCTTATTTCTTTCGCCGAAGAGCATAAAGCACCGTGTTTGTTGTTCACTTAGCGTTCCCTTGCCTCATATGGTAGAGACGTCCCAGTATCATTGACAAGCTAATTTCACAGGAATTTCTCGGTGCTGTATCGGTGGCCGAGGCAGTATACTTTCTGACTATCCTGCTGAAGTCCCGGTTTCGATTTCTGTCGGAGGGAGATCGTTAGTATACATCGCTGATGAGACTTAATAAAGTCGAAACAGCTGCTGTACGATGTTCTACATGTCGAGTAATTCTTTGCGAGATTCACTTGTCAATATTATTTATCTTCTATAATTATCGAATTTTATGCGATATGCGCATTGTAATTGCCTTCAAGAAAAATATAAATATTAATATATATATATAACTATGTATATACATATATTATGTATATATATATTACGTATATATATATATGTATATGACCATATATATCTATATGTATATATATACATTGATGATAAGGTTTGCTATATATATATATATAAGTAAAGAGTGCATATCAAGCCCCATCCAAAAAAATAAGCCAAATAACTTCAGATATGTCTTTGATGAAAAACGAACAATTCTGACCATTGTAGACTTGTCATTCAACCCGATGTAAGTTTAAAAAAAATAAATCCGTAAAAAATGAGCTGACACAGAAATCACTTCCGTCTTCGTGGCGGGCAAAGTCTGCCGACTCGAAACAATAAAAACTTGCAGACATTTTATTTATTATAATGCACGAAGACAATAATTCATGCTATAAACAAAAATGAAAAAATTTTTGGAACGACCAAAATGTGTTAAATAAAGTAAAAAATAATTCTTAACTGATATTTCGCGAATTTGATTGTTCGAAGAATTACTGTCATTGAAAGTGCTTCCAATTTTCTTGTCGGAATTTTTAAAAAGAAGTTTAAAGAAGCAAAGGAAACAAATAATGGTGAACTGGTACCGAACGTTGAACTATGTTTTCCTTTGTTCGAAATGTGTATTTTTAACTTTATTTTCCATTTTAATTTTTTCGCTATTTCCGTAGGTAAACAATTGAGAGATTAAGTGCCTGTTTCAAATTCTATACACGCACACATATTCCCATATATATATATATATATATATATATATATATATATATATTATATATATATATATATATATATATGTGTGTGTGTGTGTGTGTAATGGAAAGGTGGAATGAAAACATCACACAATGCTGTTAGAGAAGAAAACAATTTAATAATATAATCATAGCTGATACTGATCAATATTTCGATTTTACAAAAATCATCATCAGAGCTCATTCACTCCGTAGTTGTTTGGGTCGGAGAGGAATGTCAAATCAGTTTACAAAACAAAAAACCTTTTGTTTTTGTTTTGTAAACTGATTTGACATTCCTCTCCGACCCAAACAACTACGGGA
>CM042171.1:8697583-8705083 GCA_023376005.1 Doryteuthis pealeii | reverse complement strand
TTGTATTCATTGTCACCAGTCGTTTCTTATTTTTTGTCCCTTAAAAACCCCACAACTATTACCTACCTGTATATATCTCCAGCCTTTTTCATTATCTATCGATGTGGCCCACCCAGTCTGCTGAGTCATTAGAATGAATCGACTGCACCTCTGCAGAGGGGTAAGACTCCCCCAATGAGGCCACCTGTTGGCCGTGGGTGGCAACCCATGATGCTTAAGGATAGAACCCAGGTGGTTGAGCAGTACCTGACTTGCAATACTCTTGGTCCTTTCTTGGGCTAGACGGGCAGTCGGAGAGGCCCACTTCGATCAATCGGCTGGTCACGTCAAGCTCTAGCACCTATATGATTGCCCCAACCCGATTGCCATTATGGCAAGCCCCAACCACTTTTAATGATATGGGTGCTAGAAGGCGGTGACTGAAGGTCTACATATCCTGGGAATTACGTTAAACTCTATATGATAGTGAGGTTCTAGTTTTGGAGGTTTGAGGAATGTGGAGCACCCCTTCATCACCATTGCTCCCTGGTCCACTCTGACCCGGAGTGGTAGAAGCTGTTAGGGTCTCATCTAGGGGTTAAATAGAAGAATGAATATCCTTTAAAAATGAATTTATTTCAAAACATTATCGGCATTAAATGACCCACTGAGGTAGATATGCCGCAAAACAAAACAAACAAACCAAACCAAAACCAAATCGATGTGGAGAAAAGTAGACAAACACGGATGTAGTACTGGGTAGATGTTTATTATAAGTAGTGATGTCGACGTTATAACGTTTCGGTCTGTTATACCTTCTTCAGGACAGAACTGAATCCACTGTCTGAAGAAGGTCTAACTGACCGAAACATTATAAGGTCGACACCACTAACTATAATAAACATCCCTCTGGAACTACATCCCATGTTCGTCCACTTTTCTCCACATACTGTCGAATTGATTTCATCTGTTTACTCCCTATCTATCTCTCTCTATATATATCTGTCTCTCTAAGTATATTCATTACCTACTGGGAAAAAACAGTAACAACAACAACAGTAGTAACAACAACAACAACAACAAAAGCAGTAGCAGTAACAACAACAACCACAACCAACAACAGCAATAAAAGAGGAAAAACAAACCCTTTTGAAAAGTGGATGGTGCCTCGCAAAATGGTAGAGTTCATATAATGTCACAAATTCTTTGTTTTTTTCACTGTGTTGACTACAGGAAGTGCGTCAACCGACAACAAAGATGAAACGCGACAGAAAATGGCATCATTATTATTTGAGCAATATTTCACTTGAAAATAATTAGAGGCAAGACATCTATATATCAGTCTATCTATCAGTCTATCTATGTACGTTTATTACCTACCTATCTATCTCTCTTTGTCTTTTCATATCTATCTATCTATCTATCTATTATCTATCTATCTCTGTATCTATCTCTTTTTTATTTTCATTAGATATCAATACGTTTTTGTGTTAAATATGAATACTTAAAACCATATAATTGTGTGCAAATTATTTGTATTAGATAGGAATAATTGAAACCATATAACTGTGTGCCAATTATTTGTATTAGATAGGAATTATTTATAACTGTGTGCAAATTATTTGTATTACATAGGAATTATTTATAACTGTGTGCAAATTATTTGTATTAGATAGAAATACTTGAAACCATAACTGTGCAAATTATTTGTATTAGATAGGGAAATATAAATTATTTGTATTAGATAATACTTGAAACCATATACTGTGTGCAATTATTTGTATTAGATAGGAATAATTGAAACCATATAACTGTGTGCAAATTATTTGTATTAGATAGAAATACTTGAAACCATATAACTGTGTGCCAATTATTTGTATTAGATAGGAATACTTGAAACCATATAACTGTGTGCCAATTATTTGTATTAGATAGAAATACTTGAAACCATATAACTGTGTTCCAATTATTTGTTTTAGATAGGAATAATTGAAACCTATAACTGTGTGCAAATTATTTGTATTAGATAGGAATACTTGAAACCATATAACTGTTGCCAATTATTTGTATTAGATAGGAATAATTGAAACATATACTGTGTGCAAATTATTTGTATTAGATAGGAATACTTGAAACCATATAACTGTGTGCCAATTATTTGTATTAGATAGGAATAATTGAAACCATATAACTGTGTGCCAATTATTTGTATTAGATAGGAATCATTTATAACTGTGTGCAAATTATTTGTATTAGATAGGAATAATTTATAACTGTGTGCAAATTATTTGTATTAGATAGGATTGAAACCATATAACTGTGTGCCAATTATTTGTATTAGATAGGAATCATTTATAACTGTGTGCAAATTATTTGTATTAGATAGGAATAATTGAAGCCATATAACTCTGTGCAAATTATTTGTATTAGATAGGAATAATTGAAACCATATAACCGTGTGCCAATTATTTTTATTAGCTAGTGTAGTAACTCGACTAAGAGAATTAACATGGAAATAATAGGCAGAAACACGACGAGTATTAAGGATAGGGAAAGACATTTTCTGAGCCAAGCCGCAATGGGAACATATTAATTAGCAATTGCTCGGTTGTATCAACAAGTTCCGTGAGATATTCTCCTCCGAGGTTTCGTCAGACATTGTTTATAGAATTAATGATCGTTTGCTAAAGGAGTTTCCCTATTTAGTTTGATGACGCAAAATTCTTATCAAAATATTCCTTACTTCTAGAATTGAGTTATGTTTGAAAAGAAAATCCATTTTGATTATTTCTAATTAGTCGCAATTGGCAATTAAGTCAAAAACTGACCCGTATCTCACTTTACATTCTGCCTATCACTTTCTCCCTCTCTATGTATATACTGATTACCTCCTCGTTATATACGTTAGTTTCTTATCGAGAGTTGAGAGTGGGAGATTAGAGTGTGCGGAACGTATTTGTATGCAAAATTCCATCGAGCCAGTAGGTTCAATATCGGGCCTCTAAATAAATTTAAATTAGGTCAAACATTCCCTTTTTTAGAAATCTTACAAAATGATTTTAATGTTTTTAAAAAAGATTTCCGACCGTATTTATTTATATTTTTTAAAGATTTAATTTGCTTTGTAATCTCAATTTTTCTCAATCCCAATTGTCAACCCAGAGCTCAATGGGTAATCCAGCGGATTACCTTTTGTCTAGTATTCTTATAAAGTAAGTAAGTAAAGTCGTCTGGGCGGCCTAATGTCGGTATCAGCCATGCAGCGAGCGAGTCTATCCCCTTTTCACTAGCGCTAGACCAAGGAGATTATTTTAGCGTCTGAGGTGGAACGCACACTTACCATCAGCTCCTTACTTTACCGCACAGATCCCTGTGCTACTCATACGCTGAGTTGGCGAGGGCGGGTATCGAACTAGGAACCTTATTCAGTTTCATTAGCCTTTCTAATTTAATATGATATTTTATTATATTAAAACTTAAATACTTGCACCCGGAGGGTGCATATATTTGCTAGTGTATCTAATGTTTTAACATCCTTTTCAGATCTAATTATTTGAGACCATTGCTTAGATCGGTATACACCAGGCGTTTGCTGTTGAAAAGTTTTCTTTTTAAACCTAGTGAGCTTAGTGTACTCATTTCATCATGTATCATGCTATTCCCTGATAGAAAACCTATAATGCTAGGAATTGGAGATTCGATCCAGAATAGTATCATTCCATCGTAGCATGGAATGAAAAGCTCTCTGTTTAATTATTACAGATTCACCAGTATTAAAAGGGTTGAACAAAATCGTATTGTGGGGTAAGTCACGGGCTGAAGACCTCGGGTTTGAATATGAACGTCACGGTTGCCTGTGTGGGTTGATAGTTGGAGTAGGGGTGGTTCTAGATTTGATTAGTCCTAAATTTGGGGTAGGATTCTCTCTCTCTCTCTCTCTCTCACTCTCTCTATCTATCTATCTATCTATCTATCTGTCTATCTTTCTATATATTTGTCTATATGTCTATCTATCTATCAATCTATCTATCTATCTCAATCTGTTCATATCTATCACCTAGTGGAGGGGTTAGACAGATGCACCTATAGTCTCAGCTGATTTTTTTTAGCGGATATTTGTGGTCGTGTCCACTTATTTACAAGCAGGGGGAGGGGCTGAACAATGTCGTCAGTGGGTGGGTGGTGGAGGAAGTCACGTGGTGAGACCTCGGATTTGAATATGAACGTCACAGGAGACGGTGTGGGTTTGGAGGGTGGTGGGGTTTTTCTGTATTTGATTTGTCCTTAATGTCACAAGCGATTTAAGCGAGAGAGGACTTCTGTCCGATCAGCCATTGTTTGAAAGTGCACAATTATGGAAGATGAAAAACACATCAACAAATCCCTAAAAGCAATTTATCTGCCAAACAGTGTCACAAGAACTTTTAAAAGCCTTTTCGGGACTGAAGAGTCATTAACGAGCTCACAAACAGACAGCAATAATGTTTGGTCGGACATTGTCATCTTCGTAATCAAATACGTGGGTAGAATTTTATCTATCTATCCATTTATCTATTTATCTATCTAAGTCTGTTTCTATCTCAATCTGTTCTTATCTATCTGTCTATCTATCGATCTATCTATCTATCTAAGTCTGTTTCTATCTTAATCTGTTCTTATCTATCTATCTATCTATCTATCGATCTATCTATCTAAGTCTGTTTCTATCTCAATCTGTTCTTATCTATCTATCTATTTATCTATCTATCTAAGTCTGTTTCTATCTTAATCTGTTCTTATCTATCCATCAATCTATATATCTATATCTATCATAGTCAAATTATATCTATCTATATCACTCTATGTAAAAAAAGTCGTCTGGGTGGCCTAAAGTCGGTATCAGCTAGACAGCGATGGAGTCGATCCCCTTTTCACTAGCGCTAGACCAAGGAGATTATTTTTAGCGTCTGGGGCGGGGCGCCACACCTACCATCAACTCTTCACTTTACCACACAGATCCCTGTGCTACTCAAACGCCGAATTGGTGAGGGCCGGTATCGAACCAGGAACCCTGAGGTTCCCAGAATAGTCTAATAATATAATAATATAATATCTATATCTATATATCTATCAAATAAATAAATAAACCTCTAAGAATATGTACTAGAATGTTAATTGTCTCTTAAATGTAAAATACCAGAATTATATTGTTACGAGCAAAACAATTAAAACGGATATCATTAGGTATTATTAATTATTCATCCCTTTGAGCATTGGAACACTGTAACCAAAAATATATCATGAAGGAATCCAAAAATAAGTACACATCTTATAAATATTCACACAATTTTTTTAGAGGGGGGGGTAAGAATTGTTGCAATTTTATTTTTGGTCAGATAATTTCAGTACTCTGGAATTTGGTGACATATAATATACTTATCTTATGACGTAAGAGAGAAAGAAAGAATGAATGAATGAAAGAAAGAAAAAAGAAAGAAAAATATACGATTGACATCAAAAGAATGAAGTGGGAAAAAAAGAAAGGGGGAAAAAGAAAGAAAAAAGAAAATACAAAATGACGTGAGAAAGAAAGAATGAAAGAATGAAAAAAAGAAAAAAGAAAGAAAAATGACATAAAAAGAATGAAGAAAGAAAGAAAAAAGAAAGAAAGAAAAAGGGAGAAAAAAGGAATAAAGAAAATACAAAATGACAAGAGAAGAAAGAATGAAAAAAAAGACAGAAAAATGACATAAAAGAATGAAGAAGAAAGAAAAAGGAAAGAAAGAAAAAGTGAAGAAAGAAGGAAAGAAAGGAAATACAAAATGACGTGAGAAAGAAAGAATGAAAGAATAAAAAAAAGAAAAAAAAAAAATGACATAAAAAAATGAATGAAGAAAGAAAGAAAAAAGAAAGAAAGAAAAAGGGAAGAAAGAAGGAAAGAAAATACAAAATGACGTGAGAATGAAAGAATGAAAAAAAGAAAAGAAAAAAATGACATAAAAAGAATGAAGAAAGAAAGAAAAAAGAAAGAAAGAAAAACGAAAGAAGAAAAAAGGAGAAAGAAGGAAAGAAAGAAAAGGAAATACAAATATAGGAATGACATAAAAAGAATAAAGTTGGGAAAGAAAGAAGGGAAAAAAAGAAAGAAAAATATGGGAATGACATGAAAAAATAAAGTTTGAAAAAAAAAGAAAAAAGAAGAAAGAAAGAAAAAGAAATACAAATGACATGAGATGAAAAAAAGAATGAAAGATAAAGAAAGCAAAAATATAGGATTAACGTAAAAAGAATAAGAAGTGAAAAAGAAAGAAAAACGAAGAAAGAAAGAAAGAAAGAAAAAATATAAGAATGACATACAATGAATAAAGAAAGAAAGAAAGAAAGAATGAAAAAAAAAAGAAAAAAAAGAAAAATATAGGAATGTCATAAAGAATAAAGTATGATAGAAAGAAAAAGAAAGAAAAAGAAATATAGGAATGACATACAATGAAGAAAGAAAGAAAGAAAGAAAGAAGAATGAAAAAAGAAAAAGAAAATATAGGAATGTCATAAAAGAATAAAGTATGATAGAAAGAAAAAGAAAAAAAAAGAAATATAGGAATGACATACAATGAATAAAGAAAGAAAGAAAGAAAGAAAGAATGAAAAAAAAGAAAAAGAAAAATATAGGAATGTCATAAAAGAATAAAGTATGATAGAAAGAAAAAAGAAAAGAAAAAGAAAAAGAAAGAAAAAAATTCCAGTCCCGAATTTTTATATTTCTCGAAAGATCAAAACTAGAAGGTCCCATTTAAAAAAAAAAATCAACATCCGAATTATATATCAAGTGAGTTATCATCTTATTTACAAAATAGCTAAATGATTGTAATATTGTTACATACCTCTTTCCTTACTTTCTTCTATTCTTCTTCTGGCGTCTTTGATATCTTAAGTTCTTCTAGCGTCTCTTCTAACATCTATTCTAGCGTCTGGACTTCGTCTTGGTGGTCGGTCGCACTTAACTCATTTCTTCTTCTAGATCAGTCTTGTTGCCAAAACATTCACCAACCACAAACCCGTGTTATTTTCTAAGCTTTTATTTACTTAACTAAACATTTCATGTAACTAACATAACGCGCGTATGCAGTGAGCTCCAGTTAAGGCAGTACATCTTCTCTGCCTGACGTCTAAACTGAAACTGAGGACCCACCCAGGTCCCGCGTGACTTCGCGTATTTCGCGGGCTTTCTGTACTATTCCATGGAAAGTCCCGCCCGTGATATGAAAAGGGTCCATCCCTTTAGAAATACAGGGGATTGACAATAATCTTATGCAACCGCATAGATTATGTAACAATATACTTTATTTGTTTTCTATTTTCTCCCTAATACGTAGCATGTCCTTTTTTTCACTTTCTTGATTCACAATTATTTATCTGAGTTGAGGACAAGGCGTAACGTGAGGTAAAGAATGTATTATTATCAATGATGAAATTAATCGCAACAGACGCGACCAGGAAGACATTACTATAGAATACATGGTTGGTTGGTTTGTTGGGTTTTAA
>CM042171.1:8673610-8687483 GCA_023376005.1 Doryteuthis pealeii | reverse complement strand
CCCCCATTTTTATGCTTAAATAATAGTGAGATTATTTAAAACATAATCTACTATATAAATGGCAATTTCTGTATGTGTATAACGAGTTGGCGCCTAGATCAGTGAAACGATCGTGATGTTTAGCTAATATACAGGAACAGGACTAGCTAGGAAAACTCTGATTTCAAAACCTGTTGAACTCAGCTTAGGAAATTCAATTTTGTATCATCCTGCGGAAGGATTGGTATAAACACACACACACACACACACACACAACACCACACACACACACACACTTTTTTTTATAAACTCATTGCACATCCGGTTTTCCGGTTAACGCCGGGATTAACTCGTCGAGAGTTTAATAATAGCGTCGATCCCAGGGGGCTATCCCCCTAGGCAACGACGCAATTTTTGTTCTTTCCCAGCTATGAGCTTCGGCTTGTGGGTGGGCCCACGTTAAAACGAGGCCGTGTGCCCAGTCCATACAAGTGAGGTATGCGACAAATACCCCCCCCCATATATATATATATATATATATATTATATATATATAAATATGGTGAGTCTTAATTTCAATGTATTTGTATATATGTATTCAATTATATTTGTATATAGCCTTATATATATATATATATATTATATATATATATATATATATTATATATATATATATTATATGTGTGTGTGTGTGTGTGTGTCTATAACATATATTTTCTGGATTTAGTGTGAAAGATGGGCAAAGAGTTAAATAAATGAGAATTTGGGTTAGATGTTATGTGTAACGTATATATAAATATAATATATACATTGAAAAGATATACGCATAGATACGATTTTCCTGCGTCAAGATATACAAATAAGCATACATGAACTCCACAACGATAACACACACACACACACACACACACACACACACACACACATACATACATACATATATATATATAATATATATATATTATTTTATATATTTTAATAAATAAATAAAGGTCCTACAAATTTGTGGTTGAGCGCTGTGATTTCTTTGTTTCATCCCAAAACAAATTTTTAAATATATATAGTAGTGATATCGTTTCGGTTACAGACAGACAAACACACAATCTCCTTTAGAATAAGATAAAGAGATGTTTCCAATAAGACCATGTTTTTGTTCTTTAATCAAAATAATTTATAATTTATAGTATATAATTTAAACGTGTACGTATAATATATATATATATATAATATATATTATATATATATATATATATATATATATATATATATCAGACTATTAGTTTCTGTTGCTTTGGCTTGGTCTCTCAATCAATCTCTCTATCTCTCTATCTATCCATCTATCTATCTATCACATCTATGTATGCATATATGTATGTATGTATGTGTCTATCTATCTATCTAAATTTTCTTCATACCTATCTATCTATTTATCTATCTATCAATCTATCTATTGCAGTATATATATATATATCTATCTCTTTACTTATATATATATATATATATATATATATATATATATATATCAGACTATTCATCTCTATTGCTTTGGCTCGGTCTCTCAATCAATCTCTCTCTCTCTCTCTATCCATCTATCTATCTATCTCATGATGTTCACATCTATGTATGTATATATGTAGGTATGTATGCGTATGTCTATATATCTATCTATCTATGTATCTATCTAAATTTTCTTCATACCTATCTATCTATCTATCTATCAATCTATCTATTGTAGTATATATATATATACATCTCTTCACTTATATCTTTTATTCCCTGCATCGATAGATATATAGACACTTTCATACATACATATATACATACATAGATGTGAATATCCTGAGATAGATAGATAGATAGATAGATGGATAGATAGAGAGATAGATAGATTGATTGAGAGACCAAGCCAAAGCAACAGAGAGGAATAGTCTGATATATATATCTATGGGTTGGTCTCTCAAACAATCTATCTATCTATCTATCTATCTATCTATCTATCTATCTATCTCAGGATATTTACATCTATCTATGTATATATGTATGTATGAATGTGTCTATCTATCTATCTATCTATCTATCTATTTAAATTTTCTTCATACCTATCTATCTATCTATCTATCTATCTATCAATCTATCTATTGCAGTATATATATATAATATATATATAATATATATATATATATTATATATATATATATATATGCATCGCTTTATTTATATTTTTTATGTATGAATGTGTCTATCTATCTATCTATCTATCTATCTATTTAAATTTTCTTCATACCTATCTATCTATCTATCTATCAATCTATCTATTGCAGTATATATATATATATATATCCATCGCTTTACTTATATTTATGTATGTATGAATGTGTCTATCTATCTATCTATCTATCTATTTAAATTTTCTTCATACCTATATATCTATCTATCTATCAATCTATCTATTGCAGTATATATATATTATATATCCATCGCTTACTTTTTATTCCCTGCATCCAAGCCAATCAGTCAATCAAATTGATTTTCCCATTTCACGTATTTTCTTCTCAAAAAAAAAAAAAAAAAAATTTGAAATAAAATAAATTGAAATAAATAAAAATAAAAAATAAAAAATAGAAAAGATGAAAAAGAAAAATGTTCCAGTACAACATAGACAGCAACAGAAAATTAGAATTTTTGCTCCTCGGCAACAATTTACTTGCTTCTTTTTTTCTTCTTTTTCTTCTTCCTCCTCCAGTTACATTTGACAATTTCTTTTCTGGATTTATATCTGCAAGGCTTTGCAAAAATTAATTTATTTTATGTGTGGAACACTCAAAAAGTATAACTGGTGTCGACTAACAGCTTCAACTTAGTTACGAAACTGGACTTTTACTACAATAAAAGTGCATTTAGCTTAACAATCGATTTATAGAAAGATATAAGTAACCATATATATATATCTTATTATAATGGAGATTGTGTGTTTTTCTGTCTGTAACCGAAACTATATTACTACTCAAGTCACAATTCCCTTAGTTATTAATGTCCCTTTCTCAATGATTTTATTTTAATTTAACCCTCAATTATTAATAAAATTGTTTTACATTACTAATACTGTTACCATATCTACATACTAGCAACATACAACTATATTTATATATACAAAAAATAGTGGTTTACAGTGTGAACGGGAAGGCTAATTTGCATATTGATATTAAAAATTTGATTTTAATAAATATGTGCTAGTATTATTGATTTCTAACTGTTTGGTTTTATTTTAATGAATATAAGCAAAAATCTCTTCAATGAATCTTAAATGAAATCCATTAACAAGAAAAATAACTGTCATTTTATTCTTTACTTCCTCTTTTAACTAAATACTTAAATGAGAAAAATAACAATGAAAGACGAGAGTGATGGAAGAGTAAGTTTCAGTTGTTCTATTTTTCGATTATACTCCCTCTGTTTCAAATTGCAGTCTTATTTAGTTTCGTTAGCCTTTCTAATTTAATACGATATTTTATTACATTAAAACTTAAATACTTGCACCCGGAGGGTGCATATATTTGCTAGTATATATAAAGATAAATCTAACGAGTTAGACGAACCTACTATTAGTTTCGCTTAATGCTCTTCAGGGCTAAGATCTAAGAGTCAGATCTTAGCCCTGAAGAGCATTAAGCGAAACTAATAGTAGGTTCGTCTGACTCATTAGATTTATCTTTATTATTGCTCTACTTAGGTATTGGCACTTTTTACTTATTAGCTATTCTCCTAGCGGTTATATGAATATATATATATCTTATATACATATATATACATATACATTGTTTTTTCTTTTGGCCAAATACTGTACCAATAGATTATTTTTTGTTGGTACGACTATCTTGGTCTTTTCTTTTTTCAAAATTTTTTCTCCCCGGTTGATGTTTGGTAGTATATTTTACAATCAAACTATTTGCTGGTTTTTTTCTCACCGCAAGGACCAACAAACTTGGTATATTAAATTATATATATATATATATATATATATATATATATATATATATATATATATATGCGAGGTGAACCAATAAAGTAATGCCATTTTCTTTATTTCATGTGAAGTTTCTTTAATATAAAACTAAGGCCTAAATTGAGACCCTACCGAGGCTCGGAGAAGGAATCCGACGAGGAAGATCCAACCCCCCTACCGACAGACCTCCTTTTGAACGACAAAAGTATCAGGACAAGAGAAGATCGCCTGATTGGGTCGACAACTTTACCGCATTCTCCATACTCCCCTAGATTTAGCGTCCCCAGACTATCATCTCTCCGGCCCCATGAACGAGGGTTTGAGAGGCAAACACTATTCCAGTGACGGAGAAGTGAAATATGTAATGAAGAAGTGGCTCAAAGATCATTCAACAGAATTTTACGAGGCAGGGATACATGCTCTCATTCGAATGTGGAACATTGCAATTGAGAGAAACATTGACTATATGGAAAAGTAGGAAGCGCGTGGTGTAATGGTTAAAGTTATAGGAAATGGACTCGTCGCCCCGAGTTCAAATCCTGGACGTGGTAATTGCATTTCACTTAGCGCTAATACCCTTGGGAAAGGTATGAATCCTACTCTCCCTCCACCTATGGGTAAATAGTAGGGCAGACTGGGCTCTTTAACCTTGGTTAGGCAACCGGTCTAGGAGAAGGAAAACTCTGATTCAAACTTGTTAAACCCCGCTTAAGAAATTGACCTTGTGTCACATCCTGCTCGTGCGGAGGGGTTGGTAAATATATATATGGAAAAGTAGGGATGTGATCCACAGAGGACCAGCTTTATTTCGATGTATTCTACATGTTCCTGTGTTGGTAATTATACCTGCGCTAATGAAAATGGCATTACTGGCAGTAATATATTTGCAGACGATCTTTCATTATACAACGATGGGAATACCTACCTTTCCCAATGGTAAGAGGGCTATGAAAACATCGAAACTCTGTCCGCTGTCCATTTCTTACGACGAAACCATAACTGACCAGTCCACCCAAGAGCATTTGCGCAAAGTAAAACAAGAAAAGACTCGACTAGGATTTGAACTCGGCACGCCGAGTCTATTTTTTTTCAAACACCCGTTACGCTACGACCATTTCTTACGACAATAAACATTGCCTCCAAGCGAATTAGCGGAAATGAAAACACATACGGATTCAACTAGGATTTGAACTCGGCACACCGAGTCTATTTTTTCACATCAACCATAAAGCTACGACCATTTCTTACGATGATAAACAGTGCGTTTCAAAGAAATTAGCGCAAAGTAAAACAAACAGAATCAACTAGGGTTTGAACACGCCACGCCGGATCTATTTCTTTCACAACCCACCAGGCTACCATTAGTTGCGACTATTTCTTACACCACCCTGTCGGCTGGAGCGTTAGAATCCACCGACTGCACCTGTGCAGAGGGGTAAGACTCCCCCAATGGGGCCACCTGTTGGCCGTGGGTGGCGACCCGTGATGCTTAAGGATAGAGCCCAGGTGGATGAGCAATTCATGACATGCAATACTCCACTTTGGCCCTATCTTGGGCTAGACGGGCGGTTGGAGAGGCCCTCCGATCAATCGGCTGGTCACGTCAAGCCCTAGCACCTATATGATTTTCCCAACCCTATTGCCCTTATGGCAAGCCCCAACCCTTTTTATCATATGGGTGCTAGAAGGCGGTGGCTGCGGGTCTACATGTCCTGGAATGACGTTAAACTTATCTGATGGTGAGTTCCAGTTTTGGAGGTTTGGGGAATGTGGAACACCCCATTCATCACCATTGCTCCCTGGTCCACTCTGACCCGGAGTGGTAGTACCTGTTAGGGTCCCATCTATGGGTTAAATAGAAAAATGTATTTATAAAAAAATTGTATTATCCATTAAGAATTGATTTATTTCAAAACTTTATTGGCATTAAATGACCCACTGAGGTTGATATGCCATAAAACAAAACAAACCAAACCAAACTATTTCTTACAACAACAAACAATGTCTTCAAAGGGCATTAGCTAAAGTAAAACACGAACAGACTCAACTAGGATTTGATCTCTAAACGCCGATTCTATTTTATTTTACAACAACCATTACATTACTCCTTGTATATACTTTTCAGAGAATATGATGGTTTCATATTAAAGCGTCTAATATTAAAAGTAGAGTTATTGTGTTTGCAAAGTCAATCTGTTTTTGTAATAGAGTGAAAGGTTTGTTCTATGAGAAGCATTGGAAATGTTTTTCCCACAATGGCATTGATCCGATACACTCGTAGGCATACTCTCCCTCGCACACGAACGACACATGTTTTTATTTTTATTTTTTTAATCTTTTAACGTCTATTCCTTTATCTAAAGCTAAGTGTTTGGCAATGTTTGAAAGCCTCTGTAAGCCGAGTAGTTTATCTCAAGTAAATAAAACTCATTTGATGCCGATTTAAAGAAACGATTTAGTTTCAATTGATGGGAAATATCGCGCTTATAATTACTATGTTAGCCTCTATACAAAAATGAATTTCAGATGAGATGTCAGTGCGCTTTAAGTGCTGTGATTCAACATAAAATAATTATTTCACTTACTGCTATTCCAACCACCGCCATCACACCGACCATGTGTTACGGTTATCGTCGTAGAAAGTGGATATTGGCGACACGAGCTCGGATCCAGAAAGAATTGGATTTTGTGTCATTTCAAGCTAATGCCCTTCGGAAACAAATGTTCCCCCTCCAGCAGTAGGGCAACCTTGTTGGATTATTCGGTATAAAAGGTGTGCTGAAGTCCACCACTTGAACTTATAGAGTCTGTGTAGGCACGTGGATTAAAGCCAACCAATCAACACGCTCGAATACGTGGTTAGTTAACTATTTAATCGACAATCTTTAAAGCCGTTCATTTGCACCTATTCGACATGGACGAACGTATCTGCAGCCAAGGACACTGCTCAACCAAAGGATTCTACCCAACACGAAGGAACACCGAGAAAAAAACCAAAGGATCATGCCCAACACTAAGTTAAACCGAGAACAACCAAAGGATTCTACCTAACACTAAGGAATAACCAAGAATCTTTCACTAAGGAAGACAAGAGATTTCCACTGTAAAGTGCTCTTGCCTGCAGCCTAAAAATGGCAACAAAAATCGTAACGAGGCTGGGTTCTTTAATCTTGGTTAGGTAACAAGTATAGGAAAAGGAAAACTTTATTATCTTGTGTTCAATTATGTATATAACATAATAACGATTTGTCTGCTATTCAAACAACCACTGTACCAAGCATGTTTAGTGTAACGGTTATATATATTTACCAACTCCTCCGCACGAGCAGGATGTGACACAAGGTCAATTTCTTAAGCAGAGTTTAACATGTTTGAATTCAGAGTTTTCCTTCTCCGAGACTGGTTGCCTAACCAAGGTTAAAGAGCCCAATCTGCCCTAATATTTACCCATAGGTGGAGGGAGAGTAGAATTCATACCTTTCCCAAGGGTATTAGCGCTAAGTGAAATGCAATTACCGCGTCCAGGATTTGAACTGGGGGTGACGAATCCATTTTCTATGACTTTAACCATTACACCACGCGTTTCCTTGGTGTGACGGTTATAGTCATAAACATGGAATCGGTGACCCGAGTTCAAATCCTGAATAAGTTGGTTTATGCTTCGATATCCTTGCTAAAGGCACGAATCCCCGTGTTCACTCTCTGGCTAATAGTGGGTCAGGACTGGTTCCTTAGCTTCTGGTGGCTGAGTAGCCTATGAATTACAACACTCAACTTTGGTCCTTATTTAGGCTAGAAGGGCGGTCGGAGAGGCCACCTCTGATCAATCAACTGGCCTTGCGATTACCTAAGAGGATGATCTACCGACTGAGCTAATCGGACTTCTGTGTATAGCAAAATGATTACCAGAAAATATTGTCATCGTAATATCAATTTTGGTAATGCGCGGTTTAGGGTCTTTCCTTCTATGTAATTAAATCTAATATTGTTTCACAAACATCATGCCCATTAGCTTATGTTTTCTTTTTAAAAAAGAAAACCGAATTCTTTTCATAAATTTGTTTCTCATTGTTCAAAAGAATCATACAAAAAAAAAAAAAAAAAAAGAAAGAAAAAAAAAAGATATACATGCTAAAACCGTGAAACATTTTACGGATTTTAAAAGTGCGAATTCTTTTAAAATGTTTCTTTTTTTAAACCGGGAGATATTTAAGTGCCTGAAGCTTTAAAAGGTTTAAAAGCTTTTGTCTCAGTTTCCTTTCCTTTGATCATTCTTATAGGGTTTTATTTTTCTTTGAATAATTTCAAAAAAAGTAAAGAAAAGAAAAGAAAATTATGTATGATTCATCATTTTTGTTTCTCAAACGTGTTTCGGAAATGTAAATATTCCTTTTAGAAAAGGAAAAAAAAAAAAAAATTTCGATGGAGAATTCGGCATACTGTAGGTTCAGCTATTCAGATCTACATATATATACCCAGCCCCTCCACAAGTGCAGGATGCGACACAAGGTCAATTTTTAAGCGGAGTTTGTCAGGTTTTAATTAAAAGTTTTAGACTCGTTATCTAACCAAGGTTAAAGATACTAAGCTATGTATAATATCCTATGTTATTATCGCCGATGATCAGGATTGAACCTGAAACCTACGAACGATTGTCACTTTGAATTATATTAATTCAATCCTTATATTAGTTGTGCAATGTACTCAGCCCCTTTGGTTTTCCTTCTCCTACATCGGTTGCCAAACCAAGATTAAAGAACCCAGCCTACCCTACTATTTACCCAGAGCTGAAGGGAGAATAGTTGGATGCATGCTTTTCTAAAAGACAGTGCGACAAGGAACGAAAAGGAGTGAAAAAGAGAGGAGAGAAACCGCTACAGAAAAGAGAGCCAAATGGAAGGAGAGACAACAGCAACTCCAGCATGCATCCCTGTTTGTTTACAGCCATTGCACCAGAGATTGCCATTCAAAAATTGGTCTGTTCAGCCACTCACGCAGTTGCAGATAAAAAAGTGGACACTACGCCATCGTCTTTAGTAGACGGAAGGATACCAGCCAAACAACCATTCCCAAATATATTAGCGCTATGTGGAATACGGATTCATCACGGATTTGAACTCGTCTCACCGTTTCCAGTTACAACAACGTTATCCATTACACCATGTACCTCTGTATAAAGCAAAATACTAGGGTTTGCGAAATGTTTTGTAACCCTTTGGCACATGCTAGTTTGCGACAGGCAGGTAATTACCCAACCCGTTCGCCACGGGTAGGTTTGTTGGATGGTTAGTTCATTGGATTGTGCTGCATGTCAACTATGTAGGGTTATTATATATCGAAGATGTTTTTGTTTTATTTATTCGGACCAAGTAACCAATAAGCACCCCAGCTGGGAACTGTTTTGAAAGGAACTCCTTTTGTATTTACACCGTAAACTCCCAGTTTGTTTACAAACAGACGATTTTTTGCATTAAAATTTCACTGTAAGATTTTTAAAAGTTTGTTCATGTATATTTACAACCCGAAAGGCACGTTTTTATACTATAATAGTTTTTTGATTTTAATAAAAAAATGAGTTATTTATAGGTTACTCGGTCTCAACATCCTTTCATTTAAATAAACATAAAAATATTTTGTATATAAAAATTATTTTCATTTCAATATACATATCTGCATTTCTCTTCTGATTAGATAAAAACTATTTTAATATGAAAATGTGTCTTTAATATAAAAATGTGTCTTTTGTTTAAAGTTTTTAAAACTTAAAAAAAAATCCCTATTGAATTCACAACAACAACATGAAATAACTATTTTATTTTGTTTTGGTCAGTCATTTGCATTTCACCGGAAATCTACACTGAAAATATGAATTTGTTCGAATCAATACAACTTCATGTTTTAAAACGAAAATATCATAAAATATGTTCTTAATTGTGCATGTGCATTATTTGAAATGAACTTAATTCTTATTAAGAACACATTTTATGATATTTTCTTGTTAAAACATGCAGTTGGTAAATTTACGGAGAAATGAAAATGGCCGACCAAAACATAAGGCTTCCTCAAAGGGAAAGAAACAAGAGGAGGTATCTAGTTATTCAGATTACCGATAAAATTATGATATAGATGCAGATAAGATTAAATTCTCACGCTACTAATTCTTATTTGCATTGTAGTTTTCATATTGCCAGGGCAAGCCTTGTGATAATAGTGTCCACCTTACTCTAGAGTTCTTCTGTTCACAGTGGTTGGTGGGGAGAACTTCTAATGGTTCTCCCCTCGGTTTTCTGTTGGAGACACTGAAGGCCATTATCCTCTCCTCTTGATTGTAGGAGTATAAAATATGGCGACGAATAGGAAGCCCATGAAATGGTTCTAACACTCAACGACGAAATATTTTCTTTAAAGAATCTGAAGAAGGAAAATAATACAGAAAGACGTTTAGAATAAAGGAAAAAATGAAGGAAGAAAATGATTATTTGGATGGATGGTTGGCTGGTTTGGTTTTACGGCATGTCGACCCTTCTTATTGGAATGAAGGAAATATGTAAAATAAATGAAAAACTAAGTTGGATATTATGTACTAAGTTCCATTTATTTTCCTGATATTTCGAAAGACTCCGTCTTTCTTTGACAAAGGTGTTATATATATATATATATATATATATATATATATATATATATATATATATTAAGGAATTTGAAAAGAACAAATGTTCCGAAAATAGGATGAATTTATTTATCGATGTTTAAACATTTCGGTTTCTTTAAACCTTCATCAGGATGTATCTTGGGGTGAAGAAAATGATGGATGTTTTATAGATGACAGGAGATGAAAATGTTTATAAAATCTTTTTTGTTGTGTAACTGTATTTCTTCAGCGTTATAATTTGAGGCGAGAAAGAAAGAAAGAAAGAAAGAAAGAAAGACAGAAAGAGAAAAAGACAGAAATAAAGAAATAAAGAAAGAGAATTTGAGGCGAGAAATTTTCCATATTTACTCCCATATATAATATATATATATATATATATATATATATATATAAGGGTTTTGTAATTTTCTTGAAGCATTGTGTTTATATTGGTTTGCTGATTGGTTTTGAAGGCTATCACAATGCAAGTGTAAAGAAAAAAGAAGGTAACTGTGGTGTTGTTTGTTAACCTGTGATTTATTCTCAATTCTTAATATTTCGGGATAAAAAATCCCATCTACAGAAGGTTACTAGAACTGAAGTTGTTGCTAGTGGCTGTTCATTTGTTCTATCACATGTTTTCCAAATTCTGTGTGTGTGTGTGGGGGGGTGCTTGTTTATGTGTGTGTAAGTGTGTGTGTGTGCGCGTTTATGTTTCTGTGTCTGTTCATTTGCTTTTTTTTATTTTATTTAAACAAGCATCCGCCCACACACACAGAATTTGGAAGACAGAACAAATGAACAGCCACTAGCAAGAACTTCGGTTTTAGTAATCTTCTGTAGATGAGATGACCCAATATATGTTAACCCCGAGTCTAACCACCGACCATCGATAATTAAGAAAATCCCAGATTTAGAAAAGTTAGCGATAACTAGATTAACGGATAGAAAAATTTTATGCAATAAAACAGATGAATTTCCGGGGAAAGGCTGCCACAGATTGCATAACGCATTAATATATTATTAAGATTAATATCTTATTATAATGGAGATTGTGGGTTTGTCTATCTGTAACCGAAACTATATTACTATACAAGTCACAATTCCTTTAGTTATTTAAATCATATTCTCCATGATTTTATTTTTATTTAAACCTCAATTATTAATAAAATTGTTTTACATTACTTACACTGTTGACCATATCTACATACTAATAACATGCAATTGTATTTATATATACAACAAAATAGAGGTTTACAGTATGAATGGGAAGGCTAATTTGCATATTGATCTTAAAAAATTGATTTTAATAAATATGTGCTTAGTATTATTGATTTCTAATTGTTTGGTTTTATCTTATTGAATATGAGCAAAAATCTCTTCAATGAATCTTAAAAGAAATCCCTTAACAAGAAGAAATAACTGTAATATTATTCTTTACTTCCTATTTTAACTAAACAGTTTAAATTAGGAAAATTTACCAATGAAAGACGGGAGTAAGGGAAAATGATAGAAGTGTTAGTTTCAAAGTTGTTCTATTTTTCAATCATACCCCCTCTGTTCAAAATCTTTTTTTATCTACATTCTTATTCAGTTTCATTAGCCTTTCTAATTTAATATCATGTTTTATTATAAAATTTAACTAAAACACTTGCACCTGGAGGGTGCATATATTTGCTAGTAGATATAATATAAGACATACATTAATTATTACAAAAACTAACTCAATAGACTTAATAGATTTATCGGAAGACTGGAATTTCAGTAGTACACATAAGTAAGATATAAACAAGATGAATAATAAAAAAGGGGATAGGAGTAAAAATAGCTGATAGATAGAATTACAAATTACTTTTGCCTGATGAGCATGAAAAAGTAATTATTAATTTCAAGGGAAAAGTGTTTAGATTTAAAGACTAAAGTTTATTTTAGAAGACAAGGAGAGAAATAAAAATAATTCTAAACAAGTATTATCTGCATTATTCGGACTATTGCCCTCATCTTCATTGTTATTTGTACAACGTTTCAGCCGATATGCCCTCCGGAATGAGAACAGGATACTCCCGAGCACTGAATAAAGGGTTAGGTTCCGTGATGGCCCCCGATTACGACAAGAAAATTCCCGAGTTCGAAAAGAAGGTTCCCGATTACGACAAGAAGGTTCCCGAGTCCGACAAGAAATACCCAAAGAAGGCCTGAGGGCATATCGGCCGAAACATTGTACAAATAACAATAAAGATGGGGACAACAGTCCGAATAACGCAGATAATACTAATCATCAAGCCTCATCTCAAACATTCAGAGAAATTAATTCAATTAATTGAAAATACTTTTGGTTCGATTTATTTGCTGAATTACTTGTTGTAGTACAAATATTTATTTCAATTATATTTACACCCGGATATGACCCTCCTCGACTCCTGCTTTTTGCTTCCTTCCTTCCGCTTGATCTCCCCCTTCTTCTTCTTCATCTCCGACTCTTTTTTCGTGCCCCATTCCTGTTTTTGATTTCCTTAAGGGAAATACCATTAGCTGCATCTCCACCCGTAATGGCGTTTTATTATTTTATAATTATCGTCTTCTACACGATACAACATTCTTTATATTTTCATAAAGACCAAACATGAATCATGAGAAAAAAAGGAAAAAACCAAACGACACAAAAGAAAAGAAATAGGTACCGTGTATATTCTGGGATAGGTTGCACCCCTAATTTGTAGTTGTCAAAGTCGGTATTTGCCGTTGACCCGCAGATGGGTCACCAATACAATCTGACTATGCTAGAAGGCCGTGGCTGAGGGTCTACATGTCCTGGGAATGACGTTAAACTCTATCTGATGGTGAGGTTCCAGTTTTGGAGGTTTGGGGAATGTGGAGCACCCCTTCATCACCATTGCTCCCTGGTCCACTCTGACCCGGAGTGGTAGTACCTGTTAGGGTCCCATTTATGGGTTAAATAGAAAAATGTATTTATAAAAAAATTATATTATCCATTAAGAATTGAGTTATTTCAAAACTTTATCGGCATTAAATGACCCACTGAGGTTGATATGTCGTAAAACAAAACAAACCAAAACCAAAAACAATCTGACTAGTTACACGACCAATTCTAACATAAAACTTATCAAATATTTACCTTTGTTTTAAGAATTTACTTACAAGTATTAGATCTAGAATACATTGCTATAGACTGTGATGAATTTGCATTCGTAAAAAAGTAGTCAGAATTTATATCTCATTCTAGTTTTCTTCTTTTCTTTT
>CM042171.1:8633610-8663610 GCA_023376005.1 Doryteuthis pealeii | reverse complement strand
TTTCGGTGTTTCCCTAAGTGATAGAATGGATATATAATATATATATATATATATATATATATATATATATATATATTAGAAAGGAAGGAAAAACTCAACACCGTAATTACATAATGAATTTATTTCGACCAAAATTGGGGCCTATATAAATCTAAGTTGACTTAATATAGCTCCCCAAAATCCAGTCTCATCAGATGGAAGATCAGGTTATTAGAAAATAGCCTGATCTTCCTTCTGATGAGTTTTATCCTTTCGTTTAAATCTTGACTCTTCAGGGAATAATTTTTCCTTAGGACTTTTGTACTAGCTGTTTTGCATTGTATGTTGAATATTTGCTCAGACAATAAAGTCTGTATTTATTATGTTATCTCTTTGTTGCAATTTGTTGGATATATTCACCTTTAATATCTATACTTTTTGACACACCTGTATTCTGAAAAAAGTTCCATTCATTTTTCATTTCTATCTCGGTAAATGCAACTTTAATATCTATACTTTTGGACACACCTTGTATTCTAAAAAAATAACGTTCCATTCATTCTTCATTTCTATCTTGGTAAATACAACTTTAATATCTGTACTTTTGGACACACCTTGTATTCTGAAAAAACAAGCGTTCCATTCATTCTTCATTTCTATCTTGGTAAATAGAATATTAATATCTTTATTTTTGACACACCTTGTATTCTGAAAAAAATAACGTTCCAATCATTCTTCATTTCTATCTTGGTAAATAAAACTTTAATATCGGTACTTTTTGACACACCTTGTATTCTGAAAAAAAATAACGTTCCAATCATTCTTCATTTCTATCTTGGTAAATAGAACTTTAATATTTGTACTTTTTGACACACCTTGTATTCTGAAAAAAAATAACGTTCCAATCATTCTTCATTTCTATCTTGCTAAATATAACTTGAACATCTGTATATTTTGACACACCTTGTATTTTGAAAAAAAAAAAAATTCCATTCATTCTTAATTTCCATTTTGGTAAATACAGCTTCAATCTCGTTACTTTTATGACCCACCTTGTATACTTTATTTCCTGTTCCGTCTTCCTTTCTACCTGCTTCACTTCCGTCTTTCCTTACTCTCACCCTTCCTTGCCACAATTATTCATTTAATTCATTCTTTCTTTTTGCCTTATATACATTCTTTCCTTTTCCGCCTTCCTTCCTTCCGTTCTCTCTCCCTTCCTTCTTTCCCTCCTTCCTTGCCCCATTTATTTCCCTCCATTCATTCTTTCGTTTTTGCCTTATATATTCCCCGCATTCGTTCTTTCGTTTTTGCCTTATATATACCCTCCATTCATTATTTCGTTTTTGCCTTATATATAACCTCCATTCATTCTTTCGTTTTTGCCTTATATACACCCTCCATTCATTCTTTCGTTTTTGCCTTATATACACCCTCCATTCATTCTTTCGTTTTTGCCTTATATACAACCTCTATTCATTCTTTCCTTTTTGCCTTATATATACCCTCCATTCATTCTTTCGTTTTTGCCTTATATATTCCCTCTATTCATTCTTTCCTTTTTGCCTTATATATTCCCTCCATTCATTCTTTCGTTTTTGACTTATACATATTCTTAAAGGAAGCGCGTGGTGTAATGGTTAAAGTCATGGGAAATGGACTCGTCGCCCCGAGTTCAAATCCTGGACGTGGTGATTGCATTTCACTTGCCGCTAATACCCTTGGGAAAGATATGAATCCTACTCCCCCTCCATCTATGGGTAAATAGTAGGGCAGACTGGGCTCTTTAACCATGGCTAGGTAACCAGTCTAGCAGAAGGAAAACTCTGAATTCAAACCTGTTAAACTCCGCTTAAGAAATTGACCTTGTGTCACATCCTGCTCGTGCGGAGGGGTTGGTATATATATATATATATATATATATATATATATATATATATATTTCCTTTTCTGCCTTTCTTCCTTTCGTTTTCCATCGTTTCTTCATTCACCTTCTTCCTTGCTGCTTTCCTTACATCCATATATCTGCTTTCCTTCCTTTGCAAATGGCTGCAAATTTAAGATCACAGATATTTTATACAAATTAAATGTTGTGAACTGGCCATAATCGGATTTTTATGCCTTCGGGTTTTTTTGGTCATCGAATCATATCTGCCATCCTCCATTTTGAAATATCTTTTCAGGATTGAAATATCTGTTCAGAATGTATTTAAAACGGAAATATATTTTTTTCTTCTTTCATGAATTGATTCAAACATATTCAGATGTATTTATATTAGGAGAACGATTTAACTGTGTGATCATTTATACAAAAAAAAAGGATATTTAGATTTGCTGTTTTCGAATATTTTTTTACAATATGTCACCGAACACCATTTTCATTGGAAGAGGATTTGTTCTTTTTTTAAAAAATCCAATAATGATCAACAAATAACAGAAGCAATCCTTCTTCAAGAATTTTGATCCTTTTTATGCTTTTTTAATTTTTTTAATATTTTAGTTGCTTTTAAGAGCGTTGAGATATCTTGCAAGTAATCTAATAATTTCTTACTATAAAGTGTCTATATTTTTGTATTTGAAAGTGCAACAATATGAGTACCTATCTGTTGCGATATATGAGATATATAACTATTAAACCACGCACTTCTCACACAGAAAAAGGGATATATATAGTGGGAAGATATCGATAGAGGGAAGAGGGTTATAGAGAAATGAAAGAAGTTGATATATAGAGGGAAGAGAGTGGGTAGATATGAAAGGGACACACACACAGAGAGAGAGAGAGAGAGAGAGAGAAGAGAGAGAGAGAGAGAGAGAGAGAGAGAGAGAGAGAGAAAGAGAGTAACAGAGAGATGAAAAAGAGTGAAAAAGACGGAAGAGAGTGATATACAGAGGGAAGTTGCCATAATATAGAAACTGAATCGCTTATAATCGCAGCACAAGACAATTCCATTATAACAAACTATATAAAGGCAAAAATAGATAAGTGATTTTAAATTAGGGTAGGTATTGAGACCATTCAAACAACAGCATTTTTATAATCGGTTAGAATATTCAGAAAAATCCTGGAGACTGGGACCCATACTCAATTGAAAGATGTGCGAAGGGAAGAAGAGGACTCGGCAACATTGAAGATAGTGTAGATATGACTATCCGAGCACTGAACGAATACACTAATACAAGTAAGGAAAGACTAATTGCAACAGCCAGGAAAAACAATTGCAACACATTGACAAGCAGAAATACATCAAAAACTAAAAAAAAAACAGAAATGGGAAGAAAACAACTCCATGTCAAACTCAAGAAATATCACATCAGAAGACATGAACATGGCTAAGAAAAAGAAACCTCAAACGAGAAACCGAATCGCTTATAATCGTAGCACAAGACAATGCCATTAGAAGAAACTATATAAAGGTAAAAATAGATAAGACGTAGCGGAATAGAAAGTGAAAAATGTAAAGACAGAGACGAAACGGTTAATCATATAATAAGTGAAGCAGTAAACTACCACAAAGAGAGTACAATACTAGGCACGACTCTGTGGGAAAGGTGATCCACTGGGAACTGTGCAAGAAATTCAATTTTCAACATACAACTAAATGGGATATGCACAAGCTTGAACCTGTCCTGGTGAATTAGACCCATAAACTTCTCTGAATCTTTGAGGTATGGACGGATCACCTAATGACAAATACTTGGACCTTGCTAGAGAACTGAGAAAACTGTGGAACATGAAGTTGAAGTTCGTATCGATTGTAATAGGTGCCCTTGGAACGGTCCCCGACGCTCTGGAAAAGAGTTTGAGTGAAATGGAAATTAGAGGAAGAATAGAAGCTACCCAAACTACAGCACTGTTGGGATCGGTTAGAATACTCAGAAGAGTCCTGGAGATCCGAGGAGACATGCTGAAACTCAGTGTATAGTGAACCACCGGCTACGGCAGGTGTGAAATAATAATAATAATAAGAAGAAGAAGAAGAAGAAGAAGAAGTGGGAAAGAAGAAGAAGAAGAAGAAGAAGAAGAAGAAGAAGAAGAAGTGGGAAATAAGAAGAAGAAGAAGAAGAAGAAGAAGAAGAAGAAGAAGAAGAAGAAGAAGAAGACTCACGACATGAATTTTGTTTTTGGTTCGAGGTTATGGGAGGATATATATATATTTCAAAGTAATTTTGACTAACAAGAAAAAAAGTGCCTTTTATATCAATTCAATGTTTTCCTTCTCATAGACAGGTTTCCATACCAAACTTAAAGAGCCTACTCTGTCCTATTATTTAACTGGAGGAGGAATATTTGGATGTGTAACTTTCCAACTGTATTAAGGCTATGGGAAATGCAAACAGCGATTTCTTTTTTTCTATTTTTCTTCTATCTTCTATATTAAATTTCTTCTTCTTCTTCTTCTTCTTCTTCTTCTTCTTCTTCTTCTTCTTCTTCTTCTTCTTCTTCTTAATAATTACCAGAGAATAGAAAAGGCTGTGGAATATGAGGTTGAAAGTGATACCAATTATAGTTGCTGTACTAGGAACGGTCAATAAAGCTTGGAAAAAAGACTGGAGGAACTGGAAATCAGAGGAAGAATTGAGACCATCTAGACAACAGCATTGTTGAAATTAGCTGGTATAACTCAGGAGAGTCCTGGAGACCTGAGGAGACTTGTCACTCAAAGTCCAGTGAATGGCCATCAGCAAACGCTGGTGGGAAAAAACTAATAATAATAATAATCTTATTATAATGGAGATTGTGTATTTGTCTGTCTGTAACCGAAACTATATTACTACTCAAGTTACAATTCCCTTAGTTATTTACGTCACATTCTCCATGATTCCATTTCTATTTAAACCTCAATTAATAATAAAACTGTTCGACATTATTAATACTGTTGGCCTTACCTGAATACTGATAACATGCAATTGTATTTATATATACAACAAAATAGCGGTTTACAGTGTAAACGTAAAGCTAATTTGCATATTGATATTAAAAAAACTGATTTTAATAAAAATGTGCTTGGTATTATTGATTTCTAATTGTTTGGTTTTATCTTAATGAATATGAGTAAAAATCTCTTCAATAAATCCTAAAAGAAATTCATTAACAAGAAGAAATAACTGTAATTTTATTCTTTACTTCCTATTTTAACTAAATAGTTAAATTAGGAAAATTTAGCATTGAAAAACGGAAGTGATGAAAGAGTAAGTTTCAGTTGTTCTATTTTCCGATTATACCCCCTCCGTTTCAAATCTTTTTATCTGAATTCTTAATTAGTTTTATTAGCCCTTCTGATTTAATCTAATATTTTATTACATTTAAACTTAAATACTTGCACCCGGAGGTTGCATATATTTGCTAGTAATAATAATAATAATAATAATAATAAAAATAATAATAATAATAATAATAATAATAATAATAAATAAGAAGAAGAAGAATAAGAAGAAGAAGGGGGAGTTATAAATTAAGCGAGAAATGTAGCCATGACATGGACAAAGTAGAAAAGCCCTCTGATATGGCCCCGCCAACTTGGATAATTGAATGTCTAAAAATATTCAAAATATAGAAGTCATAAATTTACTCACGAAAGCATTGGATTACCGGAAAGTAGAATTAACAGCAGGAGGACAAACCCTAGCAAAGGTTAAAATCCAAAAGAGGAATCTCTCTTGGAAACTTTCTCACCATTGCCATTTGTTACAGAAAGCATGGAATTAAATTACATACCAATTTTCGATGAATTGGAGATGAAAAAAGGGTCGATGAACTGGAGATTAGAGAAAAAAAGTGAAACCACTTAGACGACAGCATTACTAAAATCTGCAAGGATACTTAGTGGGGTCCTGGAGACCTGAGTAGACTTGCTGTCGTTCAAAACCTAATGAAAATTACCAGCCGACGCGCGTGTGACAAACTCACAAGGAAGGAAATAATAATCTATATACGAGGTGTATATATATATATAGGAAGCGCGTGGTGTAATGGTTAAAGTTTAGGAAATGGACTCGTCACCCCCGAGTTCAAATCCTGGACGTGGTAATTGCATTTCACTTAGCGCTAATACCCTTGGGAAAGGTATGAATTCTACTCACCCTCCAGCTATGGGTAAATAGTAGGGAAGATTGGGCTCTTTAACCTTGGTTAGGCAACCAGTCTTGGAGAAGGAAAACTCTGAATTCAAACCTGTTAAACTCCGCTTAAGAAATTGACCTTGTGTCACATCCTGCTCGTGCGGAGGAGTTGGTAAATATATACATACGAGGTGTCAAAAAACTGTATAGCTTTGAATTTGCCTTGTATTCTGAGAAGAATTAATGAATGAACCGTTACTTTTTCAGAATACAAGGTGTGTCAAAACGTACAAAAATCTCGATACTATTTTGACACATTTTTAATACATCTTCTGACCGTTATCATATTGTAACACTCTCTGGTTAAAGATGAGACCGTCCAAATCGTCCAAGAGGAAATAAAAAAATATAAACCCTGGTTATCTGGTGTCGCTTATCCATCGAATTCTTATTTCTTATTGTTGTATATTGAAGATATTTGGAGGAAGGGGAGAACGAAAATGGGATTTTCCGTTTGGATCGAAACAAAGAAAAGTCGACAAAAATGACAAAGGACTTTTTCCCGGTAAAAGCGAACAAAGAAGTTAAAAACGGAAATAGATTTGTCCGCTGATAAGTATAACAAAAAAAGCGTAGGCGGATTATAGAGATAAAAAGGAAGTCAATAGCATAGACAGGTCAGTCAGACAGAACGCTCGGGACAGAGAACAAGTGTCAACCACTCACGGTCACAGCCGACGGCTGTGAGCCGTCACGTAGCCACCCTTACCTCACCATCGCCAGTCATCCCAATAGTAGTAGTCATTGTCAACGCTCGTCACCCACGAGAAAGAACTTATCAACTGGTGGATTTTGCAGTTCCAGCAGATCACAGGTTAAAGCTAAAGGAAAATAAAAAAATGGACAAATACCTGGACCTTGCCAGAGAACTGAAAAAGTTATGGAATATGAAAGTGAAAGTGATACTAATTGTAGTTGGTGCACTTGGAACGGTCCCAAAAAGATTGGGAAAAAGCTTGGAAAATCTGGGAATCAGAGGGAGAATCAAGACCATCCAGAATACTGCGCTGCTGCAATCTGCCAGAATACTCAGAAGAGTCCTGGAGAACCGAGGAGACTTGTTGTCCCTCAGACTCCAGTGAAAAGCCATCTGCTAACGCTGATGTGAAAAACTCAAAAGGAATGAACAACAACAACAACAACAATAATAATAATAATAATAATAATAATAATAATAATAATAATAATAATAAAAGGGTCTGGAATCTTTGGAAATCAGAGGAAGGGTTGAAACCATTCAGAACACTGCACTGTTGCAATCTGCCAGAATACTCAGAAGAGTCCTGGAGACCTGAGGAGACTTGCTGTCACTCAGACTCCAGTGAAAGACCATCAGCTAATGCTGATGTGAAAACTCAAAAGGAGCAAATAATAATAATAATAATAATAATAATAATAATAATAATAATAATAAATACCTAGACCTTGCCAGAGAATTGAAAAAGCTGTGGAACATGAGAGTGAAAGTGATATCAATTGTAGTTGATGCACTTGGAACGAACCCAGTAAACTTGGAAAAAAGACTGCAGGATCTAGAAATCAGAGGAAGAATTGAGACCATCCAGACTACTGCACTGCTGCAATCGGCTAGAATATTCAGAAGATTCCTGGAGACCCGAGGAGACTTGTTGTCTCTCAAACTCCAGTGAAATACCATCAGCTAACGCTGATGTGAAAAGCTCAAATGGAGTGAAAATAATAATGGAGGCAGAAATAATGATAATTAAGTAATAGTTGAGAAATAATAATAATAATAATAATAATAATAATAATAACAAGAACTGGAAATCAGATGTAGATTTGAGACCATCCAGCCAATAGAATTGTTAAAATCGACTAGAATACTCAGAAGTGTACAGGACACCTGAGAGGACTTGCTGTCACTCTGACTTCCATGAAAACCAACCGTGTAGAGCTAATGTGAAAAACTCCAATACTACTACTACTAATAATAATAATGGAATCAGAAACAATGATAATTAAGCGATCGGTGGGAAATAATAATAATAATAATAATAATAATAAAATAATAATAATAATATAATAATAATAAATAGAGATGGCTTTCGAGTCGATTGCAATGTCTTGGATGCGAGTGGTATTAGCAAAAAGCGAGAAATAATTCCGTGCACGCGAATGTTCCCGGGATTATAAAGAATAGTCTAAGTGGCTCTCCTGTCAAAAGATGTAATCTGTACCCAGTTGACGTGATCAGCGAACGTTAGCTTTTTACCGCCATTTATGATAGGAATTATTTTTGACATGACGATGGTGGGGTGTGGGGCGAGGTAGACACGATACGATTAGAAACACGATGCTCACCCGAAATTATACCAGCACGGAGCGGATTTATTGATGTTCACCACACTTCCCCCCCCATGCACAAAAGCCCAGAAATAATAATAATAATAATAATCAGTTCCAGCAGATCACAGGGTAAAGCTAAAGGAAAATGAAAAAATGGACAAATATCTGGACCTTGCCAGAGAACTGAAAAAGTAATGGAATATGAAAGTGAAAGTTATACCAATTGTAGTTGGTGCACTTGGAACAGTCCCAAAAGGATTGGAAAAGGGTTTGGAAAGTTTGGAAATCAGAGGAAGAATTGACCATTCAGAACACTGCTGCTGCTGCAATCTGCCAGAATACTCAGAAGAGTCCTGGAGACCTGAGGAGATTGCTGTCACTCAGACTCCAGTGAAAGACCATCAGCTAATGCTGATGTGAAAACTCAAAAGGAGCAAATAATAATAATAATAATAATAATAATAATAATAATAATAATAATAATAATAATTTCCAGCAGATCACAGGGTAAAGCTAAAGGAAAATGAAAAAATGGATAAATATCTGGACCTTGCCAGAGAACTGAAAAAGTAATGGAATATGAAAGTGAAAGTTATACCAATTGTAGTTGGTGCACTTGGAACAGTCCCAAAAGGATTGGAAAAGGGTCTGGAATGTTTGGAAATCAGGAGAAGGGTTGAAACCATTCAGAACACTGCACTGCTGCAATCTGCCAGAATACTGAGTAGAGTCCTGGAGACCTGAGGAGACTTGCTGTCACTCAGACTCCAGTGAAAGACCATCAGCTAATGCGGATGTGAAAACTCAAAAGGAGCAAATATTAATAATAATAATAATAATAATAATAATAATAATCAGTTCCAGCAGATCACAGGGTAAAGCTAAAGGAAAATGAAAAAAATGGATAAATATCTGGACCTTGCCAGAGAACTGAAAAAGTAATGGAATATGAAAGTGAAAGTTATACCAATTGTAGTTGGTGCACTTGGAACAGTCCCAAAAGGATTGGAAAAGGGTTTGGAAAGTTTAGAAATCAGAGGAAGGATTGAAACCATTCAGAACACTGCACTGCTGTAATCTGCCAGAATACTCAGAAGAGTCCTAGAGAGCTGAGGAGACTTGCTGTCACTCAGACTCCAGTGAAAGACCATCAGCTAATGCTGATGTGAAAACTCAAAAGGAGCAAATAATAATAATAATAATAATAATAATAATAATAATAATAATAATTTCCAGCAGATCACAGGGTAAAGCTAAAGGAAAATGAAAAAATGGATAAATATTTGGACCTTGCCAGAGAACTGAAAAAGTAATGGAATATGAAAGTGAAAGTTATACCAATTGTAGTTGGTGCACTTGGAACGGTCCCAAAAGGATTAGAAAAGGGTTTGGAAAGTTTGGAAATCAGAGGAAGAATTGAAACCATTCAGAACACTGCACTACTACTGCTGCAATCTGCCAGAATACTCAGAAGAGTCCTGGAGACCTGAGGAGATTGCTGTCACTCAGACCCCAGTGAAAGACCATCAGCCAATGCTGATGTGAAAACTCAAAAGGAGCAAATAATAATAATAATAATAATAATAATAATAATAATAATAATAATAATAATAATAATAATCAGTTCCAGCAGATCACAGGGTAAAGCTAAAGGAAAATGAAAAAAATGGACAAATATCTGGACCTTGCCAGAGAACTGAAAAAGTAATGGAATATGAAAGTGAAAGTTATACCAATTGTAGTTGGTGCACTTGGAACGGTCCCAAAAGGATTGGAAAAGGGTTTGGAAAGTTTGGATATCAGAGGAAGAATTGAAACCATTCAGGACACTGCACTGCTACTGCTGCAATCTGCCAGAATACTCAGAAGAGTCCTGGAGACCTGAGGAGATTGCTGTCACTCAGACCCCAGTGAAAGACCATCAGCTAATACTGATGTGAAAACTCAAAAGGAGTAAATAATAATAATAATAATAATAATAATAATAATAATAATACCAAGGCCTTGCTGGAGAGTTGAAAACAGAAACGATGGAATATGAGAGTGAAAGTAATATCAATAGTCGTTGGGGCGTTTGGAACGATCCCCAAATAGCTTAGAAAAAATTCTAGAGGAACTGGAAATCAGAGAAAGAATTGAGACCGTCCAGACAGCAGCATCGTTGCGTTGAAATCAGCTGGAATACTAAGCAGAGTCCTGGAGACCTGATCAAACTTGTTGTTACCCAAAATCCAGTGAAAACCATCAGCTAACGCTGGTGAGAAAAAACTACTACTACTACTACTACTACTAATAATAATAATAATAGTAATCTAGCATGAAAAGAGGAACAAGAGTAGGCCCGACTGGGTGGGAAAAGTGATCTACTGGGAATTGTGCAATAAATTAAAATTTGATCCTAGTATCAAATGATATATATATTTACCAACCCCTCCTCACGAGCAGGATATAACACGAGGTCAATTTCTTAATTAGAGTTCAACGGGTTTGAATTCAGAGTTTTCCTTCACCTAGATTGGTTACCTAGCCATGGTTAAAGAACCCAGTTTGCCCTGCTATTTACCCATAACTGGCGGGAGAGTAGGATTCTTATCTTTCCCAAGGGTATTAGTGCTACGTGAAATGCAATTACCACGTCCAGGATTTGAACTCGGGGCGACGAGTCCATTTCCCATGACTTTAACCATTACACCACGCGTTTGCTACAATGTATCAAATGGTATATGAACAGACAAGAATCCACCCGAGAGAATGAGACGCATGATATTTTGAGATACAAATGGATTACCTAATCACGGTCCGAAACCTTATCAATAATCACATGGATTTCCTCTTGTAAGATACTCGGGAACATTCCTAATATGGACAAGAATGTGGAACTATATATATGCACATACCCCATATGATACATAGGGGGTCCTGGTCACAATAACAGGAATGTGAACATATGTTTCGCATACGTACATTGATATTTCTAATTGGTGAGTGTGAGAGTAAGAGTTCTTTGATAAAAAAAAAAATATTCAGGGAAAGAGAGATATTGGAGAGATATCAGAGAGAGATTAGACTTACTTTGTGATGAGATCTTATTTCTGTTGGATTTTTGTAATATAAGGCATGGGGCAAATGGTCACTTCTAAATATAGACTCGTTGACAATCACGTGACCTGAGAAAGATTCCTATTGTCCAATTACTGGCAGTGCTGCTGCTGTTGTTGTTGTATTTATAGAGGCCTGATTCTAATCTTAACTCATTGACACTCGGACCATCTTGGACGACGGACTTACAAAGAATACTATAACTCAGGATACTTATTGGCTTGCTTACTTATTTACTACATCTGGAACTAAGGATGGCGGCCAGATACTCAACAATTTCTTTCTTTCGTTTCCACGTTTCAGGATTTCTTTGGCCGCCATCTTGTTATCTAGTTGGGTTGACTTCAAACTAAAGGGGTTGAGTTCTTCTAAGAGCTGTTTCTTCTGACTAAGGACTGTGCTTGTTTAAATTAGATGAATTACAAAGACATCTTTTGGGTACTTGATCAAGTAGTTTTTATTTTATCTTTATGATCACCGCACGGAGGAGACCAAGACTCAGCCTATCTGAACCCTCTGGACGTCAAGCTGAATATCTTATCTACATCCTCTCACGTCATTCCTCTTCAAATCAAAAACAATTGCCATGCGTCTTTTCTGACATCATTCTTCAAACTTTTCGGTTACCTATAAACTTTTCCCTTACTAATAACTTAAACCACCACCATGGTTCCACGTCAGAACCACTGTGTCACAGAGAGGAGCTCTGACAGATGAACCAAAGGACAAGGAAACTCCACGATAATACACAAAGCATTACACCCGAGAGATGAAATTGACAGACTATATGTGCTAAGGTAAGAAGGGGGAAAGTCTCGCCAACATGGGAGAAGGCGAAAAGCTGTACAAATACGTTGATTCTGCTAAAGAACATGAGGGCGACGGTGGTGCCGATCGTAATTGAGCACTGAGAGTCGGTTATAAACGTATACATATTTAGCAACCCCTCTGCAGGAGTAGGATGTGACACAAAGTCGATTTTTAAAGTAGAATTTAACAGGTTTGAATTCATAGTTTTCCTTCTCCTAGACTGGTTCCCTAACCAAGGTTAAAGAGCCCAGTCTGCCCTACTGCTTACCCATAGGCGGAGGGAGAATAGTTGGATTTTTACCTTTCCCTAGGGTATGAGAACCATGTGAAATGTAAACAACCGCGTCCAATATTTGAACCCGTCTCCCCGTGTCCATTTTCTATGACGGTAACCATTACACTACGCTCATCAAAGTATATTGTGCATTTATATTTAAATATTTGTGTACTGGGGCCTTAAAAGTTTCTTTTGCTGTTTTTTTGCACACGGTCCAGTTGGATTGGTTTGGTTTGTTGGATTCTATGGCATGTCAACCATTGTTGGGTTATTTTATGCCGAAGACATTTTGTTCTATTCCTGCTTAATGGGTTTTAAAATTGTCTTTTTTTAAACTAATTTTTTTAAAACCAACTTTTTAACACTTTTTTTAAAAAAATTCATTTTTTCCTATTTAACCCATAGATGGAAGACTGTTCTACTATTTAGCCATAGCTGGAGGGAGTAGTTGGATTCATATACCTTTCCCAAAGGTATAAGCGCTATTTGAACTGTGGCTTCATCCAGGATTTGAACTCGGGTCAGGAGTCCATTTCCTACAACTCTAACCATTACACCACGCACCTCCAACAACCAAATAAACTTTTAGGAAACAAGGTGCTTCATTTCCAATTCTTTCTGAATATGGAATCAGGTAAGTATTAGAAAATCCAATAACTAAATGTAAACAGACTATTGATAGTGAGTTCGATTCCCACTGGGTGTCCATTACTTCTGGCCTTGTGCCGCGTCTTTGCTTCGCTTAGTAAATCTATTAGGCACGTCACGTGGTATAATGGTTGGAAAGCTAGAGTTACAGACGATTGATAGTTTGCATTTCGGCAACGAGAAACCAACGACTAGGTCAGTGAAAGGTTAACTGCTGTCAATCACTTCTATAATTGTCATGCTATGATTCCATTTATAAATACCGTTATTTAACTTTAACTACACTACAGTACATAATTCGTAGACAACCCAGGAATTATGTAAGAAGTGTATTCTTATTCCCACTGACAGGTTACAAAAGAAACCAACGACTAGGTTAGTGAAAGGTTAACTGCTGTCAATCACTTCTATAATGGTCATGCTATGGTTCCATTTACGAATACCGTTATTTAACTTTAACTACACTACAGTACATAATTCGTAGACTATCTACAAATTATGTAAGAAGTGTATTCTTATTCCCACTGACAGGTTACAAACGAAAACAAGAATCACAGTTCGAATCCCACAGATTTGCTGATCTTAAGAACCTTCAAATAACAAACTGTTTGTTACACGAAAAAAAAAAAAAAACCACAGACGCAAAATATTTTAAGGTAGATTACAATTCTTTAAAATTGATAAAAAGGTGAAGAAAAAAATGAATTGGAAATTTATCTTGAATTCTTTTTTTATTTTTTTAAGACATTACGATAATTGTGATTATCTTTTAAAACAGGAAGAAATATCGTCAAAAAATTTGTAGAGATAACGCATTTATCTTATTTCATAAAACACTTTACAAATCAAGTGTGATATAGTTATTTACAAAGCTTTATTTATATGTCTGAAAGAAAAAATCGGAATTTATGAGTAGGGGTAAAAATCATAATTAAGTATAAATTGTTGTATACCCTTTTCATTACTTACTTCTATTCTTCTATTCTTCTTCTGACGTATTTTCTATCTTACGTCTTCTAACAACTTTTCTAGCGTCTGGACTTCTCTTGGGGACTTCGTCTTGGTGGTCGGTTGCACTTAGCTCATTCTTCTTCTAGATCAGTCTTGTTACCAAGACATTTAACAACCACAAAACTGTGTTATTTTCTTAAGCTTTTATTTACTTAACTATACTTTCATGTAACTAAATATCTGACTAACATAGCGCGCGTATGCGGTGTGAGTTCCAGTTAAGGCAGGACATCTTCACTGCCCGACGTCCAACTGAAAACTGAGGACCCAACCAGGTCTCACGTGACTTCACGTATTTCGCGGGCTTTCTGTATTATTCCATGGAAAGTCCCATCCGTGATATGAAAAGGGCCATCCCTTTAGAAATACAGGGGATTGACAATAATCTTATGCAACCGCATAGATTATGTAACAGAACTAGCAAATATATACCCCCCACCCCGTGTGCAGATATTTAAGTTTTAAAGTAGTAAAATATTAGATTAGATTAGAAAGGCTAATGAAACTACCGTATTTGACGGCATATAGGACGCACTTTTTCTTCAAAATATTGACTCAAAAAATTGCCCTGCGTCTTATACATCGTAGGTGAAGTTGAAGACCTCCCATAGACCTAGGCTAATCTTCTCTATTGATGCTCACTAATCCAGCTTACGCTCAGTGCTGTTGCTTGACTGTACTGCCAAATTGCTTTTATACAGCTATGTTTCTGCTTGTGTAATGCACAGCTTGATCGTTTTCAACAATATATGCTTAAATACACTAAAAACCTTTTTCCTCAATCTGACCTGCTGAAATGGGGGGGTGCCCGTGCATCTTATATGCCGTCAAATAGGGTAAATAAGAATGCAGAAAAAAGATTTGAAACATGCGGGCCGGTATAATCGGAAAATAGAACAACTGAAACTTATCGTCCATCACTCCCGTCTTTCAGTACTAAATTTTCCTGATTTTATTACTTAGATATGGTGAAAGGCATGAAACCATTGACCTTCACTAACTATAAGTAAATAGTAATAATAATACTGAATTATTTAGAATTGGTAACGCAACCAGTCTTCGTTTGATTTGGTTTGTTGGATTTTACGGCATGTCAACCCTTGTTGGCTTATTTTATGTCGAAGACGTTTTGTTCTATTCGTGCTTGATAGTTATTCACACTAAAAAAAAACTTATTTTGTCCTATTTAACCCATATATGTGACCTTAACAGCTACAGCTACTCCGGTCAGAGTGGGCATGGGAGTAATGGTAATAAGGTGGTACTCCACACTCCCCATAGCTCCAGAATTGGAAGTTCATCATTAGATGCAATTTAACGTCATACCCAGGACACTAAGATCTACAGCCACCGACTTCTAGCACATATAAGATAAAATTTGTTGGGGCTTGTAACTGCCGCTAAACCAACCAGTTAACTATGCCTTATTTTTATATGAATATTTTTGTTTATAAAAATTATCTACAACCAGAGTATCAATTTAGGGTAGTTTAATGGGTTTAATATCATTTGGTGCCTAGTTTCTGCGGTCTATGAACCTAACCGGAAAAGGGTAAGGGAAAGTTAGAGTTACGTCAACTGGTCGAATGAGGCAAAGAAAACGGTAAGTTTCCATTTATTTAAAGAATTTTCTGTTTCTTTTATGATTTTCGCATTTCTTAAGAGTATTTGCTGTATATGTCAAATATTATTTGTTTTTTCCTTGTACAGTTTCACGGTTTTTATTAAATAAACTTAATGACATCAGTAAAGGAGCGTCATACCATTCCATTTCTTCGAGACCAGTAGGCAGTTAAAGGGCTTGCCATACTAGCAATAGAGTCAGGACAAACAAAATGGTGCTAGGGCTTGACGTGATTAAACATAAGTGAGGGTTTAAGTGGATTGTTGCATGTCATGGACTGCTCGACCACCAGGATCCCATCCTTAAGTATCGCGGGTCATTTCCCACTGTTGTATAGCCGACTCTTACCGGCTAGTGGACTTCAATAAACAACAGATACGTATATACAAAAATAGGACCCGTCTTTATTTTCTTCGGTGTGTGGGTGGTAAATGCGTAGAGCTTCACAATGAAAATGCCGGGTGGCTGGCGAAGGCGGTGACGAGTGTTCACAGTGGAAATGCCCGTGGGTTGACGGTAGACGAAGTTATCTTCTCGGCTGCTGCTGAGATCTCTCTGTCGGCTCGAATCCTCTGGCCTTTATATTGATAAACACGCTTACGCATCTTTATCTTTTGATCTGGTCTTTACACCCGCTAATATGCCTACAAATTTTTATTGTTGATCTGATAACGGACATTTGTTCTATATTTCTTTATCTTCTCCCTGCTTCCTTGACCGAAAAACCTCTGTTCCGCTTTCTTTTTAAATTTATATTTTTATCCTTCTCTTTGTCCCTCTGCCTGAAGCTTCGTTTTCCGGGTGAGGACCATGCAACACCACGATCAACAAGTGGCCCCATGGTGAGGATTTTCCCTACTGCAGTGTTGCAGTCGGTGTATTCTTCAGCCAACAGGGCAATTAGGAGAATGAAAACACTGGATTCAAAACAACTTTACTCTTCTTAAAATTTGGTTGCGTTTCAGAAAATACATATTTGGTGTAACATTTGACCTTGTGTCACATCTTGCCCGTGACCCCGGGGTTGTATTTATCTATCAACTACACCCACCCACAGAGATAGGATTGTCACAGCTGGAAGCAAGGCACTGGAGAAGGGGGCGGTGCCAAAAGTTTGCGATGAGAATTGATAATTTGTATTATATGGATTATTCGGACTATTGTCCTCATCTTTATTGCTATCAGTACAATGTTTTGGCCTTCATGTCTAATTCATAATGACTATGTTAGGCTACAGACTTGTTGGTCCTTTCTTGTTGATGATGTTATCAAATCGCGTCTTTGCTCTGGTGTAACATGTGTTTTTGGCTGTTTCTTTCTCGTCAGTTTTTTTCCCCCGTTTTAAAAACATTCCCCATTTTTCTCTTTCCTTGTCAATTTTTAAAAATTCAATCACTCTTTCACACATACTCTCTCTGTCTCTGTCTCTCTCTCTCTCTGTCTCTCTCTCTCTATCTATCTATCTCTGTATTCATCTATCTCTTTTACTTTATCAATCTCTTGGTCTTTTTTTAACTCACTCACTTCCACATATACACATAGTCTCTCTCTCTCTCTCTCTCCCTCCCTCTCCCTCCTCCCTCTCTTTTTCTTAATTATCTATCTCCGTCAAACTTTCTCTCTCTTTCTCTCTCTCTCTCTCTCTCTTTTAATGTCTCACCATCAAACTTTATCTCTTATCATTCTTTTTCTTATTTTCATTGTCAGACTCTTTTTTTTATCTCACAAACTCACTCGCACACACACACACACACACACACACACACACACACACACACACAACACAGACTCTTTCTCTCTCTTGTTGTCTTTCTTTCATACTCTCTCTCTCTCTCTCTCTCTCTCTCTCTCTTCTCTCTCTCTCTCTCTCTCTCTTTGTCTTTTTTTTTTCCTTGGCGAGGTCTTATTTTTTATCTCAGCTATTAACTCACACATTATCTCTTTCCTCTCTTTCTCTCTCTCTCTCTCTCTCTCTCTCTCTCTCTCCCTCTATCACATTCTCTTTGTTTATCTTTCTCTTTTTCCTTGTTAATCTCTTATTTTTATCACAGTTTCTCTCTCTCTCTCTCTCACTCACATACACACACTCTCTCTTTTTCTTACTTTTTCTCTCTCTCCCACCCCCCTCTCTCTCTCTTTTACCTTTTTCCCTGTCAATTTCTTTTTTAGCACACATACACTCTCTCTCTTTCTCTCTTTTTATTTCTCTTTTTCCTTGTCAATCTCTTTTTATCACACATATTATCTCTCTCCCTCTCTCAAACTTTATTCCCCTTTCTCTCTCTCTCTCTCTCTCTCTCTCTCTCTTTGTTTCTCTTTTTCCTTGTTAATCTCTTATTTTTTATCACACATACTCTCTCCCCCTCTCTCCCACTCTCTCACTTTCCCATTCTCTCTCTCTCTCTTTTTTCCCATTTCTCTCTCTCTCTTTCCCATTCTTTCTCTCACCCTCTCTCACTCTCTCTTTCCCATTCTCTCTCTCTTTCTCTCTCTCTTTCTCATTCTCTCTCTCATTCTCTCTCTCTTTCTCTCACTCTCTCTTTCCAATTCTCTCTCTTTCTCTTTCTTTCTCTCTCTTTCTCTCTTTCACTTTCCAATTCTCTCTCTCTCTTTCTCTCTTTCTCTCACTCTCTCTTTCCCATTCTCTTTCTCTCTCTTTCTCTCTTTCCCATTCTCTCTCTTTCTCTCACTCTCTCTTTCCCATTCTCTCCCTCTCTTTCCCATTCTCTCTCTCTTTTTATCTCTCTCTCTTTTACTCACTCTCTCTTTTCCCATTCTCTCTCTTTTTCTCTCTCTCTCATTCTCTCACTCTCTCTTTCCCATTCTCTCTCTTTTTCTTTCTCTATCTTTCCCATTCTCTTCTCTCTCTCCCTCTCTCCTCTCTCTCTCTCTCTCTCTCACTCTCTCTCATGTCACTGATCGGCAAGAATAAATTGACTGGACATGCGTACACACTTTTTGAAATATGTCTGCAAGAAAAACAAAAACAAAATTCCCCGCCAGAATCCCGAGTCCATTTTCGCGCCAGACATTTTCTATTTATTTATCTTTTATGTCCGTCCAACTTAAAATAAATCAAGAAATAAAGAAAAATTGAAACAGAAAAAACAAAAAAAAAAAAAAACAACTTACAAAACAAACAAAGAAAATAAAAAAGAATAAATAAACAGTGAACATTTCACGGTAAATTGGTAAATAAAAATACTTTCTACTGGGAAAAAAAAACCCAAAAACAAACAAACTATTTTTTTAGTTTATTTAACTTTGCTGAAGTCTGCTAAAAAGTTACTCAAATATTTCATAGAAAAGTATGTTGCACGTTGCTTGGTTACCCCCCCCCCCAAAAAAAAAGAACGTTCTCAGAAAGAAATTAATAAAGAAAAGAAGAAAAGGAAGAAGAATGAAATAGAAAGAAGAGGATTTGTTGGCTTGTTGGTTTGGATTTTACGGCCTGTCAAATTTTGTTGGGTTATTTTATGCCCAACATAAAATAACCGATGAACTTATGGAGGCCCGTAGCATAATGGTTAAAGCCGTGGGAAATGGACTTGTCGACTCGAGTTCAAATCCTACGCAAGGCTGATTGCATTTCAGATACCCTTGGGAAATGTATGAATCCATATATTCTCCCTCCAGCTATGGGTAAAATAGTAGTGCAGACTGGGCTCTTTAACCTTGGGTAGGTAACCAGTTTCGGAGAAGGAAAACTCTAAATTCAAAATTCCTGAGGTCAGTCGTTGATTGGGTTATGTGGCATTTCTTGATGCACCAATTCTTTCCTATCGACTGTGCCAAAAAGTGTGGAATGGTCCAACACAAGCCTTCACCACTATAAACAAATCACTGTGTTGGTTGTTCACTGAATGAACACTCATGTGTCGAAAATCGACGAGAGAGTCCATCTTTTTTTATTATGACGAAGACATTTTGTTTTATTTATTTTTAATTTGTATTCAACATTCTATAACTCAATGTTTTTTTTAACACTTTTTAATATATTAATATATATATATTATATATATTTACCAACCACTCCGCACGAGCAGGATGTGACACAAGGTCAATTTCTTAAGCAGAATTCAACAGGTTTGAATTCAGAGTTTTCCTTATTCTAGACTGGTTACCTAGCCATGGTTAAAGAGTCAAATATATCCTGCTATTTACCCATAGCTGGAGGGAGAATTGGATTCATACCTTTCCCAAGGGTATTAGCGCGATATGAAATGCCAACAGCTTCGTCCAGGAATTGAACTCGCGTTGACGAGTCCATTTCCTACGACTCTAACCATTAAACCAATACCCTTAAGAAAGGTGTGGACTCCTTCATCCCCCAGCTATGCGTTAAAAAGTACCACTACTGTTCTTCTACGAGGATATCATTGGAATTAAATAAATCACAAAGGTTGATATACTGATACACAAAGAAATCAGAAAACAGAATTTCAACCTCTACATCGTTATTGTCGATAATCTGTTGCAATATTATTATATATATATTTACCCACCTCTCCGCATGAGCAGGGTGTTAATTCTCTGACACCAAGGTCAATTTCTTTTAAGCGGATTCAAACAGGTTTGAATTCGAGTTTTCCTTCTCCTAGACCGTTGCCTAACCCAAGATTAAAAGCAGCCCCAGTCTCGCCTACTATTTACCCATAGCTGGAAGGAGAGTAGGAGAGTAGATTCATACCTTTCCCAAGGGTATTAGCACTAAGTGAAATGCAATTAGCACGTCCAGGATTTGAACTCGGGGCGACGAGTCCATTTCCCATGTCTTTAACCTTTACATCATTCTCTATATTATATATATATACTTGAATTTAAGGTAGTGTGGACATGGAGTCAACACCTGGTTTCTGGTCATCCACAGACACGAGTTTCGGCGTTTCATGCCTCTCAGGTGGCTAGACACAACAACTATCCCTGTACATTTTATTTATTCATTCTTTAATGGATATTCAAATCTTTTAAACTCATTTTTTTTTAAATCTTTTAAAACTCATTTTTTCTAATTTAACGCATAGATATGACTCTAACAGTTACTACCACTTGGGGTCAGAGTGGACCTGGGAGTAATGACAATAAATGAACGAAAACAATGTTCACATTTTTGCCTCTTAAATCAATTGAATTTAACGTAGCCAAAAAACATTTTTAACATTCTATGTATTAATTAACTGGTAAAAATATTACCTTAAATTAATATGTTTAATAAACTGGTAAAAATATTTACCTTAAATTAATATGTATTAATAAACTGGTAAAATATTACCTTAATTAAATGTATTAATAAACTGTAAAAATATTTTACCTTAATTAATATGTATTAATAACTGGTAAAAATATTTACCTTAAATTAATATGTATTAATAAATTGGTAAAAATATTTACCTTAAATTAATATGTATTAATAAAACTGGTAAAAAATATTTACTTAAATTAATATGTATTAGAAACTGGTAAAAAATTTACCTTAAATTAATATGTATTAATAAACTGGTAAAAAATATTTACCTTAAATTAATATGTATTAATAAACTGGTAAAATATTTACCTTAAATTAATAATGTATTAATAAACTGGTAAAAATATTTACCTTAAATTATATTATTAATAAACTGTTAAAAAATATTTACCTAAATATAATATGTATTAATAAACTGGTAAAATATTTACTTTAAATTAATATTATAATAAACTGGTAAAATATTTACCTTAAATTAATATGTATTAATAAACTGGTAAAAAAATATTTACCTTAAATTAATATGTATTAATAAACTGGTAAAAAATATTTAACTTGAATTAATATGTATTAATAAACTGGTAAAAAGTATTTACCTTAATGTGTATTAATAAACTGGTAAAATAGTTTTACATAGTTGGTTTAAAGCAATATATATATATAAATGCATATATATATATATTATATATATATATATATATATATATATATATAAATATATAATATGGCTAAAGCAATATAAATATCTATATATGAATATATATATTATATATATATATATATATATATAATATATATATATATATATATATATATTGCTTCAGCCAACTATTGAATCGAATCCTGTCCGAGACAGACACACTCTTACCTAACTAGACAGAGTCACGTCGGTAGATTTTAAAATACGAGAAAAAGAAGAAAAAACAACAAACAAACCCCAAAAAAAATGACACGACGAGTAAACCTGGGTATCGAACGGTTCTCTTTTTACGAGAATAGATTTGGTCGGCAAAGCGTTAAAAGAGAGACTGCTAATGTCTTGTAGATTCTCGTTTAATCTATCCCAAAGAATATTGAGAGAAGAAGACATAAACAGTTTAGCCCTTTCAAAGAGAGAAAAAAGTGATAAAAAACAAAAATACAAAAAATAGAATAATAAAAATAACAAAGGAATCGCTCGTCATGCAGACGTTCTGTTACATCCCGGCAACTATTTATTAATCATGAAGCATTTTAGCAGCAACGGGGATCGTTCATGAAAAGACATAGACGACAAAGAATAATGGCGAATGGTGTTTTCGGTCTTAATATAATAAAGTAAAGAGAAGTTGTGTGATATAAAATGAGGAAGAGGAAGAGGGTGGGAGGCGAGAAGGATGGAGAAGAGAAGAAAAAGAAGAGAAGAGAAGAAGAAGAAGAAGAGCGGTGAGAATTGGTATAAGGAGGCGTGAGAAGAAAAAATGTAGAAGAAGAAATAGAAGATGATGATGAAGAAAAAGATGATGAAGAAGAAGAAGACACAAGGAAGAAGAAGAAGGTGAGAAGAAAGGACGAGTAGAAGAAAGAAGATGAAGAAGAAGGAGAAAGAAAAAGATGAAGAAGAAAAAGAAGAAGAAGAAGGGGCGAGAGAAGAGTGAGAAGGAGGGTGAGAAGAAGAGAAGAAGAAAGAAAAGATGAAGAAGAAGAAAGAAGAAGAAGAAGAAGAAGAAGAGAGACACAAGGGAGAAGAAGAAGGAGGAGGAGGAGGTTGTGAAGAAGAAGGGAGAGAGAAGGAAGAATGTCGGAAGAAAAAAAAGAAGAAGAGTGAGGAGAATGGTGAGAAGGAGGGCGATAAGAAGAAGAAGAAGGAGAATAAAGAAGAAGAAGAAGAAGACACAAGGAAGAGAAGGTGGGGAGAGGATGTGAAGAAGAAGGGCGGAGAAGAAGAAGAAAAAGAAGAAGAAGAAGAAGAGAAGAGAAGAAGATGACGCTTTGAGCGTTCTTTGGTGTATATCAACAAAAGTACAAAAAGAGTCCATGACAAAATCTAATTTAAGAGTGTCTGTAAATGAAAGGAAACGGTTATTATTTTTGTGTGACATAATCCGGATCTTCTTTGTAAATGCCGTTCCACTTAAGAAATTACTTATTCTTTATGGTCAAATCTAAAACACACACACACACACACACAACACCACTCACACACACGACCCATATACGCAAACAACATACTCGTACGCATATAGACACAGACGAAATAAAAATTCAATTAACTATTTTTCATCCATCTATTTATCTATCAAATAATCATATCACTCATATACATACTCTGCTTGTACATATCTATGTATCTTTTTATCTATCTTTCTCAGATTTTCATCTCTCCTTCTCTTTCTCCTCTCTCTCTTCTCTCTCCCCTCTCTCTCTCCTCTCTCTCTCATATATATATATATATATATATATATATGACTGATCAATCAATCTATCTATCTCATTCTACTCCATGCTATTTCTCTCTCTCAGACTTATCATATCTATCTAATCGATCTATTTATCTCCAGGAAATTTCATATCTAATCTATCTATCTATTTATCTATCTAATATTATCTATCATATTTCATAATCTATTCTATCAATCTCAGGCACTGATCATATTCATCAAATCTATCTATTTCACTTTTCTCATCTTTCATCCTATTATTGTATATTTAAAGATTTATGCATATGTATCTCCCGCTAATCCATTATTTCTCTCATCGTCTCCTGTCTCTTCCCCCCCTCTCCTCTCTCTCTCTCCTCTCTCTCTCTCTCTATATATATATATATATATTATATATACTATATATATATCATACTACCTATTTCAGTCTGTCCATGTCGATCTCATGTTTCGTTTTATATCTAACGTCTCTCTTTTTATTCTCATCTGTTTTAGTCATTCTAAGACATATCCATTTTAATAAACGAATCATTTTTCTAATCATAGATAATGCAGTTGCTTCCTATCTATCTAATCTATCTATGCTATCTGTTCTGTCTGGTCTGTATGACTGTCTGTCTATCTATTCTTAATCTGTCTGTTGATCTGTCCTGTGTATTACTTATGCCTGTATATTTGACCTGTTCTGTCTATCGGTCTATCTGATCTGTATGTCTGACTTTTCTGTCTATCGGTATATCTATTCTATCTATCTATCTATTTATCTTCATATCTATCACTTCCTCTATAATTTGTTTGTACACCGAGTTCCAAAGCCTCTGTAGTGAGGAGTTTACTTTCTCTATCTATTCCAGCTATGTTCAATCTCTCTATCTCGCATTAAGTTGTTCTTTCATATCTATCTATACTATCTTATCTATCTATCTATCTATCTATCTTTTATCATTTCACCCCCCCCCCCCCTCAGCCACAGTAACCACCGCCTTAACGAAATTCCCCATAAATTCAGAAAGTACGATATTCATATTTTAACCCATGTATCTATCATTCTATCTATCTATCTATATCTATCGTATCTGACTGTCTGTACCTATCGGTCCTATCTATCCATCTGTTATCTATCTTATCGTCTTGATCTGTCTGTCTATTGGTCTATCTGAGTCTACTTCCACTATGTTCAATCTAATTCTATCTACTTACTATCTATCTATCTCAAATGTACATAAGTTTCTCATCTACTCTATTTCTTCTATCTATCTATCTAGCATCTTTCATCCCACAGATTCTAAACTATACAAGAGAGGAGTTACTTCCTATCTGTTTATTCTAGTCTGTTCCATATCTACTGTCTATCTATCTATCTATCTATCTATCTATCTCAATGTACATAAGTTTTTTTCATCTATCTATCTATCTATCTATCTCATCTATCTATCATTATCATTCGCACAGATTTAAAACTTACAGAGGAGGAGTTACTTCCTATCTGCTTTATTCTAGTCTGTTTCATCTCTATCTGTCTCTATCTATCATTATCATCTCAATGTACATAATTTTTTCTAATCATCTATCTATCTATCTTATCTATCTATCTATCATTTCCAATCCCACAGATTTAAACTATACAGAGGAGTTTTCCTATCGTTATTCTTAGTCAGGTTCATTATCATCTGTCTATCATACTATCTATCTATCTCAAGTACATAAGGTTTTTCATCTATCTATCTATTATCTATCTATGCTATCATTTCATCCCACAGATAATAACTATACAGAGAGGAGTTACTCCTATCTGTTTATTCTTGTGCTCCCTTTGTTGGTTTCATTATCTATCTGATCTATCTATCTATCTATCTATCTCAATGTCATAGTTTTTTCATCATATCTATCTATACTATCTATCTATCTATCTATCATTTCATCCCACAGAATTATAAACTATACAGAGACGTAGTTTTACTTCCTATCTGTTTATTCTAGTCTGCTCATTCATCTATCTATGTGTCATAATCTATCTATCTATCTATCTCAATGTACATAAGTTTCCTTTATCTATCTATCTATCTACTCTATCCTATCTATCTATCTATCATTTCATCCCACAGATTAAAACTATACAGAGAAGGAGTTACTTCCTATCTGTTATTCTAGTCGGTTCATATCTATCTGTCTATCTATCTATCTATCTATCCATGTATTTTCTATAGTGTTATAGAGACGAGTTGTTTCCTATATATATCTGTTCATATCTATATCTATGTGTATCAGTTGCCATCATATCTAATCTATCTATCTATCTATCTTAGCCAGTCCCCATATATTACTACTATCTATCTCAAGCGTTTCCATCATATATCTATATATCTGTTCATTCATCTATCTATCTATTTATCATTCTAGTCTGTTTCCTATCTATCTATCTATCTATCTATATCTATCTATCTCAGCTTTCTTCCATCCACCTATTCTATCTATCATATCTATCATCTATCTATCTTAGCCTGTCCTCATCTATCTATCTCTATCTATCTATCTATCTATCATCCTATATCCATCCCTCTATCTATCTATCATATATCAATTATCTATCTTATCTTCCAGCCTACGCCATCTATCCTATCTATCTATCATTATCTATCTATCTCAGTACAGCATTCCCATACGTTATCTATCTTATTTTAGTCTATCTTAAAGCATCACCGATAAGCCTCATATCTATCTATTCCGACTATCCCTCATCTATCTATGCTATCTATCTATTTCATCCCCCCCCCCCCCAGTACGTTCCCATCTACTATCTATGTCTGTTATCTATCTCAGGCTATTCCCATCTGTTATCTAATCATTTCTAGTTATTTTAAAATCCATACACATTTATAAACGTGCAACAACACGATTTCATACGTTACTTAAACAATTCTTATTTATTTTCATAATTTTTGAAATGCATAAGTCGCCAGAATGTCCAAGTCAAATAGATTCAAATAAATAATAAATTTTCTTTTGTTAAATAAACATTAACAATGCATATCTTGTAATGTGCACCGATACTCATTCGACTGATAAGAAATTTGAGCGGGAAAACGTCAGTGTGTATGTGAAGTAAACTCCCCATCCTACCCCCTTAACGCGACGTGTTGTTTACAGAAAACTAATTGCAGTTCTATTTTTGGTACAAATATGTTAAATATGTGAAATAATAAAGAAAAATTGTCCTTAGATCAGGCCCACATCGGCCTATTATCTTTGCTTGATAAAATCATGAAATCTCAATAACTAAAATTCGTTGACTTTCAGAATTTTTTCAAGGGCATTTTTTGGATCCCTCGGCAGGAATGCTTTATAAAACAGTTTTTAGGAGTAGGGAAGACTCATAGAACTCATGTTTTACAGATCAAAAATAAATTGCAAAAAGTCGCCAATTTTTCGGGACAACCCGACCAAATCAGGAGAGCTTAGAAAATCGACATAAACCAATCTGCCTCTCATATTGGAAGCTTTGGAAACATCGATGCGCTTAGGGATTTTTACCCACCTGCAGGCGTATACTGCATTGCCGCATGGAGTTTTAGATTTACAGTGCACACGTTTGTTGATCCCGAACCACACTCTGGCACCCACATGATCCCTGCTACGGTGCCACATCCTGGAAAGTCCCGTTGCGGATTTATGAATAATCAAGCATAGCTCCATTCCCGTGATCGCGGCATGAATCCAGTGCCTATTGGAGAAGCTTCTGCGTGCAGAATGTGTTGCCAGATAACGAGTCGAGATCAGTCTACAAAGCTGGAGCAGGGAAGTCCATTTTTCATTCAGTCTCCCAATCCATACTTACCCAGCGCGTCCAGGTTACATTCTGGCGTTAAAATTCGCCGAAAAGTAGGATTTTATCAGGCTTTTTCGGCGATGGAGGGTTTCTGATGACTAGACTGTAGTTACTGGAACTGTCTGGAATCTGTCTATCCTATGACTGCTATCTGTCTTACGCTAGCGTCTATCTATCTTTCTATCTGTCTGATGCTGATGTCTGTCTATGTCTATTCTACATGTTTGTCTACTTCTGATCTATCATATCTATTGTCTATCTGTCTGTTAGACTGACTGTATCTACCGCGGTCTTACTGATTATCGACTTGTATGACGAAGTCTGTCTGATCTGTCTATATATCTACTACTGTCTGGATCGTATTGTATGTCTGACATAGTCTATACTACGTCTATCTCATCTATCATCTCATCTCTCCTGTCTGTATGTTCTACTGTCTATTCTATCTATATCTATTATCTTTCATGAGATCTATCTATCATATCTCATCTATCTGTCTGTATGTTAACTGTCTGTCTATCGGNCGAGATGTTGACTAGTGGCTTTTTTTACATTCTTTGTATTAATAAATGGTAAAAAAATATTTATTTTAAATTAATATTATTATACTGGTAAAAATATTCTTAAATTAATATGTTTAATAAACTGGTAAAAAATATTTACCTTAAATTATATGTATTAATAACTGGTAATATTTACCTTAATTATATGTATTAGATAAACTGGTAAAAATATTTCCTAAATTATATGTTATTAATATATTTACTTAAATAATATGTATTAATAAACTGGTAAAAATATTTACCTTAAATTATATGATTAATAAACTGGTAAAAAATTTACCTTAAATTAATATGTATTAATAAACTGGTAAAAATATTTACTTAAATTAATATGTATTAATAAACTTGGTAAAAAATTTACCTTAAATTAATATGTATTAATAACTGGTAAAAAATTACCTATTAATAGTATTAATAAACTGGTAAAATTAATTAATGTAATAACTGGTAAAAATATTTACCTAAATTAATATGTATTAATAAACTGGTAAAAAATTTTTACCTTAAATAATATGTATAAATAAATGTAAAAATATATTTACCCTAAATTAAATATTATATAAACTGGTAAAAATATTTAACTTGATTAATAATTAACTGGTAAAAAGTATTTACCTTAATGTGTATTAATAAACTGGTAAAATAGTTTTACCATAGTTGGTTAAAGCAATATATATATATAAATGCATATATATATATATATATATATATATATATATAATAGTTGGCTAAAGCAATATAAATATCTATATATGAATATATATATATTATATATATATATATATAATATATATATATATATATATATATTGCTTCAGCCAACTATATGAATGAATCCGTCGAGACAGACACACTCTTACCTAACTAGACAGATGTCACGTCGATGATTTTAAAATACGAGAAAAGAAGAAAAACAAACAAACACCTAAAAAAAAAAATGACACGACCGAATAAACCTGGGTATCGAACGGTTCTCTTTTTACCGAGAATAATTTGGTCGGCAAAGCGTTAAAAGAGAGACTGCTAATGTCTTGTAGAATTCTCGTTTAATCTATCCCAAAGAATATTGAGAGGAAAGAAGACATAAACAGTTAGCCCTTTCAAAGAGAGAAAAAAGTGATAAAAAACAAAAAACAAAAATAGAATAATAAAAATAACAAAGGAATCGCTCGTCATGCAGACGTTCTGTTACATCCGGGCAACTATTTATTAATCATGAAAGCATTTTAGCAGCAACGGGGATCGTTCATGAAAAGACATAGACGACAAAGAATAATGGCGAATGGTGTTTTCGGTCTTAATATAATAAAGTAAAGAGAAGTTGTGTGATATAAAATGAGGAAGAGGAAGAAGGGTGGGGAGGGCGAGAAGGATGGGAAGAAGAAGAAGAAGAAGAAGAAAGAAGAAGAAGAAGAAGAAGAAGAAGAGCGAGGAGATGGTATGAAGAAGGGTGAAAGAAGATGTAGAAGAAGGAGAGATGATGAAGAAAAAGATGATGAAGAAGAAGAAGAAGACACAAGGAAGAAGAAGAAGAGGGTGAGAAGAAGGGCGAGTAGAAAAAGAAGATGAAGAAGAAGGAGAAGAAAAAGATGAAGAAGAAAAGAAGAAGAAGAAGGGCGAGGAGAAGAGTGAGAAGGAGGGCGAGAAGAAGAAGAAGGAGTAGAAGAAAAGAAGATGAAGAAGAAGAAAGAAGAAGACACAAGGAAGAAGAAGAAGGGAGAGGAGGAGGTTTGTGAAGAAGAAGGGAGAGAGAAGTAGAAAGTCGAGAAGAAAAAAAAGAAAAGAAGGGTGAGGAGAAATGGTGAGAAGGAGGGCGATAGAAGAAGAAGAAGGAGAAGAGAAGAAGAAGAAAGAAGAAGAAGAAGAAGAAGAACAAGGAAAGAAGAAGGTGGGGGAGGAGGATGTGAAGAAGAAGGGCGAGAAGAGAAGAAGAAGAAGAACAAGAACAAGAAACAAGAAGAAGAAGAAAGTGTGTGAAGAAGAATAAGAATAATAATAAGAAGAACAATGAGGAGGGGGAAGGCGTGAAGAAGAAGAAGAAGAACAATGAGGAGAGGGAAGGCGTGAA
>CM042171.1:8628610-8631110 GCA_023376005.1 Doryteuthis pealeii | reverse complement strand
TATCTATATATCTATCTATCTCAGCCTATCCCCATCCATCTATCTATCTATCTATCTATCTATTTATCTATCTCAGTACGTTCCCATCTATCTATCTATTTGTCGATCTATCTCAGGCTATTCCCATCTGTTTATCTATCATTTCTAGTTATTTAAAATCCATACACATTTATAAACGTGCAACAACAGATTTCATAGTTACTTAAACAATTATTTTTATTCTCATAATTTTTGAAATGCATAAGTCGCCAGAATGTCCAATTCAAATAGATTCATAATAAATAATAAATTTTCTTTTTTTAAATAAACATTAACTAATGCATATCTTGTAATTGTGCACCGATACTCTTCGACTGATAAAGAAATTGAGGCGGGAAAACGTCAGTTGTATGTGAAGTAAACCTCCCCATCCTCCCCCTTCACGCTGGACTGTTGTTTACAGAAAAGTAATTGCAGTTCATATTTTTGGTACAAATAATGTTTAATATATGTGAAATAATAATAGAAAAATTGTCTTAGATTCAGTGCCACATCGGGCTATTGATCTTGCTTTGATAAAATCAGAAATCATCAATAACTTAAAATTCGTTGACTTTCAGATTTTTTTCAAGGGCATTTTTGGATCCCTCGGGCAGGAATGCTTTTATTAAACAGTTTTTAGGAGTAGGGAAGCTCTAGAACTCATTTTACAGATAAAAATAAATTGCAAAAAGTCGCCATTTTTCGGGAAACCCGACAAATCTGGAGAGCTAAAAATCGACATAACTCAATCTGCCTCTCTATTTGGAAGTTTGGAAACATCGATGCGTTTAGGGATTTTTTACCCCCTGAGTGCTATACTTGCGCATGGCATGGAGTTTTAGTTTACTATGCACAACGTTTGTGATCCGAACCACACTCTGCACCCACATGACCCGCACGGTGCACACATCCTGAATGTCCCGTTTGCGGATTATGACATAATCAAGCATATGCCATTTCCCGTATCGCGGATGAATCCAGGTTGCCTTGGGAGCAAGCTTCTGGTGCAAGAATGTGTTGCAGATAACGAGTCCGAGTTCAGTACAAAGCTGGAGCAGGTGAAGTCCATTTTCATTCATGTCTCCCAATCCATACTTACCCAGCGCCGTCCAGGTTACATTCTGGCGTTAAAATTGCCGAAAAGTAGGATTTTTATCAGCTTTTGGGATGGAGGTTATGACTGACCTGAGACTCTGGTAGAAGGTCTATCCGTATGTATGTCTGACTATCTATCTATCTATCTATCTGTCTGTATGTCTGACTGTCTGTCTATGGTCTATCTATCTATATGTATGTCTGACTGTCTGTCTATCGGTATATCTATCTGTCTATCTGTCTGTATGTCTGACTGTTTATCTACCGGTCTATCTATCTATCTATCTATCTATCTGTATGTATGTATATCTGTCTGTCTGTCTATATATCTATCTAACTGTCTATCTGTATGTATGTCTGACTATCTATCTATCTATCTATCTATCTATCTATCTGTCTGTCTGTATGTCTGACTGTCTATCTATCTATCTATCTATCTATCTTTCCGTATGACTGTCTATCTATCTATCTATCTATCTATCTATCTATCTATCTGTATGTCTGACTCTCTGTCTATCGGTCTATGTATCTATCACTTCTCTATAATTCGTGTGTACACCGAGTCCAGCTCTGTAGTGAGGAGTTACTTTCTCTATCTATTCCACTATGTTCATATCTCTCTATCTCAATGTACATTAGTTTCTTCATATCTATCTATCTATCTATCTATCTATCTATCATTTCATCCCACAGTAACCACCGCCTTAAAGAATTCCATAAATTCAGAAAGAAGCGATATATTCATATTTAACCTATCTATCTGTCTATCTATCTATCTATCTATCTACCTATCTATCTATCTATCTATCTATCTATCAGTCTGTCTGACTCTCTGTCTATCGGTCTATCAATCTATCTGTCTATCTATATGTCTGTCTGTATGTATGTCTGTCTATTGGTCTATTCCACTATGTTCATATCTACCTATCTTAATGTACATTAGTTTCTTCATCTATCTATCTATCTATCTATCTATCTACCAGTCTTTCTGACTCTCTGTCTATCAGTCTATCTATCTATCTATCTATCTATCTATCTATCTGTCTGTCTGTCTGTCTGTCTGTTGGTCTATTGGTCTATTCCACTATGTTCATATCTATCTCAATGTACATAAGTTTCTTCATCTATCTATCTATCTATCTATCTATCATCATTTCATCCCACAGATTTAAACTATACAGAGAGGAGTTACTTCCTATCTGTTTATTCATTTTTATTCATACCTCCCAATCCATACTTAACCAGCGCCGTCCAGGTTACATTCTGGCGATAAAATAGCCGAAAAGTAGGATTTTTAACAGCTTTTGGGATGGAGGTTATGACTGACCTGAGACTCTGGTAGAAAGTCAGAGTTACCTCTTCGTCGCTGCCAAGAGTGGGTGCA
>CM042171.1:8596110-8618610 GCA_023376005.1 Doryteuthis pealeii | reverse complement strand
TTCTTCTCTTCTCTTTTTCTTCTTCTTCTTCTTCTTCTTATCTTCTTCTTCTTCTATCATTAATCTCTTCTGATATTCTAGTAGATCTTAACCATGCTGTTGTTTGGATAGTCTCTTTTCTCTTTTCTATCCTTTTAAAAAATGCTTTACTCTCTTTCTTTCCTTTTCTTTCTTCTTTTCATCTATTCTCTCTTTCAATCTCTTTCAATCTCCTTCATACATTCTTTCATTTGTTTCCTTCCCTTGTAATTTGAACATTCTCTTTCGCTGAGCGTATTCATGGGAATTTTGAATGTGACAATTGGCCAATCAGAAAGGACGTCCAAATCGAATATGCATTTCATCTTAAATTCATTCGATTACACTACGACATAAAACTCGTAGATAGACAGACACGCGCATGTGCAGAATAATCTGCGCACGCATTCATATATGTACGAAATCCGTAGAGGCCGGAAATCATAGAAATTATGAAAAATAAGTGAAATAAAAAAATGTAAGTCATTCAAAATATACTATTGCGAAATATGCATGGAATATATTCAGCTACATACTGCAGAATAAACTCTAAACATTTACACATACATACGGGCACAGTGATACAGAGAATCACACATACACACATACTCACACACGGACATACACACATACACATACAAGCTATAAACAATTACAGACACATACTGACACACAGTCGTACATACACACAGACATACACCCATTCACTAATAAATAAATGCAATATTAAGAGAGAGAGAGAGAGAGAGAGAGAGAGAGAGAGAGAGAGAGAGAGAGAGAGAGAGAGGAGACACAGAGAGAGAGAGAGAGAAGAGAGACAGACAGACAGACAGACAGAGACAGATAGACACAGACAAATATGGCCACAGAACGAAAGGGGGAGGGAGTGTGTGTATGTGCATGTGTGCGTCTAAGTAAGAGAGAGAGAGAGAAGAGAGGAGAGAGAGAGAGAGAGAGAGAGAGAGAGAGAGAGAGAGAGAGAGAGATGGACAGAGACAGAAAGTGACAGAGACGAGAAAACAATGGAGGGAGTCTGTGTGTGTGTGGTGTGTGTGTGTGAGAGAGAGAGAGAGAGACAGACAGACAGAGACGAACAACAGAGACAGAGACAGACAGACATACAAATATAGCCACAGAAGAAAGAGGGAGGGGAGTGTGTGTATGTGGATGTTGTGTCTAAGTAAGAGAAGAGAGAAAGAGAGAAGAGAGAGAGAGAGAGAGAGAGAGAGAGAGACATATGGACAGAGAGAAGAAACAGAGAGAAACAATGGAAGGGAGTCTCTGTGTGTGTGTGTGTGTGTGTTGTGTGTGTGTGAGAGAGAGAGAGAGAGAGGAGAGAGAGAGAGAGAGAGAGAGAGAGAGAGGGGTGGGGAAGAGGGAGAGAGAGAGAGAGTAAATATGTATGTGGAATGTCGTATACACTGCTAAATAAGCTATAAACACTTAATGACACATAAAGACATACCCAGAAGCACAGTTCCACATGCACACACACATACACACAGTTATGAGAGAGGGTGAGTGATATATATATATATATATATATATATATATATATATATATATAAGACGTAGACATAAAAATTGATGGGGGGAGAGGGAGAGAAAGAGAATGAAATTTGGAGAAATGATAAAAGAGAAAGAAAGAGAAAGAAAGAAATATAAAGGAAGAAAGAGAAAGAAAGAAAGAAAGAAAGAAAGAAAGAAAGAAGAAGAAGAAGAAGAAGAACAACAACAACAACAACAACAACAACTACAACAACAACAACAACAGCAACAACAAGACGAAGATAGTAAGTATACATAAAGATATCCTCGGCTACACACTACATAATAAGCTATAGACACTTACACACACACACACACACCACACACACACACATACACATACATACACACACGCTGAGAGTCATACAGACACACATATGTGACATGCTCTCACACACATACATACACGCACGCAATCATAAATGCTCTCATGAATTGAAAAATAAAAAAAGTAGGAAAAAAAAACATGTACGTATTTCTGGGTTGATATTTGCATAAAAAGCGCGGGCAAAAAAGAATGGTGGACAGGCAGACGTTTATAATTTTGCATTCGTCCCAAAACGAGGCAAATATGTTTCGACAATAGGGAAGACACATCTTTTGGACGTCTTTGGGAAAATTACAGCCGTGGCGAAGCAGAAACTCTCGACAGAACAATAAATTCATCCCCCATTGCCCCCTGCCCCCACACACTTCTGCCATTTCCCAATTCTAAACTACGCGCTCAAACCTACTGTTTGATCGAGAAGGTTTTTGGCGCCAATTTAGGTAATTGCTTCTTAAAATGGCGATTTACTTTATGACGGTATTGGTGGAACAGATTAGGGCAACATCAGTACAGCTTTTTGAAGGCATGTAGGGAAACAGGGAGAGAGAGAGAGAGAGAGAGGAGAGAGAGAGAGAGAGAGAGAGAGAGAGAGAACAGAGATAGTGAAAGATTAAAGAAAAGAAAGCGGTAGATATATAGATAGATAGACAGAGAGAGAGAGAGAGAGAGTGATATATATATATATATATATATATATAGAGAGAGAGAGAGAGAGAGAAGAGAGATAAAGGGAGGTGAGAGGGAGAGATAAAGATAAGGTGTAAGAGAGTGAAACCGAAAAATATAAGGAGATGTATGTGTGTATGAGAGAGAGAGAGAGAGAGAGAGAGAGAGAGAGAGAGAGAGAGAGAAGGAGGGGGGGAGAGAGCAATAGACTGATAGAAATAGATATAATGCTTGTTGGTTGGTTGGTTGGTGTTGTTTTGTTTTACGGCATATCAAACCCTTTTTGGGTTATTTAATGACGATTCAGGCTATTTTGACATTTGGTTCTTTCTGCTGTTGCTTAAATGGTTACCCATCAAAGTATAATATAATTATATATATATATATATATATATATGTTGTGTGTGTGTGTGTGTGTTGGTGTGTGTGTAGTGTGTGTTTGCTAACTCCTCCGCACGAGCAGGATGCGACAAAAGGTCAATTTTTTAAGCGGGGTTTAATATGTTTGAATTCAGAGTTTTCCTTCTCTTAGTCTGGTTACCTAGTCATGGTTAAAGAGTCTAGTCTACCCTGCTATTTACCCATAGCTGGAGGGAGAATTGGATTCATACCTTTCCCAATGGTATTAACCTCATGTGAAATACCAACAGCTTCGTCCAGGAATTGAACTCGGGTTGATGAGTCCATTTCCTGCGACCCTAACCATTAGACCAGGCGCCTCCACAGAGACGGTATATATGTGTGCCGATTGGGACATACTAGTATCTATCGTAGGAGAAATACCCGTGGTTATATCCCTCATACTTAATCTTAGTCTTTACTTATCTTTCTGTAGTCGATGCGTTTCTTCTTACTGTAGCTTCTCTATTTCTTATTACGTCTATATAAGTAAAGAGACGGCTATATAACATAGACCCCCTTGCTAGCTGATACCGACAATAGGCCACTGTGCTAACTTTACTTTCTTACCCAGTATTCCTACGTCTTATTCCGTAGAATGGATTTATTCTAACGGCGTTTCAACCAGTCTAGGGTTATTTTATGCATTTTTATAAGTATCACAACTTTGATCTGTATGGTAAAGTTGATAGTAGTCCCTGGTCTAGTGCAATTGAAAAGCGGATAGATTCCTTCGCTGTCCAGCTGATACCGACAATAGGTCACTTCGCCACTTTTACATTACAATACAGCTGCTATTATTTTTCTGAAAATGAATACGCATACGCTAATAAATGGGATATGGGGATTAGTAAGTAAGTAAAGTCGTCATGGTGGCCTAAAGTCGTTATCAACCAATCAGCGAGGGAGTCTATCCCCTTTCCACTAGCGCTAGACCAAGGAGATAGTTTTTGCGTCTGGGTGGATCGCCACACCTACTATCAGTTCCTTACTTTACCGCACATATCCCCGTGTTACTCATACGCTGAGTTGGTGAGGGCCGGTATCGATCTAGGAACCTTGTGGTTTCTAGCCAAACACTCTACCAACTGAGCTAACCCGCTTACCTATAAGTAGTGTTCCATAATTTATAAGTAGCTTATAAATTATGAACGTGCCTTAGGGGCCGGGTTAGCTCAGTCGGTAGAGCGTTCGGCTTGAAACCACAAGGTTCCTCGTTCGATACCGGCCCTCGTCAACTCAGCGTATGAGTAGCACAGGGGTCTGTGCGGTAAAATAAGGTGCTGATCGTAGGTGTGGTGCCCCACCTCAGTCGCAAAAAACAATCTCCGTGGTCTAGCGCTAGTGAAAAGGGGATAGACTCCTTCGCTGATTGGCTGATACCGACTTTAGGCCACCCCGACAACTTTACTTACTTACTTTTACCTGTAGTTAGAATATTTCTAATTAGGGTCCGTTAGATTTAGAATAACGAGGTCCATGGAAATTTACCCGTCAGTTGTTTACAGGTAATAACATTGACCAGTTGGAAACGCGCGTTTGTGTTGGGGATATTTAATGTGTATATATATTTACTTTGTTGTTAATTGTTTTATGTTTATAATTTCATCTGGACATATATACATACACATCAACTGCCCTTTATATATGTATAGATATGTATAGAAGGAAAAAAATACAGTCTAAGTCTTGATTTCAAATTATTAGTGGATTACATGGTTATGAATAAATGTCATCAATTCCCTATTACTAAGCTGGATTGGGTGTAGGGTAACAAGGAGTTATCTTATCTTGTTTTGGAGATGTATCTTCTTTGATCCATTGAGACATTGCTCCTCTCATCTTGTGACCATTAAAACAAGATTCTCTTCTCACCCTCATTTTGGTTATGATTTATTCTTATCTTTCTTCAACAAGATGAATCCTACTGCCACATGACCCTTCAAACATGTGGGATTAACCGTTACATTGTTTGGTTGCTCTTTGGGGCATTCTGCACAGTTTATGTTATTGCATGTTGTGTGTATTAAACATTCATGTGTGCATTGTTCATGTTGTTTGTCTTTTCTTACCTTTGGGGATTATTAGCATATGCGTATTCATTTTAATAATAAAAAGTGGGACATGGGAATTAATAAAAAAATTGGGCAAAAGTTTTCTTTTCAAATTAATTACGTTTTTGTTTTTGGACATTTTCCTTTTATTCCGTTTTCAATGTTTCCATTTTATTTTACTTCCTGGCTAAATTGAAATAAAACTGTACTAAAATATTATACAAACAGAGAAAAAAATTGAATTCAAAGTTTTATCACATTCAAAGAAATAAATATAACATCTGCTTATTTAATAATCCACTCTCAAACATTTTCTATGGTTTTCTAGTTGTTTGTATAATCTGTCATCTGAGGTACACATTCCCCATGCCAATATAAACCGCCCTGTCGGTGGGGCGTTAGAATGCACGGACTGCACCTCTGCAGAGGGGTAAGACTCCCCAAAATGGGGCCACCTGTTGGCCGTGGGTCGCAACCCGTGATGCTTAAGGACAGGGTCTTGGTGGATGAGCAGTCCATGACATGCAATACTCCACTTAGACCCTTACTTAGGCTAGACGGGCGGTCGGAGAGGGCCCCTCCGATCAATCGGCTGGTCACATCAGGTCCTAGCACCTATAAGATTGTCCCAAACCTATTACCCTTATGGCAAACCCCGTCCTTTTTATCATATGGGTGCTAGAAGGCGGTGGCTGAGGGTCTGCACGTCCTGGGAATGACGTTAAACTATCTGATGGTGAGCTTCCAGTTCATCATCATTGCTCTTTGGTCCACTCTGACCCGGAGTGGTAGAACCTGTTAGGGTCCCATCTATGGGTTTAATAGAAAAATGTATTTATAAAGTTTCCTCCGGACATACATATACACACAACTGCCCTTTATCTATGTATAGAAGTTTCCTCCGGACATCCAGATTCACACAACTGCCCTTTATCTATGTATAGAAGTTTCCTCCGGACATATATATACACACAACTGCCCTTTTATCTATGTATAGAAGTTTCCACCGGACATATATATACACACAACTGCCCTTTATATATGTATAGAAGTTTCCTCCGGACATACAGATTCACACAACTGCCCTTTATATATGTATAGAAGTTTCCTCCGGACATACAGATTCACCCAAATGCCCTTTATATATGTATAAAAGTTTCCTCTGGACATCCAGATTCACCAAAATGCCCTTTATATATGTATAGAAGTTTCCTCCGGACATCCAGATTCACACAACTGCCCTTTATATATGTATAAAAGTTTCCTCCGGACATACAGATTCACACAACTACCCTTTATATATGTATAGAAGTTTCTTCCGGACATACAGATTCACACAACTGCCCTTTATATATGTATAGAAGTTTCCACCGGACATACAGATTCACACAACTACCCTTTATATATGTATAGATGTATCTATGTCAATATAGATTGACAAATCTATTGTTGCATACCCTTGTTCTTACTTCTTACTTCTAGTCTTTTCATCTGGCCGGCTTTGGTATTTCTAACATCTTGACTTGGTCTGGTCTAGCGTCTCGGATCTCCTAAGGTCTGGTTTTCTATTGCTATGTTCCTGATGGCTGGTCGTCCTGGATTCATTTCTTAGTCTTGTTACCAAGACATTCATCAACCACAAGAACATATTACTTATACAAACTTTTATTTCCTTAACTATAGATTTCACGTAACTAAATATCTGACTAACATAGCGCGCGTGAGTTTTTAGGCAGGACCTAAAATGGTCGATTTCTCTGCCTGACGTCTAACTGAAAACTGGGGACTCTGAAAAAAGGTCCCACGTGACTTCACATATTTGGCGGGCTTCTGTAATTTTCCATAGAAGGACCTGGCCATGGTATGAAAGGGGCCATCCCCTCAGAATTACAGAGGACCGACAATAATCTTATGCAACCGCATAGATTATGTAACACTATTTCTTGTTACGCTATGAAACAAAACAAATTTCCTAGTGTTATGTTATGTGTTCTTCTGTCTTATATCAGGTTTATTGATAATGGATATTGAGAATAATAGAGTTAACAAAGAACGAAAAAAATGAGCAAATGGGTCAATCTAAGAAAATATATTAAAAGAAAAAAAACATTCCTTTCTTTTTTTGTCTTTAAAAGGGGAGGAATATGAGAGAGACTATGTAGTTTTATTCATTAATATATCAACACTGAAAATTTCATTAAATTCAGTTAATTCCCTGATTTTTGGTATTTTTTCTTTCAGTGGGATGACATACGATAGTGGAATTTAGGTCCGTTAAGTTCGATTTAACCAACAAAATTAACACACAACACACACACACACACACACACACACATATATATATTATATTATATATATATATATATATATATATATATATAAATGTTATTCTGGTTCCAACGGTAGAAAATTCAATATTTTATAAAAAAGAAGGTCCGCAAAATGTATTATGTTCTCAGAAATTTTTTTAAAATTATTCTTTTTATCTTACATATGCGACACGTGTTTCTGATCTGTTGTCTTCTTCAGGCATTGAATTATTATTTTGGCAGAATATGTCCGATATTTGATAGATTGTGTGTGTTTCTGCAACTTTTCTATTATAATGGAAAAGTTGCAGAAACACACTTAACCTATCAAATATCGGACATATTCTGCCAAAGTAATAATTCAATGCCTGAAGAAGACAACAGATTAGAAACACGTGTCGCATATGTAAGGTAAAAAGAATAATAAAAACAATTTTTTCTGAGAACATAATACATTTTGCGGACCTTCTTTTTTAATAGTATATATATATATAATATATATATATATTATATATATATACCAACCTATTAATCTTTTGGTGTTGCAATGCTGTCACCTGTAACAGAGGAAGCTCAATGTTTGGTTCAGTCATCTGTGTTCATTTCTACCAAAAATGATTTTTTAAAAAGATGTTTGAAATGTGTAATTGTCAAATTTATCCCTTCTCGCGTTATGAAACAAACCTCCTGGAGATAGTTATGCCCAGAGGATCGGAATAAACTATCAACTCTTAAGAAAATATAATTCCCGAAAATTGGTCTGATGTCTGGTATTGAAAAGTAGTTTGCCGGTAGCGTGTTTGAGACCATCCCCATTTAAGAACGTCTTTTATGAGTTCGTCCTTACTTCTCCAACAGTGTCCAAGGTCAAATATCTGGGGCAACTAGTGAAAGCCAAACTCAATCGTAGTCATTTATTAAGCTTAACTTAGCTTGTTACGCTGTATGGATCACCCAGTGAGAATCGAACTCATTAGCAGTCTTTTATTAAGTTTTGGTTCGCTTGACGTATTCACCGAAGTATGAGGCAATCAATAATAACAGATTCCCTACAATTGTCTACTAGTGTTGCCCGTTAACCATTACACCGAAGAAAACGCCCCCAAATATTAAGCCCTAGGCGTATAGTGCGGGTTTTTCCGCTGGCAGTTATGAAAGTGACCCTCTTGGTTACCTGACTGATTTCTGTTTCTTCATCATGTAACACAACCCGATGAAAAGAAGATTGAAAGAAAGAAAGAAAAAAAAGAAGGAATCAAAAATGTGGAAGAAGATTATAAAGAAAAACTAATGAAGAAAGAAAAGAAAGAAAGAAAAAAAGAAAGAAAGGGAGAAAAACAAAAGAAAAGAAACGGAATGTTAGTGAGGAAGAAAAGTATAAAGAAGAAATAAACTAAAAGAAAGAAGGGACACACGAACGAGCGAAAGAATGAAAACAGGAAGAAAGAAAAAAGAAAGAAGAAAGAAAGAAAGAAAGAAAAAAAATGAACGGAATATGGACGAGGAATAAGAGTATAACAATGAAAAAAGAAAGAAGATAAGAAAGAAAGAAAAAACGAAAATGAACGGAATATGGACGAGGAAGAAGAGTATAAACGATGAAAAAAAGAAAGAAAGAAAGAAAGAAAGAAAATGAACGGAATATGGACGAGGAAGAAGAGTAAATGAAAAAAAACCCAAAAAACAAGAAAGAAAGAAAGAAAGAAAAATATTTTTGCTTTCTTTCTTTTTTTTATATTTCATCGTTGTACTTTTCTTCCTCGTCCTCATTCCATTCTTTTTCTTTCTTTCTCTCTTTCGTACTTATCGATTTTCTTCTCTATATTGTTTTTCCTTCTTTCTTTTTTGTTGTAGCATCCAGTATCCGCGCAGAGCTGGTCAATGTATGTCTTTGCTGGAGGGGCCCGCACTGGCGATTCCATACGCTGGCTTCCACAGGAGAAGGTCGCTAATGTGTCCGTCCTTACTTCTCCAGCATTGTCCAGCATGTCTTGTTCGTCTCACTCGGATGGTTTGCAGGATAGGGGGAAAGTGGCCGTGCAGCTACTTTCTTGTGGGGTATTTCGACGATTTGTTTAAGATCGTGCGTAACATTTTTGTGCAGTTACCATCTAGCTTATTCTCTAAGCATTTTGTTAGGGACCAGGGGGTGCAGACATACAGTAGCACTGATACGGCTATGGCTTGGAAAAATTATCGCTTTAACTTACCAGTGTGATCGGATTTCCATATGACTGGTTATCTGTTTATAGCAGACCATGCCTTGCCTATGTGTGTATTAACATCGCTTTCTGTAGATGAGATATTACTACCTTGGTATGTGAATTGTTCAACCGGATTTAGAAACTTACCTTCAGGTGAACAGATGCCTCCTTTCTTTTTAAAACACATGAACTCGGTTTTATCGGAGTTCCCATAGAGGTCGATGTTCCTTGTTCTCCAGGATATAAAGCAGGAATTGGTCTGTGCACGCTATTCCGGCGTTTTAATAAACAGACAACCACTTTACTCACGAAAAAAACAAAAACAAAAACAAAATAAAAACAACAAAAACAAACGAATAAAACAAAAATCAATAAAAAGAATAAATCAATTGTTGGAATATTCAGGTATATAGTTATTTACTAAGCTTACCTTAGATATGGCACAAGGCCAGAAGTATTGGGCACCCATTGAGAATCGAACTCACTACCAATGGTCAGCTAATCTAGTTCACAAACCTTAACACCACATGAGGTGCACAAATATCCACGTATATAGCTATTTACTGAGCTTGGCTTAGATGTGGCAAACAAGGCATAAATATGGGGCGCCCAATGAGACTCGAACTCACTACCAATGGTCAGCTAATCTAGTTCACAAACCATTACACCACATGAGGTGCACAAATATCCACGTATATAGCTATTTACTAAGCTTGGCTTAGGTATGGCACAAGGCCAGAAATATGGGGCACCCATTGAGACTCGAACTCACTACCGATGGTCAGCGAAACTAGTTCACAAAACATTACACCACTGAGGTGCTCAAATATACACGTATATAGTTATTTACTAAGCTTAGCTTAGATGTGACACAAGGCCAGTAATATGGGGTGCCCATTGAGAATCGAACTCACTACCAATGGTCAGCTAATCTAATTCACAAACCATTACACCACACGAGGGGCACAAATATCCAGGTATATAGCTACTTGCTTAGCTTAGCTTAGATGTGGCACAAGGCCATAAATATGGGGCGCCCAATGAGACTCGAACTCACTACCAATGGTCAGCTAATCTAGTTCACAAACCATTACACCACATGAGGTGCACAAATATCCACGTATATAGCTATTTACTAAACTTACCTTAGATGTGGCACAAGGCCAGAGGTATGTGGTGGCCAGTGAGAATCGAACTCACTACCAATACTTGGCGAATTTAGCTTGCTAACCATTACACTACGTGAAGTACCGAAATATTCCGGTATATAGTTATTTACTAAGCTTAGCTTAGATGTGGCACATGGCCAGAGGTATGTGGCGCCCAGTGAGAATCGAACTCACTACCATGTTGCGAATTTAGCTTGCTAACCATTACACTACGTGAAGTACCCAAATATCCAGGTATATAGTTAATTACTAAACTTGGCTTAGATGCGGCACAAGTCCGGCAATATGGGGCGCCCAGTGAGAATCGAACTCACTAACAATGGTCTGCTAATCTAGCTTGCTAACCATTACACCACGTGAGGTGCCCAATTATTCAGTTATATAAGATTTGCTGGAGTCCACAACTTAAATTTATAAACTTTTCGTAGCCGCGTGGATTCAATCAACCAATCAACACGCTCGAATACGTGGTTGGTTAACTATTTAATTGACAAATCTTGAAATGTGTTCAGTTGCTCGTGTTTGACACGGACGAACGGATCAACAACACAAGGATTCTGCTTAACACCGAGGAACCACTAAAAGAATTCTGTTTAACACAAGGAACACAAGGTACCCTCCACTGTAAAGTGTTCTCACCTGCAGCCTAAAAAGGCCACAAGAATCGTAACATCAATAAAAGGTTAATCATATCTTGGTTGGGTCCGAGAACTTTTCAAGTTTCTCTATGGTAATTTATTTTCCCTCTCACACCGTCCCAGCAATAAGCCGGTTTCTTTTTAAGCGAGCCAACAGCTGTTGAGCTTCAGTCTTAGATTAACCAACACCACACACACACACATCCAACACACACACCACAGAGAGAGAGAGAGAGGAGAGAGAGAGAGAGAGAGAGAGAGAAGAGAGAAGAGAGGAGAACACACACACACACACAGACACATACACACAGAGAGACCACACACATACATTCGCAGACACATAGACACGCACATACACGCACACACCACACACACTCAACACACACAGAGACACAGACACATACACAAAGAGAGACACACACATACACTCACACTCACATAGACACGTACATACACGCAAACACTCACACACTCACTCAAACATACACACGCAGAGACACACTCACACACACACACCACAGACAACACACACCCACAGACACTCACACAGACACAGACAAACGCACATACATATATATATATATATATAATATATATATATATATTAATATATAATACATATATATATATATACGCACACACACTCACACATAGACGCACACATACACAAACCAGACCACACAATATACACAGGCACATACACACACAGACACACAGACACACACATGCACGCATTCACACTCACACACAGACACACAAACACACAGACACACTGAGAAACAGACACACACAGACACAGACACTGACAAAGACAATGACACACACACACACACACACACACACACAGCACGCACAAACAGAGATACACAGATACACAGACGCACAGACACATAGTCCCCACACGCACACACACACAGACACACACGTCATAATATGGCTGCAAACTCGAGTTGACCGAGTGGCTTGCTAAACAAGTCTAGAATGATTTGCGCGCGAAACAAGTTTTGATAAGGAGGTGTCGAATTTGACCATTGGGTTATTTCAATGGTGTTGGAAGTAGCTCGCTTGTGTGCCGTGAGCAAATTCCCTGATGAACGTGGCCAGTAGTTCGATTAACAGACTTAATCGATATCAAGAGATTCAGAGTCACGGACAAATTGTATTGGCAAGTGGTGGGGGGAGGAGAGGAAAGCAATTGGAATGTCGTAATTAGCCGGCAGCCATTGACACTAGCAGACGCCAATCTTAGATCTACATTTACCTTTCTTTCTGAATCAACTCTCTCTTTCAGATACAATATTCTATTGGATAAACGATTTCTTTCTTTCATTCTTTCTTTCTTTCTTTCATTATTTCTTTCTTTCGTTCTTTTTCTTTTTTCTTTCTATCTTTCTTTTTATACTGTTCTTCCTCATCCCGTTCATTTTCTTTCTTTCTTTCTTTCCTTCTACATTTTCTTTCCCTTTTCTTTCTTTGATTGTTTCTTTCCTTTCCTTTCTTTTTACACTGTTCTTCGTCATTAGTTAACCGTTTATTTTATTTGTTTGTTTGTTTCCTTCTTTCTTTCACTCTTCTTTATACCGTTCTTCATCATCCCTATCATTTTCTTTTTTCTCTTTCTTTCTTTCTTCATTTCTTTCTTTCTACATTTCTGTCTGTCTTTTTGTCTTTCTTTTCTTTTCTTTCTTTTTTACCCCCACATTTTCTGCCTTTTGTTCTTCCTCATTCGATTACCATTTGTTGTTGGATTACCATTTAATTTGTTGGTGTCTTCTTCTTTCTTTCTTTCTTTCTTTCTTTCTTTATATTATATTGTCTCTCCTCATCCCGATCATTTCTTTCTTTCTTTCTTTTCTCTCTCTCCTTCTTTCTTTCAAACATTTTCTTTCCTTCTGTTCGTCCTCATTCAGTATCCGTTTATTTTCTTTTTTCTTTCCTATTTCTTTTTTTGTCATTTATTCTTTTTTATGCTTTTCTTCCTCATCCCGTTCATTTTCTTTCTTTCTTCTTTTCTTTCTCTCTCTCTTTCTTTCTTTCTTTCTTTCTTTCTTTACAGTTCTTCTCGTTTGATTAACGTTTTTCTTTCTTCTTTCCTTTCTAATACTGTTCTTCCTCGTTTGATTACCGTTTCTTTCTTTTCTTTTTTTTCTTATCTTTTCTTTCTTTTCTTTCTTTCTTTTTTCTTCTTTGTTTTGGTCTTTTATTGTTAATATTCTTTCTTTCTTTCTTTTTATTCGTTTTTCATACTGTTTTTCCTAATCCCATTGATTGTCTTTCTATCTTTCTTTTTTATTCTATTTCCCTTTACTTTCTTTCTTTTTCCTTTTTCCGTTTTGTCTTTTTAAACTCCTTCATACTGTTCTTCCTCATCTCGTTCATTGTCCCCTTCTCTATCTATTTCTTTCTTTCTACTGTCCCCACATTCATTATCTGTTCATTTTTCTTTCCTTCTTACACTCATTCTTAGGCCAGTTTATCTTTTTTAATTTTTATCTTTCATTCTTCTTTATCTTCTTCCTCATTCCATTCATTTTCTTTCTCTCTATGTCTTTTCTTTCTTGTTTTTTTTCTTTTATTTTTTTTTATATTGCTTTTTTTTATATTCCAATAATTTTCATTTTCTTTCATTCTTGCCTTTTTCTGCCTTTTTCTTCCTTTCTTTTAATTTAGTTTTTTTTATTATGTATGGTATCTTCCTGATTCACCTTTCTTTCTTCCTTTCTTTCTTTTTTCTTTCTTTCAATCATTTTTTTTCTTTTATGAATTCTCTATAATATTTTTCCTCATACATTTTTTCTTCCTTGTTACTTTAATTCACTTATTCTTTATTTTTTCATTCGTAATTCTGTCCTTCTTCATCCACTTTCCTTTTATTTTTCTCTTTTTTCTTTCATATTTTTTTCGTTTTTCTTTTTTTCTTCGTTATACGATTCTTTCTCATTTACATTCCGTAGAATTTCATTCATTCATTCATTTTTCCTTTCTTTCTATCTACTCTTTCCCTAATTTCCATTCAATAAATTCTTTTTCATTCCTTCGTTTGTTTTTAGTTTTTTCTTTTTCATACTGTTTTCTCATTTATTTTTCTTATTTTTTCTTTCTTTCGTATTGCATTTTTCTGTCTCTCTTTGTTTTTTTTTTTCCTTTTTCATATCGTTCTTTCTGATTAACTTTAAAAAAATATTCTCTCATTTTTTTTTTCTTCTCTATTTAATTTTTTTTCTTTTCACCGTACCACTTCATGCACATATTGTTTCGCTTTCTTTCTTTCTTTCTTTCTTATCTTATTTCTTTTTCATTAATATTCCTTCTTCTTTCACTTTCTGTTGATTTTCTTTTTTTTTGTCAATTTTTTTCTCATTTATACATTCATTTTAATTCATTTTTAGTTTGTTATCTTTTTTTCTTCCTTTTTTTCTTTCTTACTTTCTTTTTACTTTCTTTCTTATTTTTTTCTTGCTTTCTTTCTTTCTTTCTTTTCTTTCTTTCTTTCATTTTTTTCTTTCTTTTCTTTACTTTCTTTTTTTTCTTTTTTCTTTTCTTTCATTCTTTCTTTCTTTCCTTTATTTCCTTTTTTTGTTTGTTGTTTGTTTGTTTCTTTCTTTCATTTTTTTCCTTCCTTACTTTCCCTCTTTTTCTTTCTTTTTTTCTTTTTTCTTTCTTACTTCTTTCTTTTCTTTCTGTCTTTTTCTTTCTTTCTGTCTTTTTTTTTTTCTTCTTTCTTTTTTTTTCTTCTTTTTTTTCTTTCTTTTTTCTTTTTCTTCTTTTTTTTTTTTTCTTTTTTTAACTTTCTTTTCTTCAAATTTTTCTTTCTTTCTTACTTTCTTTTTTTTTCTTTCTTTTCTTTTTTTTTTCTTTCTTACTTTCTTTTCTTTTCATTTTTTTTTTTTTCTTTTTTTCTTTCTTTTTTCTGTCTTTTTCTCTTTTCTTTTTTTCCTTTTTCTTTCTTTATTATTTTTTTTCCTTTCTTCTTTTTTTTTTTTTCTTTCTTATTTTTACTTTCTTTCTTCTTTCTTTCTCCCTTTTTTTTTTCTTTCTTTTTTTCTTCTTTCTCTTTTTCTTTCCTCTTTCTTTTCTTCTTCTTTTCTTTCTTTTTTCCCTTTTTCTTTTCCCCCTTTTCTTTTCTCTTGTTTTCCTTCCTTTCACTTTCTTTCTTCCTTCTTTCTTATTCCTTTACTATCAAACATTCATTTCCGATTTGATCTTTCCTCTTCCGGCTTTTTTTCCGCATGTTTAAACAAAAACTGACATATCCATACACATATTTGTAGATAAATTTAGTTATTGTGAATATGGTGAAACATTCACCAGGTGAATGGATGAACGTGCTCGATATCAAAGATAGAGAGTATGTAAATATAAACCGTGTAAACAACGAGATCAACACTGCATAATGATCATGGAAAAGCGCAAAAGACAGTTATCGTACAGCGTTTTATTATTCTGCAAACACTGATATATATATATATATATATAAATATATATATATATATATATATATAATATAGATGGACAATATAGACATGTAGATATACTGGAATACATATGTATAACCCACAGCACAGAACACAACACACACAACGCAACATATATATGTAAGTGAGAAAAAGGTGAAGAACGAACCCGACAGATATGTTGAAAATAAATGGAATATATATATATAAATATAATATATATATATATTATATATATATATATATATATGTGTGTGTGTATGTGTGTATTGTATTATTCTATATATATGTTAAATAATGTATATATATATATGTATATATTTTGTATCTATCTGTCTATCTATCTATCTCTATTCTCTCTCCTCAATATATATTGGTATTAATAAATATTAATACATTTCAATACGAATAATATATATATATATATTATATATATATATATATTATGTTGAAAAGAAATAAATGCAAAAGTATATTATATATATATATATATATATATATATAATTATATATATAACACTTTTGCATTTATCTTTTTCAACAATATATATATATATATATATATATATATATATATATTATTATATATATATGTCTGTGTGTATGTACGGGTGCTGAAATATGGACATAAATCTTACACACATGATAAATGTAAATAATAATTATATATATACATATATATATATATATGTGTAAGAATAAATATAATACATATGAAAACATTTCTACATATATATATATATATATATATATATATATATATATATATATATGATATATTATATACATAAATGTATGCATATATGTATGCATACACACATATATACAAACATATATAAATATATTTTATACACATATATAGATGAATACAGACATATACATATACATATATATATACAGTTAATTATAATATATATATATATATTATATATATATATATATATATGTATATATATATATATATATATTATATAGAAAAAAGGATATGAAACACCACAAAATGCTATAACATTTTCATAGCTATGAATATGTTATAACATCTTTTCACTTTAACCGCATATTGTGTTGTTTTCATATTCTTTTATCTATACTCATACCGTCGGATTCATTTCCTTTCTTTTAACTTATATACACATATATAGACATTTGCCAATCTCTCTGCACGAGAAGGATGTGACACATGGTTAATTTCTTAAGCGGAGTTTAGCTGGTTGTTTAACCGAGTTTTCCCTAGTATTTACCTATAGCTGGAAGGAGAATAATTGGATTCATACCTATCCCTACGGTATAGCGCTATGGTACAATGCCAACAACCTCGTCTAGGATTTGAATTCGTCTCGTCCTATCCATTTTCTACGATGGTAATCATTACACCACGCACCTTCAATATATCAACTTATTTAATATATTCATTATTTATTTATTTAATATATTTATATTTATTTAAATATATATAAATATGTATTAATAAAAATATATATACACATAGAACCCAAAAGCAAAGTTTATAAAGAATAGTTTGCCTTATTATACTTTTACAACATAAGCAATTAAGAAATAACACATACGATTCAGGAATAAGTGTTGGATATTGTACAAACGGAAATAAGAATATCCGGTTAGATTAAACAAAGCAAAGAAAAGACGACAAAAATGACAAAGGGGTTAAGATGCCGGAAATAGATTTGATCGTTGATAAAACTCGAACAAAGGAGGCGCGTAGGCGTTTTGAGATATACAAAAGGCAAGACGGTTCGACCCGACGAACAGTCAGCGGTTAGTAGTGAACAGACCCCAGAAGACGCGAACAGGGAACAAGTGTGCTTGACGGTCGCTCACGGTCACAGCCGCAGGCTGCGAGGCGTCACCTAGTCACCCCACCTCACTATCGCCACCATCCCAACAGTAGGGCTAAGTTATCGTCAACCCTTGGTCAAGTCATTGTCAATGCCCGCCGCCCACCACGTACAGCCGAGAAGAAATAAAGTAAAAATTCCTACTATACCATGTGTTTAAGATTTTATTAAGCGACCACTACATATATCATCTAAGGTTAGAGACGACACCCGCAGTATACCAGCAACGTATACGTGTTTTATATTTCTATTTGGGACACAAAGGCAATTTTTCATGGGAATAATGGCCATTAGCAGCTATAGCAGTAAGAGTTATGCCTATGTAGTTATTAGCCATTCCTATTTCACCCTTTTTAGGAAATGGGAAGTTGCAGCTTTTCCTCCATCAATCTATATTATTTTGTGTATATACAGTACTGCATAGGCTATGTAGTATGTCATCGAATTTCTATAGGTTCATAGCCTAAGAAATTAAGAAATAACTCTTACTATCTAAGAAGAATATTATTGTTATATAATGTAGTCCAGGGTCCAAAAGGAAAGTTTAAAGGGGATAATTGACATTAATTCAGTCGATATAGTGTTCGGCTAGAAACCACAAGGTTACTAGTTCGATACCGGCTCTCGTCAACTCAGCGTATTTAGCAGTAAGAGTTATGCCTATGTAGTTATTAGCCATTCCTATTTCACCCTTTTTAGTGAATGGGAAGTTGCAGCTTTTCGTCCATCAATCTATATTATTTTGTGTATATACAGCATTGCATAGGCTATGTAGTATGTCATCGAATTTCCTGATTTTCTAGGGGATATTTTGCATTTTCTACCTTTTTTTTTTAGCTTGGTGTTTATCTATGATTTTTGGGGTTCTATTTTCAATGATTTTTTTTTGTGAGTGCAAACATTTCTGGAAGTGGTCTTTCCACTTCTGAAGTCAATCTTTTTGGCTGGTTGCCTTTAACTTTGATATAGAGGTACTGTTCCTATCGATAATTTCATTTACAGTTTGCCATGCTAATCGCGACTGTCTGTCTTCCACTGAATATCTAATTTTATATATTATATATATTATATATTATATTATATTATAATGTATGCTTATCATATTTTCTATAGGTTTATAGCATAAGAATTAAGAAATAACTTTTAAATATCCAAGAAGAACACACCACACACACACACACACACACACACACACATATATATATAATAATATATATTATAACATATATTAAGTGTATTTTGGCAGCAATTTTCTCTTTAAAAAATGTTTTAAAATGAAGGCTAATTTGCATATTGATCTTAAAAAAAATTGATTTTAATAAATATATGCTTAGTATTATGGATTTTAATGTGTTTGGTTTTAATCTTATTGAATATGAGTGCTAAAATCTCTTCAATAAAATCTTAAAAGAATCCCTTAACAAAGAAATAACTGTAATATTATTCTTTACTTTTCTAATTTTAACTAAAACAGTTTAAATATAGGAAAATTACCAAATGAAGGACGGGAGTAACGGAAAATGATGGAAGAGTTAGTTTCAAAGTTGTTCTATTTTCAATCATACCCCTATGTTCTAAATCTTTTTATCTGCATTATTATTCAGTTTCAATTAGCCTTTATAATTTAATATCATATTTTATTATAGAAATTTTAAACTAAAAAATACTTTGCACCCGCGGAGTGCATATATTCTAGTATTTAATATATGAAATGAATAGAAAGTGAAAGAAGAAAGTATTGGCATATAAAGGTGCTCAATTGCAAATATAGCAGAGCAGTTTTAACAATCAATAGATATATTATATTAAGGATATTAATCTTTGTAACTATAGTTTCATGCTACGCAATCCCAGACCAAAGAGTCAAATTGTTCGAAATGCAGGCATTTAAACAATTTTTTATTGGCCATTTTACCAACCTGATCCTATTATTTCCCTTTAATTTTCGGCCCTCCTTTTATTTTATTTTTAAAAAAAAAAAAAAACAAAAAAAAACATCTGGAACAACAGTGTAAATTAAAGAGCCAAAGTAAGTTTGTTTTAATTTTTTATTTTAAATACAACTTTAGCGCTATACACATTCCAGTCGCGTGACACGAAATCAACAGTTTTCGTTTAATATAAACGCTAAAAACAACTACTGTTTTTTAAAAAAATCGTCAAACCATCTTGAACTCCTTGTCTGAGGATTGCGTAAGCATGAAACTGATTAAGTAACAAGGTTGATATCCATAATAATAATATATATTTGATTATGTAATTATATATATATATATATATATATTATATATAATATATATATATAATATAAAAAGATTTTTGAAGGCATTTACAATGCAAAATTGATTGAATTAATTTATTAATTTCTTTTTTTTTTAATTCTAAATATTTTCGGAAAATAAATTATCATCAGAGTTAATTGAAAGTACTAGGTGTTTTTTTATAGTCTTACCCACGGCGATATTTGTAATCACTTTGTTTATAGAAGTTGAGGAAGCGCCTTATCATTTGAATTTTTTTCCTTTTTCGGTTACTTCGTGATGTGAATTCGGCTATTCCGTGATGTTTATTTCCGTTCGGGCTGCACCTTGCCTCGTGGAGATTGTTCAAATTCTTTTCAAATTTTTACTAATAAATTTAGCCGTCGCTCCCCCGGCATAGTGAAATAAAAGTTTTTTTAATAGTATCTTTGAAGCATTGTGTGTATGTGTAATATAAAGATTTTTTGAAGGCAATTTACAATGCAGTATATATGTTGAAAATTTATATTTAAAACAACAGATGATTACAATATCGCTGTGGGATAAGTACTATTAAAAAACACCTAGTACTTTCAATAACTCTGATGATGAATTTTATTTTCCGAAATATTTAGAATTAAAAAAAAAAGAAAGTTAAATAATATATTTCAACACATATTGCATTGTAAATTGCTTCAACAAATCTTTATAATTACATAACACACAATGCCTCAAAAGATACTAATATAAAAAACTTAATATATATTAATTATTGATTATATTATATATATATATATATATATATATATATTATATATATATATATATGTGTGTGTGTGTGTGTGTGTGTGTGTGGTGTGTATAATATAAACTTGTTATCAATATTTAAGAAATAGTACATTTAGTGGCTTCCATCTTACTTTAATAGTCGAAACGTTTAATGTACCGGTAATTGTACAAACATCGTGAGATATGCTACGGATCCGATCATATATTCAGGTCATTGGGAAATTTGAAAAGCGAATAATTTCTGTGATAATCAAAAGAATGGTTTCAGTTGTCTGGAAAAATCTTTGAATGATAATTCTCTTCAAAAATTATTGGTAAATAGGAGGGGAAACTTCGCTGTTTAACATTAAGCAACAATATTGAAGTAATGTGATTAGAAGGATTTATCATCAATCAATCATCATAATCATAATATATATTAGAGTAGAACTATCAATATAATATATATATATATATATATATATTTATATTAATTTTAATATTTATATTTTGCTTGAAGGCAATTACAATGCGAATATCGCATGAATTCGATAATTATAGAAGATAATAATTCAAGTGAATTTCGCAAAAGAATTATACTGGGTGTGTAGAATATTGTATCAGACTGTTTCAACTTTATCAAGTCTCATCTATCCTGCTGAAGCCCCGGTTTCGATTTCTTGTCGGAGGGAAATCGTTAGTAATATATTGCTGATGAACTTGATAAAGTTTTGAAACAGTCTGTACGATATTCTAACACACCGAGTATTCTTTGCGAAATTCACTTTCATTATTATCTTGCTATAATTATCGAATTTTTTATGTGATATGCGCAATTGTAATTGCCTTCAAGCAAAAAAATATAAATATTAAATATATATACTTTATCCAACAATGCTTCTAAAAAATAAACAAACATCCAAAAAATCTTATATATATATTGGTTTGGAGGTTGGTTTTGAAGGCTATCACAATGCAGGTGTAAAGAAAAAAATAATAAGGTAACAATGGTGTTGTTTGTTAACCTGTAATTTATTCTTGAATTTTCGAGATAAATCTCTTTTTCAGAAAAACACTGCAACTGCAGTAGTTGTCGTCTTGTTATGTGGCATTTTTGGTTAAATGAAATTTAAAAAAAAAAAAAAATGTTACAGATGGTATTTTTATATAACTGTATTCTCGTGTTGCATGTTTACGTAAATGCACTTTTTTGTTTGTACGTGTGCATATGTTGTCATGCACGTGTGCATGAAACATGCGTGTAGACTGTGACGTTATGACCGTATCAACGCGTGTGTGTGCGTATGAATGTGTTATAGTGCTATGATTCCTCAGTTGCTAGTGTAGCACAACCGATAGGGATCAATGGCAATGAGAGAGAGAGAGAGAGAGAGAAGAGAGAGAGAGAGAGAGAATGGAAGAGAGAGAGAATGGAAAGAGAGAGAGGAGAGAGAGAGAGAGAGAGGAGGAGAAAGAGTGGAAAGTATCAGAGGTATCTGTGCTGTCGGTAATGAAAATGAGGTATGGAATCATGTGATGAATGATGAAATATCCCTCTAAAGCACTAAAAATTTTTGAATATATATATATATATATATAATATTTATATATATATATAATATATATATCACCCATTGAGTGCTAGGTAGATTATTGGAAAATTAGGAAAAGTGAGTTTGGGCCCCAAGCGAAAAATTGAATATTTTTAAAAAAATAAATATAAACTGCGGAGAATAAAAAAAAAATATCAAATTGTTTTGTAAGATTGTTCTAAAGAAAGGAAACCAGTTCGACCTAATTTAAGCTACATGCTAACTGCTTTTGAAAGTTGTAACATACAAAAAACTCA
>CM042171.1:8572776-8596010 GCA_023376005.1 Doryteuthis pealeii | reverse complement strand
GTTTCGCATTGGATTTGGTGGAATCATTTTGCAAATTCATTTCGTTTAAAAGAAAATGATTTATTGCGAGAATGGTAATTCAAATCCCATTAAAAATGCCGAAAAAATTGTTTTCGAAAAGACAGCAGTTTTTTGTATTTTTCGATATTTTTTTTACCCTGAGTCTCCATTCTGTAGTTCATTTTACGGCAATGTGTGTCCCTTATTCAACTTCTCATAGAGTTTTCATCGAATTGGCCGAATAGTGTTGTATCATTTCGTTAAAATGCCCGATTTATGCCCAGAGTTTGTAATTCAAATTAATAGAAAATTCCAGTAACTAATAATAATCCTTAGTAAACAATTCTAACTTCAAGAAACTATTTCTCTGAATGTTTGAGATGAAGCTTGAAGATTAGTATTATCTGCGTTATTCGGACTATTGTCGCCATCTTCATTGTTATTTTGTACAAAGAGCAAGGAAGATGGGGAGAATAGTCCGAATAACGCAGATAATACTAATCTCAAGAAACTATTCTTAATACAAATAATTTACAGATACGATATCATGTATCCTATCCTATCTAATACACATAATTAGCGTATAGTTGTATTGTTTAAAATATTCATATCTAATATTAATAATTTCAGGTAAAAGTTTCATCTGATGGCGTCATATTTGCTATTGGCCAATAGGATCCAAGTACTGCAACACGGGTGTAATATGGACTATGTTAAAAAATAAACCTCAATATCTTATATTTCCAGTTTCATTGCTCATTAAACTTCTTGATCGAAGGAAAGAAAGAAGAAAGAAAAAAAGAAATGAAGGAAGAAAGAATATCTAAAAATGCACCTGCAAGAGAAAAAAAAATTGTCTAGAAAAGAAGAAAAGAAAGAAAGAAAAGAAAAAGAAAGAAGAAAGAAAAGAAAAGAAAAGAAAAAAAAAGAATAAAGAAAAAAGAAAAGAAAGGAAAGAAAGATCTCTTTCAAAATGCATCTGCAGGAAAAAAGACAAGAAAGAAAGAGAAAGAAAGAAAGAAAGAAAGAAAATAGCAAGGAGAAAGAAAGGAAGAAAGAAGAAAAAGAAGAAAGAATCTCTTTAAAAATGCACCTGCAGAAAAAAAGACTAGAAAGAAAGAAAAGAAAGAAAGAATGAAAGAAAGAAAGAAAAAGAAAGAAACAAAAGAAAAATAGTCAGAGAGAAAGAAAGGAATGAGAAAGAAAGAAAAGATCTCTTTAAAAATGCACCTGCAGAAAAAAAAGACAAGAAAGAAAGATAAGAAAGAAGAAAGAAGAAAGAAAACGAAAGAAAGAATGTCTTTAAAAAGTCAAAGAATAAGTTCGTTTGTACTTTTATTGGCATCTTGAAGAAAGCAATTAAAAGTAATGATCATTGCATTACATAATTTATGTGGTAGCATAAATTGTTAACAAGACCCTGTAGTTAGTTTGAAATAGGTTCGTTGAAATTAAAAGCGTAGGCGGACAAATTTCCGTTGGCTAACCCCAACTGACCCCAGAGGCGCGAATCTCACGAGTCACGTGATTTAGTTTAGATTTTAGTTTTAACCTAAAATTGAAGCAGAGAACACGTGCATCACTCTGCTGGGGTTTGTTAAGTCCCGCGCGGAAGAACATGGGCTAGAGGAATAAATCTTCATCAGGGAAAAATGTCTTGCGGTTTAATTAATTGCATGACAAAAAAGTTAGACATTAGACGAAAGCCCTTAGTAAGGAGACGGCTACACGACTCGTTGGAGTTAAAAGCGTAGCGGGCAGATTTCCGTTGGCTAATCCCAACTGACCCCAGAGGCGCGAATCTCACGCGTTACGTGATTTAGTTTAGATTTTAGATTTAACCTAAAATTGATGTACGGGCATCACTCTGCTGGGGTTGTTAAATAAATAAAGCCCTTAGTAAGGAAACGGCTACACGACAGAATGGCGGTCAAGGAAATAGAGGAACAGCCAGAAAAGAAGTTAGCAAAAGCAGTAAACCAGAAATGAAGTAACAAGTAAGTCTCTCTTTCTGTCTCTCTATCACCCGAGTTCCATCTCTCGATTATATTTACGACAATCGGGTATATAACGATACACATGTCTTTATACATAAAATAAACTTTTACTTATTTCTCTGAATGTTTGAGATGATTGTTTGTTTGTTTTGTTTTGTTTTACGGCATATCAACCTCAGTGGGTCATTTAATGCCGATAAAGTTTTGAAATAAATCAATTCTTAATGGATAATACAATTAAAAAAAAATACATTTTTCTATTTAACCCATAGATGGGACCCTAACAGGTACTACCACTCCGGGTCAGAGTGGACCAGGGAGCAATGGTGATGAACGGGTGCTCCACATTCCCCAAACCTCCAGAACTGGAACCTCACCATCAGATAGAGTTTAACGTCATTCCCAGGACATGTAAACCCGCTGCCACCGCCTTCTAGCACCCATATGATAAAAAGGGGCTGGGGCTTGCCATAAGGGCAATAGGGTTGGGAAAATCATATAGGTGCTAGGGCTTGACGTGACCAGCCGATTGTTCGGAGGGGGCCTCTCCGACCGCCCGTCTAGCCCAAGATAGGGCTAAAGTGGAGTATTGCATGTCATGAACTGCTCATCCACCTGGGCTCTATCATTAAGCATCACAGGTCGACACCCACGGCAACAGGTGGCCCCATTGGGGGAGTCTTACCCCTCTGCAGAGGTGCAGTCGGTACATACTAACACCACAGCAGACAGGGCGGTGTTTGAGATGAGGCTTGATGATTAGTATTAGTCCGACAAGAAATATCTGAAGAAGGCTGGAGGGCATATCGGCCGAAACGTTGTACAGATAACAATGAAGATGAGGACAATAGTCCGAATAACGCAGATAATACTAAACTTTTACTTCTTCCTTTTAATTATGGCTTTTGCCTATATCGTCCATGTTTCCTTTTAAGGGCAGCAGGTTTCCCTTCCCTAAATCAAAGGGGGTACGTGTTGCCTAGGTGATTATTAAATTAATTACCTGTACAATAGTCGAAGCCACTAGACACACGATTCTGAAGAATCGTATTAGATGTCTTTATAAACAAACTTTTGTTCGTCCTAATAATTATGGCTTTTGCCTATATCCTCCATGTTTTCTTTTAAGGGTAACATCTTTCCGTTCCTTAAAGTTGTCCATTAATCTGTGAGAGTATCAAATCTCTCAACAAATAAGTCACTGACTTTTATCTCTTATTCTGTTGCAAATGAGGCCACATTATATACAATGGCTAAGTGAATCTAATTGGCCAAAGACTCTTGGCCAAAGAGAGAAAGAAAAGACGCGCATCGGCCAGTGATTAAATCGCCAAGAGACGTTTGCCACGCATTTATGACGTCGACACAAACAGCAAGTATGGCCGCTAAGCTGATGACGATTAATTATTAATTTCAAAGTCATCGTCGCTTTTAATGTGTTGAGCATAGTGGAAATCTCAAATTCAAAAGAAATCTACTGTTGTTACTGGCAATATTACAACGAGTGTAATTGCCGTGATGAAGAGACGGAGTATCGACATTTATCAATGCATATTAGATGGTGTAATGGGTTGTGCTTGTGATTGAAGAATGCAGGGGCATCAGTCGGCTGAAATCCTTTCTCGAATTCAAAAGAAATCTATTGTTGTTACTGGCAATATTACAACGAGTGTAATTGTCGTGATGAAGAGACAGAGTATCGACATTATCAATGGATATTAGATGGTGGAATGCGTCATGTTTGTGATTGAAGAATGCAGGAGCATAGTCGGCAGAAATCCTTTCTCGAATTCAAAAGAATCTACTGGTTGTTACTGGTAATATTACAACGAGTAATTGCCGTGATGAGAGACTGAGTATCGACACTTATCAATGAATATTATATGATGGAATGCATCATGTTTGTGATTGAAGAATGCAGGGGCATCAGTCGGCTGAAATCCTTTCTCAAAGTCAAAAGAAATCTACTGTTGTTACTGGCAAAATTACGAGAGCACTTGCCGTAATGAGGAGACGGAATATCGACACTTATCAATGAATATTATATGGTGGAATGCGTCATCTTTGTGATTGAAGAATGCAGGAGCATTAGTCGTCTGAAATCCTTTCAAATCACTCGTGTAAACAAAAGAAAACTGCATATGAAAAAGAAAATTAATGACCAGGTGATTGATCGGCACGTCAATCTAGAATTCAAAAGTCATATATATATTTAATCCTGGTCTTCCTTAATCTTCTGTCAGTTATCATCTTGCACCAACCTTTGGTTGAAAATGAGACCGTCCTAATCGGCTAAAGTGAAATGCAAAAAATTTAAAAGCTTTTTATCTGATGTCGCTTATCCACCAAATTCCTTATTTCGACACTAACAGCAAATATAGGTGCTGGGCTGATGACGTCGCTTTAATGCATCGATCATTGGAAATCTAGAATTTAAAAGTCATTATGAAGGTTTACTACTCTCCCCCCCGCCTAAACTGGTAGTTCAATGGAGGCCGAGTGACAGCAAGTTCCCTCATGTCTCTAGGACTCTTCTAGCCGATCTTAATAGTGCGGTTTTGCAATTCCACCAGATTCTTTTCCAAACACTTGGGGACCGTTCCAAGGGCCCCAATTACAATTGGTACGACCTTTACCTTCTTATTCCAAAGTTTTTTCTACTCTCTCGCCAGGTCTAAGTATTTGTCTATCTTATTTTTTCTGTCACCTTCACTCCACCGGGACGGCAAAATCCACGAGTTGACACGTTTTCTTCTTCTTGTTAATTATTACTAGGTCTGGTCTCCTAGCCGTGATTAGGTGATCCGTGTGTATCTCAAAGGCCTAAATGATTTTATGCGTCTCATTTTCTGGGACAGATTTAGTTGAAAGGTGAGGCTAGATAACCTATTTAAGTTTAAAAGTATGCTTTCTCATACGAGAAATGAAGGAGTCGATCTTATTCGAAAAAACTTATAAAATTAAAAATTGCAAATGTAAACAATCCCTCCTTTAACACAAACGTCATACGCAGATATTGTTTACTATTATAAAAAGATCCCTATTTTACACATGTGTTTTTTGACATCCCAAATGAGCTGTTTTCATATCAGCAGTCCCGCCCTGTCGTCTGGGGCGTTAGAATGCACCAACTGCACCTCTGCAGAGGGTAAGACTCCCCAATGGGGCCACCTGTTGGTCGTGGGTGGCGATCCATGATGCTTAAGGATAGAACCTAGGTGGTTGAGCAGTCCATGACTTGCAATACTTCACTTTGGCCCTTTCTTGGGCCAGAAGGTCGATCGGAGAGGCCCCCTCCGATCAATCGGCTGGTCACGTCAAGTCCTAGCACCTATAGGATTGCCCCAGTCCTATTGTCCTTATGGCAAGTCCCAGCACCTTTTTATTTTATAAGGTGCTAGAAGGCGTGACTGAAGGTCTTCATGTCCTGGGAATGACGTTAAACTCTATCTGATGGTGAGGTTCCAGTTTTGGAGGTTTGGGAATGTGGAACACCCCTTCATCACCATTGTTCCCTGATCCACTCTGACCCGGAGTGGTAGTACCTGTTAGGGTCCCATCTATGGGCTTAATAGAAAAACAAAATTGATTATCCATTAAGAATGAATTTATTTCAAAACTTTGTCGGTATTAGATGACCCACTGAGGTTGATATGCCTTAGGCACTGGGCAAAAACCCAGCCCTGCCCCTTTAAATCAAGGGCACAGTTGTTGCCTGCAGGGATGGGCACTTGGGATCCTGCCATTAATGCAACACCTTCGCCACTGGACCCCGCCCCGAAGAGCGTATGTGTGTGTGTATGTACGTGTGTGTATGTGTGTGTGTGTGTGTGTGTGTGTGTGTGTGCGTGTGTGTATGTGTGTGTGTGTGTGTGTGTGTATGTGTGTGTGTGTATTAAAAATAATAATTGACTATTCTATAGGAAACAATGAGGAATAACTAAAATATTTTCTCTTACACTGATTCAATGTATGGTTCAAGGTCATAGTTGTAGAGCGTTTAGTAAGCGACTTAATATACTAGCTTGCCGGTATGAGTGTCTTAAGTATCACGATAGACACTTTTGTTAAACTGTAAGTGTATTTTTTGTATCACTGTTTAAAAAAATTCATCCAAACGTGTCATCTCCATACTTGTTCGCGTGGGAAAATTTGAGGGTTAGATTTTTGTGTCTCTTGGGGTGAAATGATTGGACTGGATTATTGCCAAAATGTTGGAAAAGTTGAAATTAGTTTCTCTTATTTGAGCAAAACTTGTGTTTAATACTATGACTGCTACTACAACAGCAACTACTACTTATACTACATGATACTACTTATATATATATATACTACTTATAAATGATTATTTAGTAATCTCTGATAATATAATGTAAATAACTAAGAGATTTGTGACGTCGGCGGTGATGGACTTTCAGTTACAGGCACATCTAATGTCCATTACGTAGTGTTGGCTTGGACCAGAATCTGGTTGGCTTGTAGATGCAGCTTCTTAGATCATCACCTGTAAGTGGATCAAGAATTAGATAAAACTAGAAGGGGCTACCCAACGTCGCCTGGGTAGAAGTGGGGGAAAACCACAAAAAAACCCTCTGTTTATTGATTTGTTTACTTTTGAGATTTGCAACTACTGAACATTTTTAAGTAAAATTTCAATGCTATTTCTATGTATATTTTAATTTTTAAATATCTTCGAATATAGATCAAAAAGCAAGACCCGGTGTTATTTAATGTGTATATATATTTACTTTGTTGTTAATCGTTTTATTTTTTTATAGTTTAATAGATACATACACACAACTGGCCTTTATATATGTACTAGAAGTGGTTACCCGGCGTCATCTGGATTGAGGGGGGGTCAAAAACGTTAGTCCGCATATATATTATTACTGAATCACAAATTGAATCCTTGCTGGATGCCCCATTAAAATATAATAATAACTAGCAGGACCCGTCAAATTTCCATGAAACAAAACAAAAATAAAAATAAAACCCTTTAGAATAGGGCTTTAGGATACACCAAAAACTGCACTCTGCATAGGGGTAAGATCCCCCAAAGGGGTCACCTGTTGGCTGTGGGTGGCGACCCGTGATGCTTAAGGACGGAATCCTGGTGGATGTACAGTCCATGACATGCAACGCTCCATTTGCACCCATCGTCTACAGTCGGTATCAGGCAATCAGCGAGGGAGTCTATCCCCTTTTTCTAGCGCTAGACCAAGGAGATTGTTTTCCGCATCTGAGGTGGAAACGCCACACCTACCATCAGCTCCTTACTTTACTGCACAGTCCCTGTGCTACTCATACGTTGAGTTGGCAAGGACCGGTATCGAACTAGGAACCTTGTGATCTCTAGCCGAACGCTCTACCTACTGTGCTAACTCGGCCCTTTGCAACCACACCTAGGCTAAAACGGTCCGATAGGTCCCCTCCGATCAATCGGCTGGTCAAGTCAAGCCCTAGCTCCTATATGATTGTACTGACCCTACAGCTCTTATTTTATCACATATGTGCTAGAAGGCCGTGGCTAAGGATCTTCATGTACCGGGAATGACGTTACACTGTATCTGATGGTGAGGTTCTAGTTCTGAAGGTCTGGGGAAAGTGGAGCACCCCTTCATCACTATTGCTCCGTGGTCCACTCTGGCCCGGAGTGGACCACGTTAGATAGAAAAATGTGTTTATAAAAAAAATGAGTATCCATTAAGAATGAATTTATTTCAAAACTTTGTCGGGATTATATACCCCACCGAGGTTGATATGTCGTATAAGAAAACAAACTAAATCAAACCCAAATCACGAGGGGCTATTTAATTCCGCCCACTATTTTTCATTTTCTCTCTCTTTATTCTCTTCCTTTTTTCTCTCGTTATCTATTTTTTGTTCTCTCTCTTCTCTCTCTCTCTCTCTCTCTCTCTCTCTCTCTCTCTCTATCTATCTATCTATCTATCTCTATTCTCTTCATTTCTCTCTCTTTCTGTCCTTTCTTTCCTGTTTCTCTTTCTCTCGTCTACCCCTTTCTCTCCCTTCTCTCTCTCGCTCTATTCTCCCCCTCTCTCTCTATTTCCTCTCCTTTTTTTTTCTTTTAGAAATACTAGCAAATATATACACCCTCCGAGTTTATATTTTAATGTAATAGAATATATTAAATTAGAAAGTCTAATGAAACTAAATAAGAATGCAGATAAAAAGATTTGAAACGGAGAGATTTATAATAAAAAAATAGAGCAACTGAAACTTACTCTTCCATCACTCGCGTCTTTCATTGCTACATTTTCCTAATTTAACTATTTAGTTAAAATAAAACGTAAAGAATAAAATTTATATTTCGAGTTATTTCTTCTTGTTAATAGATTTCTTTTACGATTTATCCCTGAGAATTTTGTTCATATTTATTCAAATAAAACCAAACAATTAGAAATCAATAATACTAAGTACATATTTAATAAAATCAAATTTTTATTATCAATATACAAATTAGCCTTCCCGTTAAAACTGTATGCCGCTATTTTGTCATATATAAATATATTGGATGTTATTAGTAGCAGCCCCGCCCAACGTAGTGGGGATTGCTATAATTAACGGCGTCGATCCCAGGGGGCCATCCCCCCAGGCAACACCTGCCCCCTCGATTTAAAGGGGGAGGGCTGGGTTTATTGCCCAGCGCCTGAGGCGCCCCCTTGAGGGGGAATGCCGACGGGATCGACGCAATTTTTCACCCGCCACCCATGAGCTTCGGTTTGTGGGTGGTCCCACGTTAATAGGGCCTTGTGCCTAACCCGTACAAGTGGGGTACGAGGTAAATACAATGCAGCCCTCCCAACGTGGTGGAGATTGCAATAATTAACGGCGTCGATCCCAGGGGCCATCCCCCAATGCAACACCTGCCCCCTTGATTTAAAGGGGCAGGGCTGGGTTTATTGCCCAGCGCCTGAGGCGCCCCCCTTGGGGGTGAATGCCGACGGGATCAACACAATTTTCCACCTGCCACCCATGAGTCTCGGTTTGTGGGTGGTCCCACATAAATAGGGCATTTGTGCCTGACCTTGTACAAGTGGGGTACGAGGAAAATACCATGTAGAGCCGCCCACGTGGTGGGGGTCCAGTGGCTTCGGCCCTGGATCTTTACAAGTTAATAGCGTCGATCCCAGGGGGCTATCCCCCAGGTAATACCTGCTCCCTGATTTAAAGGGGCAGGGCTGGTTTATTGCCCAGCGCCTGAGGGGGAATGCCGACGGGATCGACGCAATTTTTCCACCTACCACCCATGAGCTCGGCTTGTGGGTGGGCCTACATAAAAATGTCTTTGTGCCTCGCCCTCATAAGTGGGATGAGAGGCAAATATCTGTAGATGTGGTCAACAGTATTAATAATGTAAAACATTTTTATTAATAATTGAGGTTTAAATAAAAATAAAATCATGGAGAATGTGAAGTAAAATAACAAAAGGAATTGTGACGAGTAGTGATATCGTTTCGGTTATAGACAGACAAACGCACAATCTCCATTATAATCAGACTAGAAAAAAAAAAGCACACACACTCCGGACGGTGCAAGAATTATTTTTGAAAAATATTGTCAGGTGGGTGGCGAGTTAAAAATTCAATGTCAGAGAGTTTGTATTTTTAGTAAGTAAAATCATCAAATTTATTAAAGGGGTAAAAAAAAACAAAAAACAAACAAAAAAAAAACAATTTGAAATGGAAACTTAGTTCTGTTCCTCTCAAATAAAATGTTGCATGCATCTATCAATTATCAATTGAATAGTTATTTTCAACATATTACACATACATTTTTACACAGAATCCTTGTTATTCATTTATTTATGTTATTCTTTGTATTTGAATGGGTTAAAGTTCTATAACCGTCCAAGAAAATTTCTTTTTTTCTTTCATTGTCAGACGTCTTTTAGCGGCTATTGTTGGTGGTTGTACCAGAGTTTGATCACCTCTGATAGGGTCAGCAGGGCGAGGGAAGTCTGATGTTGGAAGACCCAAAACTTCCCAATGAACCCTGCGGATTACATCACTGACGACAATCACCAGCGCCCCAAATGTAGGAGCATATATTTAAAGTACACAGAATCGTTGTTATTCATTTATTTGTAATTTTTTTTACTTTAACTCTTGAAAAAATTACTATTTTTTGGTTGTTAATAATTTTTTCGCAAAACTCTTAGATAACATTTAATATATATTAATAATGTTCTTTATTCAATGTATTGACGATTTTGGGTAACGTCACATAAGCAGTGACATAGTTTCGGTTACAGACAAATTAAGACCGAATCTATATTCAATATCAATAGATGTGCTTTAAAATTTAAAAAGATTTCAATAGAAATATGCAACTAAAACAAAAACAGTATTGAAAACAGAAGGAGAACAAAACAGAAAGTTTGAATGGGTGATCAATATGACGAATGGATTACAAGGAATCGCATAAAAGCCCGGGGGGCTGAAAATCCATCTGGCATCCCTAAGAGAACTTCAAATTGGAAACACACGCGCTCACGAACAGAATCCATAGCTTCTGGTACAAAGAAGTCACGATGATCCAGAATTGAACAAAGGCTAAACGAAGATGCAAAAAGAAAAAAAAATCCAATATGGATGACAAAAGAGACGCTTTTCGTGTAATGGGTACCGTTGTAAGGAATAGACTCAAAAACCCTAAGTAAATTCCTACACGAGACAGTTTGCATTTCACATGTATCATTAATAGAGATTCGTTCTCTATTTGTCTGTAATCGAAACTACGTCACTGCTTATGTCACATTACACAAAATCGCCAATACATTGAATAAAGAACAGCCTTGTTTGAATTAATTTGTATTTAACTGTGAGAAACGTGATTTTATTAGAAAGAAAACATATTTATTTGAATTTTGACAGGAAAACTATTTTTATGTCTATTATTAAAAAGTATAAGATCTCAAAGATCTGTTTACATTTTTTTACGAAAGAGGGTGGTAAAAAATCCTTTATACGTACTTATGAACATCGATAAAATCGAGATATCTTTTTAAGAATATTTTTTTACACTAAGAGTAAAATATTCGTTCAATTCTAATTAAATTGTATACAATCAAGTATGAGTGTATTCGTAAAAAAAACATTGTCTCACCCACTTAGCAATATCTTTCAAAAAACAATTTTTACAACACCCGGAGGGTGTGTTTTTTTTGCTAGTCTTATTATAATGGAGATTCGGTGTTTGTCTGTCTGTAACCGAAATTACGTCACTGTTTACATCACAATATCCTCAGTAATTGCTTAATTTTATCAATCAGTATTTAATTTATATTCAAAATCATTAGTACATACAACAGAATAAATCTTATTTATTAACGATGTCTCTATGAAAATCTGAGTTAGATTTGTCTAAAATCAGCCCATATTATTTAAAATCCCGCAGTGTGTTTTATATATCATTACTGGTGAGTCTGATGTTGTAAGACCTGAAACTTCCCGAGGAACCAAGCATTGACATCATAATGACGCCCTTCAAAACGTAATAAAGTGCGTACATATTTGATGACTAACTTTTAGTTAAGTATTTCCTTCAAGTCTTCTGCTTGGCTGCTACGTATTCCTAGGTCAATATATAAGAATTTATATTTCGTAAAATACACAGAGCGAATCTGGAAAGGAGGCGGCCTAATAACATGCCAGGTCTACCGGTGGAACAGATATAATGTTGCGAAACCCGAAATCTGTAAAGATACTGGTATAACATCACCAAGTTGTGGAATATGAATGTAAAGGTCATACCAATTGGTATACCACGTGGTTAAGAAAACAGAATGAAGGAATAGGAACCCAAATGAATAATTGATACCAATTGAGACATCAGGATTGTTCATATTGGTTAAAATACTCAGAAGAGTCCTGGAGACTTGTTGTCACTGAATCCAGTGAAAGACCATCAACTAAGGCTGACATAAAAAAAATTGACAAGGAGTGAAATAATTATGATAATATGGGCCAATATTAAAGAATTAATGACCTATTCGTAAAATTACACAGAGCGAATGTGGAAAGGAGGCGGCCTAACAATACGACAGGTCTACCGGTGGAACAGATATAATGTTGCGAAACCCGAAATCTGTAAGGATACTGGTGTAACATCACCAATTGTCCTCCTTTGATGTATCTCGGTGATGTTTTACAAGTCTAAGAAAAGAAGGTTTACATAGTATATGGTGTGAATAATTTGCATACTAAGGAGGATTGTGAAAGTGGAATATAAAGAAGAAAACGGTCAATATATATATATATATATATATATATATATATATGATTTAAAGAAAACAAATGTTACGAAATAAAATGTCACTGTTTTTGACGGACAATGCTCACAAATCTTAGGAAGATGACGAAAGTCTTCTGCGATTCGTGGAAATATTTGTCAATTCCTGAAATGTCATATTTTACTAAGTGACAAACAAACAGTATATATATATATATATATATATATATATATATATATATATATATATATATATGTACACACACATATATATTTGTATATATATATATGTAAGTGTTTGCAAATAAATATGCACATATATATGTATGTACACACATACACCCCCATATATATATATATATATATATATATAATATATATATATATATATATATATATACATATATATATACTGTAATAAGAGTTTTGTCGTTTGGGCAACAAAAAGAAAACATTATACAACAGAAGAAAATTCTCCCTTCAGGTTATTCAGACATCTTATTAAATCCGTGTGCCCTTCAGCAAGTGGGGTCGCGGGTGGGGTCGAGGGTTAGTCCATGGAGATGAACGGACGACAAACAATGAAGAAAAAAATGAATTCACGGAAATAAACTACCGAGAAGAATAATGAATATAGAAGAAAAATAAACATGGGGGATAAAATAAAGAAAATGGAAAGAAAAAAAGGCGAAAGAGATCAAAAGAAAGAGTGCAAGTAATAAAAGCGAAGAAACGATATAGACAGAGTAGAAAGGAACGGAGGAAAAGAGAAAGAAAGAAAGAAAGGAACCGAAGGAAGAAAGAAAGAAAGAAAGAAAGAAATACAAAGAGGAAAAAAGAAATAGAGGAAACGAAGGGGAAAAACAAAGAAAGAAAGAAAGACAAAGAAGGAAAGAAAGAGAAAGAAATAGAGAAACGAGGGTGAAAAAAGAAAGAATGAAGGAAAGACAAAGAAAGAAAAAAAGAGAAAGAAATAGAGGAACCGAAACGAAGGGGAAAAAGAAAGAAAGAAAGACAAAGAAGGAAAAAGAGAGAAAAATAGTGGAAACGAAGGGGAAAAGAGAAAGAAAGACAAGAAGGAAAAAAGAGAAAGAAATAGAGGAACGAAGAGGAAAAGAAAGAAGAAAGAAAGAAAGTCGAAGAAGGAAAAAAGAGAAAGAAATAGAGGAACGAAGAGGAAAAGAAAGAAAGAAAGAAAGAAGTCGAAGAAGGAAAAAAGAGAAAGAAATAGAGGAACGAAGAGGAAAAAGAAAGAAAAGAAGAAAGAAAGTCGAAGAAGGAAAAAAAGAGAAAGAAATAGAGGAACCGAAGGTGAAAAAGAAGAAAGAAGGAAAGACAAAGAAGGAAAAAAGGAAAGAAATAGAGAAATAGGACATGCATATTCACACAAATGCCCTTTATATATGTAAAAGAAGTGGCTACCCGGCGTCGCCTGGGTAGAGGGGGGATTTTTTTAAAGTTAGTCTCCCAGATCCATTATTACTTATCACAAGATAGATCCTCACTGGATGCCCCATAATATCCCCAGGTAAATATATAACAATATAGTAAGAAATTTTAATTCAATAATTTACAATAAAAAAACCCAATATAAATGAGTCGATTAATTCAATCAATCAACATCATATTCCAATTATCTTCTGTTACTATACAAATTTTAATTTTTAAATATCTTCCCAAATATAAATATAATCTTCATTATTTTTGTTCAAAAACCAAGCCCTGGTGATAGTGAATATATATATATATATATATATATATATATATAATATATATATATATATATTTTACTTACTTTATCGTTAATTCGAAGTTTCCTCCGGACATACACATACACACAACTACCCTTTATATATGTATAGATAGATAGATAGATGTACTTTTTGATTATTATCATTACTTTAACATGCCCACCATATTTGCTGATAGATTTAAAACCTTATGAAAAACCTCATAGACACTGTAAATTGATAAAAACTGTGGAGGCGCGTGGTGTAATGTTTACCATCGTAGGAAATGGACTCGGCGAGACGAGTTCAAATCCTGGACGAGGCTGTTTGCATGTTTGAATTTATAACACTTATGAAAAATACTACAGGAAATTAGCCCTGTCGGCTGCGGCTTTAGAATACAGCAACTGCACCTTTGCATAGGGGTAGGACCTCCCCAATGGGTTCAGCTATACGGTTCTACGAGGAGCAATGACCGACAGGGATGTTTGGCGAAGGAGAGTCATGGGGATCCATGCTAACAGTATGACCTAACATTCCTCCCTTTCTCTTTCTCTCTCTGTCTCTGTCTCTGTCTGTGTGTGTGTATATATATATATATATATATATATATATATATATATATATATATATATATATATATATATATATTTACCAATCTCCATACACGAGTAGGAAGCGACACAAGGTCAATTTCTTAAGCGGAGTTTAACAGCTTTGAATTCAGCGTTTTCCTTCCCCTAGACTGGTTAACTAGCCACGGTTAAAGAGTCCCGTCTGCCCTACTATTTATCCAGCGCTGAGGCAGAGTAGTTGGATTCATACCTTTTTCAAGGGTATTAGGGTTATGTGAAATTCAAACAGCCACGTCCAGGATTTGAACTCGGGTCGACGATTCCATTTCCTACAGCTATTACACCAATCGCCTCCATAATATCTATCTATCTATCTATCTATCTGACGATATTATATATATATATATATATATATATAATATTATGGAAAAGATGACTTACCGGTGAATAGGGTCACGGTGGTTGCGAAAATTTAAATTCCAAAACAGTGTTTATATAATTCTGTTGCATAATGTACCGTTCATAGCAAAAGACACATACATATAATTGTCTACAATCAACCAACATCTTGATTTATACAGTGGAGTTAACCCTGAAGATCCTCAACATGGTGAAACTCGTGTAGGTTATCAATTGGACCTATATAAAATATATATATATATATATATAGATATGTGTGTGTGTCTACATTTCTCTAGTTATATATTATATATATATATATATATATTATATATATAAGGTAGAGAAAGGTAGACAAACGTTACAAAATATGAATTTTTATTCTTGGTGATAATGTTACAAAATATGAATTTTTATTCTTGGTGATAATGTCGACGCAATAACGTTTCGGGATTCATCACCTTCTTCAGGACATGAGATGATATCTTGTGTCGGAGATTCTAATTTTCTTTCTTTCTGTATATATATATATATATATATATATATATATACATATATATGTGTATGTGTGTGTGTGTGTGTGTGTGTGTGTGTGTGTGTGTGTAATTTGCTTCCTTTAGCTTACGCCAATCTAATCAACGGAAACTGTTTCCCAGACAATGGTCAATGGCCTACCGCCCCACCAACACCGCAAGGAATATAAGAGGACACATTGATCTGTCCAATTTAAATTGGGTATCTGTTCTGTATCAATTTTCCCGGTCTGTCGATTGTTCCACGTAAAACCCAAATTAACCAGACACGTTTTATCTGACTATCGATCGCCCTAAGACTTCGATTATATCAAGTCAGATAGAAAAAAAACTCCCCTTCCCGACAAAAAAAATCAATATCCCCTGTCCTGATTCATTGATCAGTTTTCAATTGGTAAAGATACTTGGGATCTTATCGATCTCCTTCCCAAACACGTAAGGACAAATCGATGAAAAAAAAAAATTCCCGCTACGCTTTATTCATTCTGTAAGAAAATGTCGCAGAAAATCGAAACCTCACCTTTAAGATCTGGTCAGGTGAACGGGTTGTTTTTCGTTGTTAGCAAGTTCCATCCTTAATGGCTGATCTAAGACACTCTGTCCCGGAGTGGTCGTACCTGTTAGGGTCCCATTTATGAGTTAAATAGAAAGAAAAATAAATTTGAAAAAATGTCTTTAAAAATTGAGTTCAATGTAATTTTTTTGAATACCTATAAAAAATGAATCAAACAATGAAGTACCCCTTCACCACTATTGCTTCCATGTCCACTCTGGCGCGTCGTGCTAGTACCTGTTAGGGCCCCATCTACGAGTTAAATAAAAAAATTATTTTGCGAAAAATTTTTTTAAAAATTGAGCACCCGTGACAACTGAACAAAACAAACATCTGCGGCATAAAATAACCCAACGAGGGTTAACATGCCGTAAAACCCTTTATCCTTTCTGTAATAAAATGTCTCAGTCGATCAGAAAATCGAAAGCTTGCCTTTAAGATCTGGTCAGCGGGAACGGGTTGTCTTTCGTTGTTAGCAAGTTCGATCCTTAATGGATGATCTAAGACACTCTGTCCCGGAGTGGTCGTACCTGTTAGGTCCCATTTATGAGTTAAGTAGAAAAAATGAGTTTAAAAACTGAGTTTAAAATTAAAAAAAAAAAGAATACCCATCAAGAATGAATAATACAAAACATCTTCGGCATAAAATAACCCAACAAGGGTTGACATGCGTAGAACCACCCAACCAATTAACCAACTAAATCGATTAATGAATTTCCGCTACGCTTTATTCTTTCTATTAGAAAATGAAACTGTAGGTCATAGAATCGAACCCTTACCTTTAAAATATGATCAGGGGAACGGTCTGGCAGTCGTTATTAGTAAGTTCGGTCCTTAAGGGCTGACTTAAAACACCAAAATATGGTGCTCTTTTATTAGTGTTACATATGGATGGGCGTACCGTCGGTTTTCGATGATTAGTGTAGAAAATAGATTGGAATTTAAATATCATTTGAATTCAAATCTGGACGGTTAGATTGATTGGTATTTAATAACCTTAGTCTGAACCCGACTTACTTTCTTTCTATCAATCGTTTTACTTTCTATCATTTTTATTTTTCATTCCATCTATCGATCTTATTTTGTTCATTTCTTTCTTTCTTTCTTTCTTCTTTCTTTTTCTAATACTGTTGCATTATCTCTCTCTCTCTCTCTCTCTCTCTCTCTCTCTCTCTCTCTCTATATATATATATTATATATATATATATATATATATATATATATATATATATATCAGCTACTTTCTTTTCTTCTTTATTTCTATCTTTTTTCCTTCTTTATCTATCTATCTATCTATCTATATGTCTATCTATCTCTTTAGTTTTGTTTCTTCTTTCTTTCTTTTCTTTCTTTCTTTTTTCTTTCTGATACTGCTGCATATCTATCTATCTATCTATCTATCACTGATTATTTCTTTCTTTCTCGGCGTATATATTTCAGATTACATTTTACAAGTCAGAAATGTCAACCCCATATTCATGAATTTTTCCCCACCACATGCAGGCAAGATTTTTAGACCCATCATTTGTTGTGTGTCCTGTACGGTGTGGCCACACAGGAGCAGGCAGTTCACAGATCGTGGAATCAAGTATTTAGCCCGTGTCACCCCAATCTGACTGCAATAAATTAAAAAAGAAATTGGCTGAGAAGATCCAATCTTATTTTTTTTTAATATCGCACAAAGCAAATTAAACAGAAAGGAAAAAAAAAACAAAACAAAAAAAAAAGCAAAATAAAACAACACAAGAACAAAATGGCGGGAACGAGTATTAAAGATGGAATCGCATATTGTATGAAATTAAACTTTTTTTATCAACTTAGGGAAATAAAAGACTACATTTCTTGTTTGATATTTTAGCATATATTGCCGGTTTAGCTCAGTCGGTAGCGCACTTGTCTAGGAATCGCAAAGTTCCTGTATCGATACCGGCCTTGCCAACTCAGCGGATGAGTAGCACAGGGATCTGTGCAGTAAAGTAAGGAGCTGATTGTAAGTGAGGTGCTCCACGTCAGATGTAAAAACAATCTCCTTGGTCTAGCGCTAGTGAAAAGGGGATAGACTCCCTTGCTATCTGGCCAACACGACGAGTTTTAATATCGACAAAACAAAAACATAACAAAAAAAACAAAAAACAATTATGAGTTCATATTATTGGTTTCTTTATTATTTCTAGCCAATCTTTTATATACACCCCTTTTTCTCTCCATATGTTTTTGCGTGAAGGTAGGAGGAACGAAAGAAATGAAAATAGAGAACAAGAAAATAAAGGAAAAAAATAAACGAAAATGAAAGAGAAAGAACGAAAGTAAGGAATGAAAAAAAAAGAAGAAAGACTAGAAATGTTGGATAGAAAAAGAAAACGAAAAATAAAATAAATAATATGAATGAAACATGAAGGAGAAACAATAAAAGTAAGGAATGAAAAAAAAAGAAGAAAGACTAGAAATGTTGGATAGAAAAATAAAAGGAAAAAAATAAACGAAACATGAAAAAGAAAGAACGAAAGTAAGGAATGAAAAAAAAAAGAAGAAAGACTAGAAATGTTGGATAGAAAAAGAAAACGAAAAATAAAATAAATAATATGAATAATATACCAAAAAATAATAAATCAAAGTATTTTTGTTAACCTTTTTCCGGATTTAATGTCGTTTGATAAACTCAGTCACAACAGAAAGAGAGAAAGAAAAAAGAAGAAAGAACTAAAATTAAATGAAAGGAAAGAAAAATTAAAGGAAGGCAGAATGAATGAATGAATGAATGAATGAATTAAAACAAGGAGGGAAACAAAAAGAAGAACGAAAGAAAGAAAGAAAGAAGAGATAATAAGAAACGAATTTACAGAGAAAAAATTTACAAATAATCTTTTTTTAAAAAGAAAGAAAGAAAAAAAATCTTTTTTTTTAAAGAAAGAAAAAAAAAAACAAGATGGCGAAAACGAACATTAAAGATGAATTGCCGATTGTATGAAATTAAACTTTTTTTTTGAAAAGCGGAGACTAAAATGTTTTGCGTGAAGTTAGGAGGAATGAAAGAAATGAAAATAGAGAAGAAAAATAAAAGGAAAAAAATAAACGAAACATGAAGAGAAAAAACGAAAATAGGAATGAAAAAAGAAGAAAGAAACGAGAAAAAATTTGAAAGGAAAAGAAAACAAAAAAAAATTAATAATACAATTGATATACCAAGAAATGATAAAAGAAAGTATTTTCATTAACCTTTTTCCGGATTTAATGTCGTTTGATATACTCAGCCACAACAGAAAGAGAGAAATTAAAAAAAAAAAAAGAACTGACATGAAATGAAAGGAAAGAAAGAATGAAATGAAGGTAGAATGAATGAATGAGTGAAAGCAAGAGGGGAAGGAAGAAAGCAAGAAAGACAGAAAAAAGAAAGAAAGAAAGAAAGAAAGAAAGAAGAAGAGAACAAGAAATGAATTTGCAAAGACAAACCATACCAATAAAAGTTTTTAAAAAAGAAAGACAGAAAGAACGAAATAAATAAAGAAACAAAGAAATAAAAAGGAAAGAAATCGTTTAAACTTTTGAATGAAAAATGAAAAGAAAGAACGAAAATAAAGGATATAAAAGAAGAACGATAAGAGATATTGGAAAGAAAAAGAAAACAAAAAGAAAGAAAAGAGAAGAAAAATATACGAATGAAAGACAAATAAATAATTAAAGAACGTACAATAAAAATAGAAATAGATTAATGAAAAAAGGCAGGGAATGAAAGTGAAATGAAAGAAGACATAAAATAAGAAAAAAGAAGTAGAATAGATCGGTGAAGAAAAATGAAAAATAAAGCAAAGAAAGAGGAAAAGAAAATTAGAAATAATAAAAAGAATATTGAGAAATAGATAAATAGTTAAAAGATAAATGCAGAAATAGGAAGGAAAGAAAGAAAATTATATAGAAAATAAATGGAATGAATTAAGATATGAAGGAAGAAAAAATACGAAGGAAATACAAAGGTAATAGCAAGAAATAAAAGAAAGTAAAAGAGAAATAAATGAATGAGTAAAATGAAGGAGAACATAGAAAAAGAACAAAAAAGAAGTAAAATAGATGAATGAAGAAAAATTAACAAATAAGGAAAAATAAAGAAACGAAAAAAAAAGAATAAAAAGAATATGAAGAAAAAAGATAGAAAGAAAGAAAGAAAGAAAGGTATACAGAACAGAAAAGGATAAGGAAAAAACCAGGAAATAAAGAAACATGTATAATAAAAAGAAAGAAAGAAATGAATGAAAAAGTAATGAATGAAAGCAAAATAAAGGAAGACATGAAAAAGGGAAAGTAGTAAATATTGATGAAAGTAAAAAAATATAGAAAAAAATGAATGATATATATATATTCTTCTTCTTCTTCTTCTTCTTCTTCTTCTTTCTTCTTCTTCTTATTATTATTATTATTATATTATTATTATTATTATTATTATTATTATTATTATTATACCTCTTCTTCTCCTCGTCCTCGTCTCCTTTTCTTCTTTTTTATTATTATTATTATTTCATTATTATTATTACCTCTTCTTCTCCTCGTCCTTCTTCTTCTTCTTCTTCTTTCTTCTTCTTCTTCTTCTCTTCTTCTTCTTCTTCTTCTTCTCATTATCATTATTATTATTATTATTATTATTATTATTATTATTATTATTATTATTATTATCATTATTGAGTTTTCACATCAGTTATTATTATTATTATTATTATTATTATTATTATTACTTCTTCTTCTTCTTCTTCTTCTTCTTCTTCTTCTTATTATTATTATTATTATTATTATTATTATTACTCTTCTCTTCTTCTTCTCTTATTATTATTATTATTATTATTATTATTATTATTATTATATTATTATTATTATTATTATTATTATTATTTTTGAGTTTTCACATCAGTGTTAGCTGATGGTCTTTCACTATGAGTGACAGCAATCCTCAGGTCTCCAGGACTCTTCTTATTCTGGCAGATTGTAGCAGTGCAGTGTTCTAATGTATTATTATTATTAATAATAATAATATTCTTCATTTTCCACTGTTTTCAACTGCCTTAAGAATAATAAAGAATTCATCATTCGGCATCTGATGATTGAAATGGCTAGACATTTGCTCTCGGCTACCTGAAATAGGCTATAATGCAAAGAATCTAAATCTTTGTTATATTTTTTTACTTATATAATTTTGCTCTGTGACTCTAACAATAACAGCACACATTGAGCTCTGCATCATACGACACTTATAAAAACTTCTATGTCGTAAGAAGATTTCTTCTTCGGATTTTTGGATATATATATATATACATATATTTATATATAACAGAGAACAGCAAATAAGAAAAGTGTATGGATAGAAAGAGCGCCCAATGATATAATATTTGTACATGCTTAAAACCTAAAATATAAAATTATGGGTTATTTCCTAGTTGAGTAACATGATATTACAGAGTGACCCGGGAAAAAAAACAGAACCCAAATTATTTATTTATTTTCCTATTAAACTAACCCTAAACCCTAACCCTAACCCTTGTTGGACTTAAACAAAAAAATTAAAATTAACAGTTTTATTAGAAAATGTGTGGGTTCTGTTTTTTCTGGGTCACACTGTAATATTATGTTACTCAACTAGGGTAGGTAGCGTTAGGGTTAGGGTTAGGGTTAGGGTTAGGGTTTAGGGTTTGGGTTAGGGTTAGGATTTATGTTAGGGTTAGGGTTAGAGTTGGGTTTAGGGTTGGGATTTAGGCTTAATTTAATGGGTAAATAAATAATTAATTTCGGTTCTGTTTTTTGTGGGTCACTCTGTAATATCATGTTACTCAACTAGGAAATAACCAAATTATGTATCTATATTACCGTTACTGAAGTTTCACGTTTACAACACAATGCTCAGACGGTAGATTATATAACTTGGATCGTAAACTGACATCTTAGTTAAGAAACCAGACTTTTCTTATTAGGATGAATTACGTAATCCTAATCTTACAGCAATAAGTACCATTGCTTGCTGGTAAAATATAATATACCCATTTACCTATCTATGCTTTTAAAGTTAAAATATATATATATATATGTGTGTGTGGGGGTGTAGTATAGTGAGAAATTTAAAAAAACACAGATTTGAATAAAATAAGTGGTAAATTTATTAGCCGACGCTGCAGTGTTTCGATCTGTTAAGTAGATCTTCTTCAGGGCTTTTATTGATATAAGGAAGAGTAAAAAGATTTATAACAGAATATCCTTAAATCAATAAAATCACAGAAACTCCTTAAATCAATAAAAGCCCTGAAGAAGATCTACTTAACAGATCGAAACACTGCAGTCAAGTATCTTCAGTGTGGCTAGACATGTGTAAGCTACCTACAGCCAGGATTGAAATGCGATCGGTTCATTGTCAGTCAGACACCTTAAGCGCCAGGCTATCGTCACCTACAGAATGCGAAGGGGATTTTAACTGTTTAATACACACATCTCTATGTATGTAAAGGCCGGCATAAAGTGCTCCACCACTTTTATAGGAGAGCGTTGCGTTTACGCTTTAGTTGGCGGTCGTCAGCTCAATCCCCCCATATAAATAAATATATATATATATATATATATATATATATATATATATATATTGCAGTAAGTCTCCCAAAAATGTAGTATATATCAATTTAAAAACAAACGAGAAATCTGGGAAAAACCAGCTAGTGTAATGGTTAGAATTCCCGCCTGTTAGCCTGGCAGTTAGGGTTTGAATAACACAAAGCACTTTCCTATTTATAACTCTGCTGATGAGGCATAATATGCCGAAATATACATACAGAGATCGACTTTTTCTCGATTTGTTTACGTCTTATATTTAAACAGATATATTCGCCTAATTAATTAATTATCAACTAATCAATTTTCAAATTATGTATGACTTTAATTAAGCACATATTCTCCCAAAAATTGTCGGCTATCGCCATCTCAAACCGACTGTTTACTTTCATGTTCGGCTAGAAACCACAAGGTTCCTAGTTCGATACCGGTCCTCGCCAACTCAGTCGGTAGCGCACTTGTCTAGGAATCGCAAAGTTCCGGTATCGATAGCGGCCCTCGCCAACTCAGCGGATGAGTAGCACGGGGATCTGTGCGGTAAAGTAAGGAGCTGATGGTAGGTGTGGCACTCCACCTCAGATGCTAAAACAATCTCCTTGGTCTAGCGCTATTGAAAAGGG
>CM042171.1:8545276-8567776 GCA_023376005.1 Doryteuthis pealeii | reverse complement strand
GCTTTATTTTTCTTTCTTCTTGATTTCTGTGTTTCACTCAAATTAAATGAATGAACTAGATTACTAATTAGGACTGATCCTATTCTAGTAGTGACCATCCTAAGCGGATTTTACAGGTTTGAATTCAGAGTATTCCTTCTAAACTAGTTATCTAACCAAGGTTAAAGAGCCCAGTCATTCCCTATTATTTACCCATAGCTGGAGGGAGAGTAGTTGGATTCATACCTTTCCCAAGGGTAATAGGACTATGTGAACTATAGCCTCGTCAAGTATTAGAACTCGGATTGACGAGTCCATTTCCTACGACTCTATCGAGAACAATCCAGACAACACCTGCCCCCTTGATTTAAAGGGGCAGGGCTGGGTTTATTGCCCAATACCTGATGTGCCCAATTTACGGGGAATGCCGACGGGATCAACGCATTTTTGCACCTACCACCCATGAACCCCCGCTCGTGAGTGGGCCCACAAAAATGGCCTTGTGTCACGCCTGCATAAGTGGGATGCATGGCAATTACCCTAAATAAAATGGTCTATCTAAAGGTAAATCTTATTCAGATTTTCATAGAAACAACGTTAATAAATAAAAATTATTATATTATATATATTAATGTTTTTATCTCTAAATTAAATACTCATTGATAGACCACGCAATACATGAGGGCATTGTGACGCAAGCATAACGTTGTTTCGACAGACATCGAATCTTCATTATAATAATATATATTTATATTTTTGTATATTTGCTTTGAATGAGTCCCTGGTAAAATTTATGGGTCCCGACTAAAGTTTCTTAATAAATTATATGGTTTTTATTTATGATTTGGGGAAACAACTAAAGCTGTCTAACCCCTACATTGTAACCTGTGTAATTCGTTTGTAAGAAACCATTGAAATGTATTTACAGTTAGCTTGAAATGGTGAGAGAAGAAAAAAGAAAAACACTGCAATGCACAGATATGATTTTACTGCTTCCTTTTTAGATTTTGTACAGCAGGGACGCAGAACGCGTACTATCACCTATCAGCATCTCTGTATATATAATATAATATATATATATATATATATATATATATATATATTATATAATGTTGTGTGTGTGTGTGTGGTGTGTGTAATGGTTACAGTCATGGGAAATGGACTCGTCGCACCGAGATAAATCCTGGATTGGTAATTGATTTCACTTAGCGCTAATACCCTTGGAAAAGGTATGATCCTACTCTCCCTCCAGCTATGGATAAATAGTAGGGCAGACTGGCCTCTTTGGCCTCGGTTAGGCAACCGGTCTAGGAGAAGGAAAACACTGAATTCAAACCTGTTCAACCCCGGTTAAGAAATTGACCTTGTGTCTCAATCCTGCTCGTGTGGAGTGGTTGGTAAATATATATATATATATATATATATATATATATATATATATATCTATCCATAATGGAGATTGTGGGGTTTGTATGTCTGTAACCGAAACTATATCTACTATTCAGTCAAACAATTCCCTTTGTTATTTACATCACATTCTCCATGATTTTATTTTTATTTAAACCTCAATTATTAATAAAATTGTTTTCATTACTTACACTGTTGACCATATCTAACATACTAATAACATGCAATTGTATTTATATATATCAACAAAATAGCGGTTTAACAGTGTGAATGGGAAGGCTAAATTTGCATATTGATCTCTTTAAAAAATGTATTTTCATAAAATATAATGCTTAGTTATTGATTCTTTTCTAATTGTTTGGTTTTTCTTTATTGAATTGGAGCATAAAATCTTTCAATAAATCTTGAAAGAAATCCTTAACAAGAAGAAATAAACTCGTAATATTATTCTTTACTATCTATTTTACACTAAACAGTTTAATTAGGAAATTTACCAATGAAAGACCCGTAACGGAGTAACGGAATGATTGGAAGAGTTAGTTCAAAGTTGTTCTATTTTTCAATCATACCCTCTGTTCAAATCTTTTTATTTACATTCCTTTATTCAGTTCATTAGCCTTTCTGATTAATATGATATTTTATTATAATTAAACTAAAATACTTGCAACCCGGAGGGTGCAATATATATTTGCTATTATATAATATATAATATATATATATATTATATATTATATATATATAGATAAGAAACACGAAAGTGCAAACAGTAATATCAAATATGAAGTGCCCACAATCCTTAACTGTGCTACTTATCGCTGTTGGCAACGCTGGTATTAAACCTGGAACCTTGTGGTTCCAAGGTGGATACTCTACTTTATATCGGGTAATTTTTTTCTATCTTTTTTTTCTTTCTTGCTTCTTATTTTTTCTTACAATTTTTCATTCTTTTTTGCTGTATTTTCTTTCTTTCTATTTTATTCTTAAGATGAAACAAGTAAAAGATGTTTATAAAAAGTTGAGTTTGGAAATACATATTTTCAAACGCAACTCATTCAAAAACATCCATCAACTTTTTAAAACAAAAATCTTTTTTTTCTTTATTTGTTTCATATGGTCCTCAAGAGGTTTTCTATATAAACCGAAACGTCGAACATTACGACTGTAGTATACTTCCATCCTTGGTAAATGTGCTTACTCATCTCGTCTCTTTCTCTCTCTTCTCTCCTCTCCTCTCTCTCTCTCTCTCTCTTATATAATATATATATATATATTATATATATATATATATATATATATATTATAAGTTGAAAAATGAAAAAATCCAACGATATGTTGAAGGATAAATAAATAAAGGAAAAAATGTTGAATGGATAAAGTGATTTAATTTGAGTTACTAAACACGTGCTTCGGCCAGGAGTTTGTTCATGTACACATGTATTCTATTTATTATTATTTTAAATATAAAATGAAATAATAATAAGAAAACTATAAAATATCTAAGCATACAAAGAATAACGGCATTCTTCAGGGTAAAGTATCAAATATCAAACATTTTACCCTGATGAAGGCTGTTATTCTTTGAACAAACTCCTGGTCGAAACACGTGTTGTTAACTCAAATTAAACCAATTTTATCCATTCAACATTTTCTTTCTTTTATTTATATATCCTTTCAACATATATATATAATATATATTTATATATATATATATATGTGTGTGTGTGTGTGTGTGTGTGTGTTGAATCATTTTTTCTACTCTACTGTATGGTGCTGAGACTTGGACACTTTACCGCAAGCACATAAACCAACTTTACGCCTTTCACATGCATTGTCTTCGTGCCATTTGCGGTATAAAATGGGATGATAGAGTTAAAAATAGCACAATATTAAAAAATGTTACATTGCTGGCATTGAAACCTTACAAGCAAAGGTTCAGCTTCGGTGGGCTGGTCATGTTGTCTGAATGAATGAAACAGGCTTCCAAAGAAGATATTATACGGACAATTACCAAATTCTAAGCGTTCTATTGGACGTCCACTCTTTCGCTATAAAGACAAATTGAAGGACAATTTGAAACGACTCAATATTAATCTGAGTGCTTGGGAAAATCTAGCATCAAATCGGAAAGAATGGCGTAAGACATGTTTCGCTAAATTAAAGAGCTTTGAAGAAAATAGACTGAAACACCGAGATCAGCTCCGCCTACCTTTAAAATAAAAACATCTGACTCCCGCTTTGGGAAATTCCATGTGTCAGTGTGGCTTCATAGCTCGCAGCAAGGCTGGGCTGCTATCACACTCAAGGAAACAGAAAATGTATTCTTGATAGCATGCACAACATGGGAGGAAACAAATCACTCACTGCTGACCCTCATCTATCGTTCGCGACAGGAGAGTCCACCATATATATGTAGCTCAGTCGCTAGAGCGTTCGGTTAGAAACCACAAGGTTCCTAGTTCGATACCAGCCCTTGCCAACTCAGCGTATGAGTAGCACAGGGATCTGTGCGGTAAAGTAAGGAGCTGGTGGTAGGTGTGGCGCTCCACCTCAGATGCTAAAAATAATCTCCTTGGTCTAGCGCTAGTGCAAAGGGGATAGACTCACTCGCTGTATGGCTCATACCGACATTAGGCCGCCCCGACTTATATATATATATAATATAACATATACATATATATATATATATATATATATATATATATATAGCAGTGTTATCAAAACCAGTACGAATGAGAGAGAGAGAGAGAGAGAGAGAGAGAGAGAGAGAGAGAGAGAGAGAGAGAGAGAGAGAGAGAATCGATGGAATCTGTGATGTCCTCACGCCTTGATGATGATGATGATGATTGTTCATCTCTGAAATTCAAGACAGAAATCAAATTAGGACGTGTTGATCAGAAGATAGGAAAGAGAAAAAAAATTAAATTTCCTTCGTTGTCTAAATTATAATCGTCCATTTTAATGTCTAGAATAATTGCTTTGCCTGTTTGTACGTCTTTTGTCCATCCCCCCTCTCTCTCTTTCTCTCTTTCCCTCTGTCCGCCTGTCTGTCTGTCTCTCTGTCTGTCTCTGTCTCTGTCTCTGTCTCTCTCTCTATCTCGTTAGGGTCTGCACTTTTCTTTAAAACTCTGTCTCACTCTCCAATTTTCTTAAAACTCTCTCTCTCTCTCTCTCCCCTGCTCTCTCTCTCTCGTTAGCTCTCTGCACTTTTCTTAAACTCTCTCTCTCTCCAGTTTTCTGAAAACTCTCTATTCCCCCTCTCATCCTCTCTTCTCTCTCTCTCTCTCTCTCTCTCTCTCTCTCTCCCCGATAATATCAGGCAGAAATTTGGGCAAATAATTTCGTCAACAAGCAACTCGTCACAAAATCCATTAGATTCAGATCGTCTAAGTACTTAGCTGTAATTCTGCGATATTTCTCAATTTGTTAACTTGGCTTTCGTTCAAAAACGGGACAGCAATCACAGAGAGAGAGAGAGAGAGAGAGAAGAGAGAGAGAGAGAGAGAGAGAGAGAGAGAGAGTGGAGAGAGAGTTTTTCAGAAAACTGGATAGAGAGAGAGAGAGAGAGAGAGAGGGAGAAAGTTGTAAAAAAAGTACAGAGCTAACGAGAGAGAGAGAGAGAGAGAGACAGACAGACAGACAGACAGACAGACAGACAGAGTGTGTGTGCGTGTGAGAGACAGAGAGACAAACATATAGAGACAAAGACAGTGCGAAAGACCTTGAGACCTTAGAGGGATAAACATTCATATATACATACATACATACATAGATAGATAGATAGATAGATAGACAGACAGACAGACAGAGACAGAGTCAGAGAGATAGAGACATACAGAGACAAAGACAGTGCGAAAGACCTAGAGACAGTGATACTTAGAGGGATATACATACATACATACATACAGATATAGATAAATAGATAGATAGAGAAGAGAGACAGACAGAGACAGAGAGAGAACAGAGATATAGAGGCGGGGGGAGATGTGGATGGTTTAAGAGAGAGAGAGAGAGAGAGAGAGAGAGAGAGAGAGAGAGACGGACAGACAGACTGACAGAGACAAATGGATAGATAGAGAGAGAGACAGAGAGACAGACAGAGACAGAGAGAGACAGAGATATATAGAGGGGGGGAGATGTGGAGGGTTTAAGAGAGAGAGAGACAGACAGACAGACAGACTGACAGAGACAAATAGATAGAGAGAGAAGAGAGACAGAGAGACAGACAGAGACAGAGAGAGACAGAGATATAGAGGCGGGGGAGATGTGGAAGATTTAAGAGAGAGAGAGAGAGACAGACAGACATACTGACAGACAGACAGACAGACTGACAGAGACAAATAGATAGATAGAGAAGAGAGAGAGAGAGAGAGAGAGAGAGAGAGAGAGAGAGAGAGAGAGAGGGGGCGGGGGCGGGGGAGATGTGGAGAGTTTAAGAAAGGTAAATTAAACGGGATGGAAGTAGACATTATTTAAAACGATGTATATATATCCTGCAGGTAAAGACACTTGCACAATTATCAGAACGAACAAAAGAGAAATAGGAATGAAATTGCTTCTTAATTCTTGCCACCAACGATGAATGTCTACAAGTGAAAATGTCAAATTTACCATTCCTTAAGTCTTAGTTAAAGAGTCAGTTCCAACGAGAGATTACCAAAACATAGAGAAGGGCCAGTTTCAACAAGAGATTACCAAAAGGTACGAGAAGAGTCAGTTCCAATGAGAGATTACCAAAATATACGAGAAGAGTCAGTTCCACCGAGAGATTACCAAAAGATACAAAAAGAGTCAGTTCCAATGAGAGATTACCAAAAGATACGAGAAGAGTCAGTTCCAACGATAGATTACCAAAAGATACGAGATGAGTCAGTTCCAACGAGAGATTACCAAAAGATACGAGAAGAGTCAATTCCAACGAGAGATTACCAAAGGATACGAGAAAAGTCAGTTCCAAAGAGAGATTACCAAATGATACGAGAAGAGCCAGTTCCAAGGAGATATTACCAAAAGATACGAGAAAAGCCAGTTCCAAGGAGAGATTACCAAAAGATACGAGAAGAGTCAGTTCCAACGAGAGATTATCAAAATATACGAGAAGAGTCAGTTTCCAACGAGAGATTACCAAAATATACGAGAAGTCAGTTTCCAATGAGAGATTACCAAAAGATACGAGAAGAGTCAGTTCCAATGAGAGATTAAAAATATACGAGAAGAGTCAGTTCCAATGAGAGATTACCAAAAGATACGAGAAGAGTCAGTTCCATGAGAGATTACCAAAAGATACGAGAAAGTCAGTTCCAATGAGAGATTACCAAAAGATACGAGAAGAGTCAGTTTCCAATGAGATTTACCAAAAGATACGAGAAAGAGAGTTCCAATGAGAGATTACCCAAAGATACGAGAAAGAGTCAGTTCCAATGAGAGATTACCCAAAGATACGAGAAGAGTCAGTTCCAATGAGAGATTACCCCAAAGATACGAAGAAGAGTCAGTTCTACGAGAGATTACCCAAAGATACGAGAAGAGTCAGTTCCAACGAGATTATCAAAATATACGAGAAGAGTCAGTTGCAATGAGAGATTAGCAAGATACGAGAAGAGTCAGTTCCAAACGAGAATTACCAAAAAGATACGCGAAGAGTCAGTTCCAATGAGAGATTACCCAAAGATACGAGAAGAGTCAGTTCCTATGAAGAGATTACCAAAAGATACGAGAAGAGTCAGTTCCAATGAGAGATTACCAAAAGATACGAGAAGAGTCAGTTCCAATGAGAACCAAAAGATACAGTCAGTTCCAACGAGAGATTTAAAAAGAATACGCGAAGAGTCAGTTCCAATGAGAGATTACCCAAAGATACGAGAAGAGTCAGTTCTAACGAGAGATTACCCAAAGATACGAGAAGAGTCAGTTCCAACGAAAGATTATCAAAAGATACGAGAAGAGTCAGTTGCAATGAGAGATTACCAAAAGATACGAGAAGAGTCAGTTTCCAATGAGAGATTACCAAAAGATACGAGAAGAGTCAGTCCAATGAGAGATTACCAAAAGATACGAGAAGAGTCAGTTCCTAAATGAGAGATTACCAAAAGATACGAGAAGAGTCAGTTCCAATGAGAGATTACCAAAAGATACGAGAAGAAGAAGAGTCGAGAAGAGAGTTCCAACGAGAGATTAACAAAAGATACGCGAAGAGTCAGTTCCAATGAGAGATTACCCAAAGATACGAGAAGAGTCAGTTCTAACGAGAGATTACCCAAAGATACGAGAAGAGTCAGTTCCAACGAAAGATTATCAAAAGATACGAGAAGAGTCAGTTGCAATGAGAGATTACCAAAAGATACGAGAAGAGTCAGTCCAAATGAGAGATTACCAAAAAGATACGAGAAGAGTCAGTTCCAATGAGAGAGATTACCTACCAAAAGATACGAGAAGAGTCAGTTCCAATGATAGATTACCAAAAGATACGAGAAGAGTCGGTTCCAATGAGAGATTACCAAAAGATACGAGAAGCGTCAGTTCCAACGAGAGATTACCAAAAGATACGAGAAGAGTTGGTTCCAATGGGAGATTACCAAAAGATACGAGAAGAGTCAGTTCCAACGAGAGATTACCAAAAGATACGAGAAAGAGTCAGTTCCAACGAGAGATTATCAAAATATACGAGAATAGTCAGTTCCAACGAGAGATTACCAAAAGATACGAGAAGAGTCAGTTCCAACGAGAGATTACCAAAAGATACGAGAAAAGTCAATTCCAAAGAGAGATTAACAAAAGATACGAGAAGAGCCAGTTACAAGGAGATATTACCAAAAGATACGAGAAGAGTCAGTTCCAAAGAGATTACCAAAATATACGAGAATAGTCAGTTCCAATGAGAGATCAAAATATACGAAAAGAGTCAGTTCCAATGAGAGATTACCAAAAGATACGAGAAAGGTCAGTTCCAATGAGAGATTACCAAAAGATACGAGAAGAGTCAGTTCCAACGATAGATTACCAAAAGATACGAGATTAGTCAGTTCCAACGAGAGATTACCAAAAGATACGAGAAGAGTCAGTTCCAACGAGAGATTACCAAAAGATACGAGAAGAGTCAATTCCAACGAGAGATTACCAAAGGATACGAGAAAAGTCAGTTCCAACGAGAGATTACCAAAAGATACGAGAAGAGTCAGTTCCAATCAGAGATTACCAAAAGATACGAGAAGAGCCAGTTCCAAGGAGATATTACCAAAAGATACGAGAAGAATCAGTTCCAACGAGAGATTACCAAAATATACGAGAATAGTCAGTTCCAATGAGAGATCACCAAAAGATACGAAAAGAGTCAGTTCCAATGAGAGATTACCAAAAGATACGAGAAGTGTCAGTTCCAATGAGAGATTCCCAAAAGATACGAGAAGAGTCAGTTCCAACGAAAGATTATCAAAATATACGGGAAGAGTCAGTTCAAACGAGAGATTACCAAAAGATACGAGAAGAGTCAGTTCCAATGAGAGATTACCAAAAGATACGAGAAGAGTCAGTTCAACGAGAGATTATCAAAAGATACGAGAAGAGTCAGTTGCAATGAGAGATTACCAAAAGATACGAGAAGAGTCAGTTCCAATGAGAGATTACCAAAAGATACGAAAAGAGTCAGTTCAAACGAGAGATTACCAAAAGATACGAGAAGAGTCAGTTCCAATGAGAGATTACCAAAAGATACAAGAAGAGTCAGTTCAAACGAGAGATTACCAAAAGATACAAGAAGAGTCAGTTCAAACGAGAGATTACCAAAAGATACGAGAGAGTCAGTTCAAACGAGAGATTACCAAAAGATACGAGAAGAGTTCAGTTCCAACGAGAGATTACCAAAAGATACGAGAAGAGTCAGTTCCAACGAGAGATTATCAAAAGATACGAGAAGAGTCAGTTCCAACCATAGATTACCAAAAGGTACGAGATGAGTCAGTTGCAATGAGAGATTACCAAAAGATACGAGAAGAGTCAATTCCAACGATAGATTACCAAAAGGTACGAGATGAGTCAGTTCCAACGAGAGATTACCAAAAGATACGAGAAGAGTCAGTTCCAACGAGAGATTATCAAAAGATAAGAGAAGAGTCAGTTCCAACGAGAGATTACCAAAATATACGAGAAGAGTCAGTTGCAATGAGAGATCACCAAAAGATACGAGAAGAGTCAGTTCTAATGAGAGATTACCAAAAGATACGAGAAGAGTCAGTTCCAACGAGAGATTACCAAAATATACGAGAAGAGTCAGTTCAAACGAGAGATTACCAAAAGATACGAGAAGAGTCAGTTCTAACGAGAGATTACCAAAAGATACGAGAAGAGTCAGTTCCAATGAGAGATTACCAAAAGATACGAAAAGAGTCAGTTCAAACGAGAGATTACCAAAAGATACGAGAAGAGTCAGTTCCAATGAGAGATTACCAAAAGATACAAGAAGAGTCAGTTCAAACGAGAGATTACCAAAAGATACGAGAAGAGTCAGTTCAAACGAGAGATTACCAAAAGATACGAGAAAGTCAGTTCTAACGAGAGATTACCAAAAGATACGAGAAGAGTCAGTTCCAATGAGAGATTACCAAAAGATACGAGAAGAGTCAGTTCCAATGAGAGATTACCAAAAGATACGAGAAGAGTCAGTTCCAACGAGAGATTACCAAAAGATACGAGAAGAGTCTGTTCCAACGAGAGATTACCAAAAGATACGAGAAGAGTCAGTTCCAACGAGAGATTACCAAAAGATACGAGAAGAGTCAGTTCCAACGAGAGATTAATCAAAATATACGAGAATAGTCAGTTCCAACGAGAATAGATACGAGAAGAGTTCCAACGAGAGATTACCAAAAGATACGAGAAGAGTCAGTTCCAACGAGAGATTATCAAAAGATACGAGATGAGTCAGTTGCAATGAGAGATTACCAAAGATACGAGAAGAGTCAGTTCCAATGAGAGATTACCAAAATATACGAGATGAGTCAGTTCCAACGAGAGATTATCAAAAGATACGAGAAGAGTCAGTTCCAACGAGAGATTACCAAAATATACGAGAAGAGTCAGTTCCAATGAGAGATCACCAAAAGATACGAGAAGAGTCAGTTCCAATGAGAGATCACCAAAAGATACGAAAAGAGTCAGTTCCAATGAGAGATTACCAACAGATACGAGAACAGTCAGTTTCAATGAGAGATCACCAAAAGATATGAGAAGAGTCAGTTCCAATGAGAGATTACCAAAAGATACGAGAAGAGTCAGTTCCAATGAGAGATTACCAAAAGATACGAGAAGAGTCAGTTCCAATGAGAGATTACCAAAAGATACGAGAAGAGTCAGTTCTAACGAGAGATTACCAAACACGTTATCCTCAAACCCTAACACCTACAGGGTGTTCGGGATAAATTTAACATATTTATATTTGGTTATTTTTCTCCGTAGGCTGGAGGTATTGACGCGCACTACGCATCATTTAAAATCTTGGACCAATCTTCATTCATAGACGTGATGATAGAATGGATGACTGGAACCCACCTGAATCATAAATGAGAATAACTCGTATCATGATAATCTACACCGGCCATCAAAATAAGGAGATTATGGTTGCTGCCCAATGCTCCCTGAACACTGTAAAAATAATCAGGCATGAACTGGAGGATTGCAATGGAGACTACGAGACTGTAGCTAGAAGAAACCAACATATCGAACGATCTAATATCGTTCGTACAGCAGAATTCGTGGAAAATCTACAGAAAAAAAGTGTTAGAGGACCCAAGGCGTCATCCTCAAACCCTAGCACCTATATGATTGGCCCGACCGTGTTTCCCTTTTATTTACTCCAGTTAAAGAGATGTTATTTTTTAACAATTTTACTGTCGATTCTTATCATAACAGAGATTGTGTGTTTGTTTGCCTGTAAAAAAAACTATATTACCACTCATGTCACAATTCCCTTTGTTATTTACGTCTCATTCTCCATAAATTCATTTTATTTAATAATAAAAGTGTTTTACATTTTTAATACGGTTGGGCGTATGTTTCGGTTACAGACAAAGAGTTACATAATATCCATTATAATAAGATTAATGGCGAAATTTAATTTCTTATTTTAATGAAGTTTGTGTGTTAGTCTGTCTTTAACCGAGACTATATTACCACTCAAGTCACAACTCCCATTGTTATTTACGTCACATTCTCTATAAATTCATCTTATTTAAAGCTCAATTGTCAATAAAATCGTTTTACCTTATTAATACTGTTGGACATATCTAAATACTAATAACGTGCAATTGTATTTATATAAACAACAAAATAGCGGTTTACAGTGTGAACGAGGAGACTAATTTGCATATTGATATTTAAAATTTGGCTTTAATAATATATGCTTGGTATTGTTGATGTTAAATTTGATTTTATCGTAATGAATACAAGCAGAATCCTGGGGAAATATCTTAAAAGAAATCTATTAAAAAAATTAAATGACTTTAATTCTTTACTTTTCTGTACTTTTTACTACCTAATTTAACTAAATAGTTTAATTAAGAAAATTTAGCAATGAAAGATGGGAGTGATGGAAGAGTAAGTTTCAGTTCTATTTTTCAATTATATTCCACTCTGTTTCAAATATTCTTATCTGCATTCTTATTTAGTTTCATTGGCCTTTCTAATTAGGTATATTTTATTACATTAAAATTTGCACCCTGAAGGGGCTTATATTTGCTAGTGCGAATAATCTTCAAACAGATCTATTTGATCCATAGATAGCACCTTAACAGGTACTAGCCTTACTCTAAGTTAAAGTGAACCTGGGAGTAATGGCAGTAAAGGGGTAATTCACCCCCTTGATATAAAGAACTAGATACGCACCATCAGATGTAATTTAATGTCAGACACTGGTCATTCTTTTTTTGGGGGTGGGGTGATCTTACCCTCTGCAGGATGTATAGTCAGCATATTCTAAGTCCCACGACTGGTGGGAATTCTTTTTATGAGGACCAGTTTCATTTTGATGTATGATACATGTTCTTGTATTGGTAATTATACCTGTCCTAAACAAAATGGCATTACTTTTTGACACACCTATGTGGAGAAGTAGGGATTTGATCCACAGAGCACCACCTTTTTCATGTATGATACATTCCTTTGTTGATAATCATACCTGTCCTAAACAAAATGGCATAACTTTTTGACTCGCCTATGTGGAAAAGTGGGCATGTGATTCACAGAGGACCAGTTTCATTTTGATGTATGATATATGTTCCTGTGTTGGTAATTATACCTGTCCTAAACAAAATGGCATTACTTTTTGATTCACCTATATGGAGAAGTAGGGATGTGATCCACAGAGGACCGACTTTGTTTTGATGTATGATACATGTTCCAGTGTTGATAATTATACCTGTCCTAAACAAAATGGCATTACTTTTTGACTCACCTATGCGAAGAAATAGGGATGTGATTCACAGTAGACCAGTTTCATTTTGATGTATGATACATGTTCCTGCGTTGGTAATTATACATGTCCTAAACAAAATGGCATTACTTTTTAACCCACCTTAATAAATAAAAAGGTCAACTACCTCTCAAATCTGTTCCATCATTCGTTCCAGTTGACTGGCTACCAGCACAACAGTCTTTAATGCTACCGCGAGATTTCTTGGTTTTTGATTTGTTTCCAAGCAAACCACTTGTACTATTTAAGTTTCCAATCCCAGTATTGTATTGATAATTTGTGGGCCTGAAGCACAAAGAAGTAGGGATGTGATCCACAGAGAAATCAACTAGAATAAAGTAAAACTAAGTGTAATTTTTTTGTGTTCCAATTTAATGTCATTATTTTTATAATACAATATAATATCTTATGTGAATACTTTAATGTTTGCCCACCCTGTCGGCTGAGGCGTTAACATACACCAACTGCATCTCTACAGAGGGGTAAAGCTCCCCCAATGGGGCCACCTGTTGACCGTGGCTGGTGACCCGGGTGGCTGAGCTGGCCCTTACTTGGACTAGACGGGCGGTCGGAGAGGCCTCCGCCGATCAATCGGCTGGTCACGCCAAACCCTAGAAACCTATATAACTGTCCCAAACCTGTTGCCCCAACGATTTTTATTATATTGGTTTTAGAAGGTACTAGCTAAGGTTCTTCATGTCCTGGGAATGACGTTACTCTATCTGATGGTGAGGTTACAGTTCTGGATGTGTCGGGAATGTGGAGCACCCCTTCATCACCAATCCTCCCAGATCCACTCTGACCCGGAGTGGTAGTACCTGTTAGGGTCCCATCTATGAGTTAAATAGAAAAAAAATGTTTATGATAATTGTTTAAAACAATTTCTACCAAAATATCGCTTATAATAAACGTGAACTTCACCCAATAAATGTATCGCTTAAACTGATTTCCAATTCACTTAGCAACAAACAACTTACTATTAAAATCAATAAAAATCCTTGAAAAAAAACATAATAAATTTCACCATCCCTCAAAACCTACCGCTTGGCATAAAATAACCCAGGATGGTTTGACATGCCGTTAAAACTAACCAATTAATCAATCAATTAAATGTTTGTGCCTTATTTAGTTTCTTTCTGATACCTGATTGTGTAATTTTATCTTATTCTTCTAGTAGACAACTAAAAACGCGAATTGAGTCAAGTTAAATCACTTAAGGACAATAAAATAAATGTTCAAATTTGATGCATTTATTTACCTTAAATACAAAATCTCTGATAGTTGCCGCGATTTCATCAAAAGACGACACTTCTTTTTGAATCTGATCGGGAAACCCTGGAGCGGTCCTTTCGTAAATGCAAATGTCTAGAAAATTAAAGTTTTTCGAAATTCTTTGTGTCAAGGCGGAATGGTTTTGTGAAGAGTGTGCAGTGCTCTACTGCAATGAATGCCTCGAAAAGTTTCACCCACATCGAGGATCCCTTAGCCACCATCGGCTTAGAAAACCACATAAAAGTGAATCGGAAAATAAACCGGCTTTTTGTCGTGACCATAACACTGAAGTGGCAAGTGTATTCTGTGATCATTGTAAATTGCTAGTTTGCCATTTATGTGTCTGCGATGGAATCGGTAAACATTCAGGACACAAGATTCTTTCCCAAGATGTCGCTTCACAGCAAATCAAGGTAAGTTGAAACTATTGGTCTGAATTTTTTTTTTAGATAAGACTTGATAATTTGTATTTAGATTTTTCAGATTGTTGTCCTCATCTTTATTGTTATACACAATGTTTTGGCCAATTTGTTCTCTGACCTTCTTTAGGTGTTTCTTGTAAAATTCTGGAGCCTTCAGGGAACGTTTAACCAAACCCTTGTCTCATTCTTCAATTATACAACCAGACCCCACCGACGGTACTAAATTGATCGTGTGTTTTAAAGGGTTGTTTCTTGATAGGGAACTTATCAAATTTATCAGTTGGAATATTGTCAGTTATCATTAATTAATTTTGACTTGTATTTCTTTCATCCAATTTCTCTTGAGTTTTATTATCCCAGCTTTCAGTCCGCCATTTTTATGGAAGCAGGCCGGATTTAAAATAAATAACCAGCGTTATATTTTAGTTCTTATACTATTAAGAAGCTCCTCATTAAATGGTTGGTTGGTTGAGTTTTATGGCATGTCAACCCTTTAGGTTGGTCATAAAATTTCTCTTAATTTTTTTCTGTCATATTTACCTCCCCGTTTTTTAACCGTTAAATTGACTGAAGTTAAATCATAAATGACAATAAATTAAATCTTCAAATTGTATGCATTTATTTTCCATAAATACACATTTCTGCTAGTTGTCTTGATTTCATCCCGTCCTGTCGACTGGGGCGTTAGAATGCACCGATTGCACCTTTGCAGAGGAGTAAGACTCCCCCAATGGAGCCATTGGCTGCCGGTGGCGACCCGTGATGCTTAAGAATAGAACCCAGATGGATGAACAGTTTATGACTTCCAATACTCCACCTTGGCCCTATCTTAGGCTAGACGGGCGGTCGGAGAGGCCCCCTCCAATCAATCGGCTGGTTACGTCAAGCTCTAGCACCTATATGATTTTCCAAACCCTATTGCCCTTATGACAAACCCCAAGCCCTTTTTATCATATGGGTGCTAGAAGGCGATGAGGTTCCAGTTTTGGAGGTTTGGGGAATGTGGAACACTCCTTCATTACCATTGCTCCCTGGTCCACTCTGACCCGGAGTGGTAGTACCTGTTAGAGTCCCATCTATGGGTTAAATAGAAAAAATGTATTTATAGAAAAATTGTATTATTCATTAAGAATTGATTTATTTCAACATTTTATCGGCATTAAATGACCCACTGAGGTTGATATGCCGTAAAACAAACCAAACCAAATATTTCTTTTTAACTAATGAAAATAAATTTAATGTGAATAAAAAATTTATCGATAAATTTATGGAAAAATTACATATTTTCTGCCCTGTAAATTTCTGTTGACTGTTCTTTGAGCCACTTCTTCACTACAGATTTCACTTCCTTGTCGGTGGAATAATTATCATCTCTTCGGCCCCATGAAAGAGGGTTTGAGAGGCAAGCATTATTCCAGTGAAACCAAACCAAACCAAACCAAAACTTGATTTAATCAAAAGACGACAGATCTTTTTGAGTCTGGTCAAGAAACATTGTTTTTATATACCGTCACTGAATCCGACAAAGAACACGGATCATATGTATATATAAAAATATAAATTTATATTTTTATTCTTCGATTGTGTGTAGACTGAGAGTCGTCGGTAGAGAAGTGCACATACATAGGAGCCTTCTGGAGTTCTGACTACGAGGGATCTAGATCTCAATCTGCTCAACCCAAATTTCTAAGGTTTTTATTTCATTTTATAATTCTTTAACTCAACAGTGTTACGCCTCTTTGATCGTGACACCTACGCAGGTTTCCTGTAGACAAACCTCCTCGCCCACGCAGCTTGTTTTTTTATTGGTTACAGGCTACACCTACACATTTTCTGTGTCTACGCATTGTCAATTTACACCTGTCTTTTCCAGGTGTCAAAGGTCGGTTCAATGCGTTCAAGGCAATATACTGTTTTTGTTTTTAGGTCCATGTTTGACTCCTACGCATTTCCTGCACCCTCGCGCGAGTCATCTGCACCTGGTTCTCGGGTGAAAACCCATCGACCAGGTAATATATTACAATTGGTGAGGTCCTTCTGTAAATGCAAATGTCGAGAAAATTAGAGTTTTTCAAAATTCATTTTAATAAATAAAGAAGCAAGAATGTCTACGTCAATTTTGATTAGACAACCAAAATTAGACAACCTTAAATTAACCAACAAAAATGTAAAAGATTTGCATTTTTCCCCATTTGGTGATAATTTCTAATTGTAATCTGTAATAAATTCTAATTGTAAATTGAAATTATCTCCTATTGTCAAGAATTTGGTGTTCTGACACCTGAACGTGTAATTTAGTCTCATTCTTCAATTAGACAACTAAACACGCGACTTAAATCAATAATGAAGAATATAATAAATCTTTAAATTTGCACGTTTATTTCTCTTAAATACAAAATCTCTGCGAGTCATCTTATAATATGACAAAAAAGTATCGAGATTTTTTGTACGTTATGAGGCACCTTGTATTCTGAAAAAATTAACTTTCCATTCATTGTTCATTTCTATCTTGGTAAATACAGCTTCAAACACGGCACATTTATGACACATTTTGTTTTATGAATAATAATAATAATAATAATAATAATAATAATAATAAAACAAAATGGTATATGCATAAACCAGAATCTGTTCTTGAGAACGAAACACATAAAATTCTCTGGGACTTTGAAATAAAAACGGATCACCTTATCCCAGCAAGAAGACCAGACCTTGTGTTGATAAACAAAAAAGAAAGAACTTGTCAACTGGTGGATTTTATATAATAATATACGCACACACACAAACACTCCCCATATATATATATATATATATATATATATATATATATATATATATATATATATATATATATACAATGTGTGTCAAAAAGCATCGGGATTTTTTGTACTTATTGTATTCTGAAAAAATTCCATTCACTTTGCATTTCTATCTTGGTAAATACAGCTTCAAACTCGGCACTTTTATGACACTCTTTGTATTTTTCAGTTCTCTGGCAAGGTCCAGATATTTGTCCATTTTTATTTTCATTTTCCTTTAGCTTCACTCTGTGATCTGCCGGAACTGCAAAATCCACCAGTTGACAAGTTCTTTCTTTTTTGTTAATCAACACTAGGTCTGGTCTTCTTGCTGGGATAAGGTGATCCGTTTTTATTTCAAAGTCCGAGAGAATCTTATGTGTTTCGTTCTCAAGAACAGATTCTGGTTTATGCATATACCATTTTGTTGTATTATTATTTGCTCCTTTTGAGTTTTCACATCAGCATTAGCTGATGGTCTTTCACTGGAGTCTGAGTGACAGCAAGTCTCCTCAGGTCTCCAGGACTCTTCTGAGTATTCTGGCAGATTGCAGCAGTGCAGTGTTCTGAATGGTTTCAATCCTTCATCTGATTTCCAAACTTTCGAAACCCTTTTCTAATCCTTTTGGGACTGTTCCAAGTGCACCAACTACAATTGGTATCACTTTCACTTTCATATTCCATAACTTTGTCAGTTCTCTGGCAAGGTCTAGATATTTGTCCATTTTTTTCATTTTCCTTTAGCTTCACCCTGTGATCTGCTGGAACTGCAAAATCCACCAGTTGACAAGTTCTTTCTTTTTTGTTTATCAACACAAGGTCTGGTCTTCTTGCTGGGATAAGGTGATCCGTTTTTATTTCAAAACCCCAGAGAATTTTATGTGTTTCGTTCTCAAGAACAGATTCTGGTTTATGCATATACCATTTTGTTGTATTATTATTATTATTATTATTATTATTATTATTATTATTATTATATTCTATGTTGACGAATTGGGTTGAGTCCTCTCAATATCTTCTGTGGACATCCTCCGTTAGCTTGGGTTGGTTTGTGTCTCGTCTTTGTGTCCATATTCTGTTGGTTCTTATTTATGAACACAATGGCATAGTTAAAATTTCGACGTCTTCATTTTCCCCCAATGGATAAGCTACTATCCATTATGTAACTTTATGTAATTATGTAAGTCTCTTGACCTTTCGAAAGATGTGCAATTCTCCTTGAATCAAAATGAAACAATCATGGCAAGAGGACAATTGGACGATTCAAGAATCGGCATTGGGCAAGGCGTCGTTGCTGGAACACTTGTCTGGTGTCGTTAAAATGAATCACACAAAGACGACTGATCGAAGAAAACAATAAAATTTCCCGAGCCATTCACGATACAGGATTGCATATCACGTGAAGGACCAGAGAAGATGACAGTCGTTACCTCAATATTCAATGGGAATGTGTATATTGAGATACTGGATAACTTTCTCATTCCCTCAATAGAAAATTAGTTTGGTGAAGATGAAGTCATTTTTCAGAAGGATTGTCACAGGGCAAAGGCTGGTTGGTGGGTTGGTTGGTTGGTTGGCTGGCTGGCTGGCTGGCTGGCTGGTTGGTTGGTTGGTTGGTTGGTTAATAAAATATATATATTTTAAATAAATATTTATTTATACAACTTAAAACCTATTACAATTCATTTTTATCCATCTATACATATATAAAGGGCAGTTGTGTGTATATGTATATCCGGAGAAAACTTCCAAAATAAAACAATTAACGATAAAATAAATATATATACACATTAAATATTACTGACACGTGTTTCGGCCAGGAGTTTATCCATGCATACGTGTATTCTATTTATTATTATTATAAATACAAAATAAAATATCAATAACAATAATAGTAAACACTACAGAAATGTTTAGTATACAAAGAAATAACGGTCTTCGTGAGAGGAAATCCTTGATGTTTTAAATGAAATCGGTTGAAATACGGAGAATTTCCGAAATGTTCGAAAAAATAACTTTTTTTGAAATCGCTTGAAGAAAGTGTTGGAAAAAATGATTGTATTTTATTTTATTTTGTATTTAAAATAATAATAGATAGAATACATGTATGCATGGATAAACTCAAGGCCAAAACACGTGTCAGTAAAATAAAATAAATCATATTTTATCCATTCAACATTTTCTTCCCTTTATTTTTCATTTCAACATATATATATATATATATATATATATATATATATATATATATATATATATATAAGCAACAATTAGGATACTCAAAAATTCAGAAACAATGGAAGCTCCTGACTTTAATAATTTGCGATATTGCTCCGTTCGTCCTTTTTCGATGGACAATAAGTGAGCTTTAGTTTACACTTTAGCTAAAAATTTAAATAGATCTCTAAGTTTGACTGGGCCTATTTTATTAGTGGCCAACCCATGCAGAGATTTAAGAGGGTTGAATTCAAAGTTTCCCTTCTCCTAGACTAGTTTTTAACCAAGGTGCAATAGCCCAGTTTGCCCTACTATTTACCCATAGCTGGAGGGAGAATAGTTGGATTTATACTTCTCTCAACGGTATTAGCACTCTATGAACTGTGGCTTCGTACCGCTAATACATACTGCTAATACCCTTGGGAAAGGTATGAATCCAACAAAGAGGATATGAAACTCGTCATCTGACAAATTACAAATAATACCGAATTTCACTTGCCGAAAAACTGACTTTACGGAACATTCTTACGCTTTATGGAAGAGTCGTAATAATTAAAAAAAAAAAGGGAATATTTTTGGATATGATGTTTATTTTCGATGTCCCCCGAAAGATAGATCTAGCTAAAAATAAAATCTAACAGCCCAGAAAATATAGCAGAATCCAGAGATAAAATAACAGCCAAATAACGATACAGAAGATAAAATCCAGCTACTCAGAAGAAGATAAGTATAAAGAAGATAAGTATAAAGAAGATAAGTATATCTGTATACAACCACGAGTATGCAGGTATTGTTACAATTTCTTTGGTAGCATAAATTGTTGACGGTCTGTCAAAAATTTATGCTACCACAGAAATGGTAGCTGAATATGGGGACAGTTGGCTTTGAAATTAGAGAGTGGAAATTTACCAGTAACTGTTATAGCTCTCTGACCCCTGCAGAATATGCAACAAGAAACCCGTGGTTTCAACCGCACTTTGAAGCAGAGGGAATAATAATAAGTCAAACAGTACAATAGATGAAGATGGAAAATTTCAGGAATCTGTAATCATGACACATTCTTAGTGTCGGGATCCTTATTATATTCGAAATTTTAGCCTCCGGTGATATAATTTAAACAAATTCCAATTTTGTTTTTTCTGTAGACAGTATGAAAAGTAAATGGATATGAATTCGACAATATGTGAGAAAAGTTTGTAGAAAAAACAAGATGTTAAAACTCTTTTGACCTTTTTTTAAAGATAAAAATGCTTATAATTTTTAAAAATATAATTTATTTTATTTTTAACATTGAATACGCATTTTAATTTTTTTTAAAAATTCCGGTACTGATCGAGAGCGTTCTGTGCCTCGTGATTAATGATATATTTATTTCGTCTTTCTGTTTACAATGTTGCTTTGATAAAGACCTCTTCATATGGTCGAAACAGATTTCTGTCAGCAACACTTTTAACATCTTGTTTTTTCTATAAACTTTCTACACATATTGTCGGATTCATATCCATTTTACCTTTCATATATAACTATCTAATTATATATATATATATATATATATATATATATATATATATATATTATAGGAAAATAATGATTCAGATTTGGAATGACAATAATAATTTAAACACAACTAGCCAAAGATTGGCAGACCAAGTGAGGAGCATCTTGTATAAGAACATTTTCTCTTATATCTAGATAATAGCAATATGTAAAAAGAAAAATCAAGGAATACAATCCCTCCAGGAAACACCCAAACATTAATGAAGCACAACACACATGCAACAACAATATCTTAAAACATAGCAGTACAACACAAGAACAAAGAAAGTATATAGACCTGATAAAACAAATCATGACTGATGAGAAAAGCACATAACCACCCCTAAGAAATATAAAATTTAAAAGAGTCAAGATCGAAACTGAAATGATAAACAAAATATTACCCAACATCCCAACAGACAACATCACTTACCTAAATAATCTTATTTATGCAGGAGCAAAATTAGTCTGTTATAGAATTAGTATACGCCTAAGAAAATCAAACAGAAAAACAAAAAGCTGGATGGGGGTTCAGATTCGAACGACAAATACAAAAGAACTACGAAAACAAAAACATTAAAGAAAAACCATTAATACACATTCAACTAAAAAATCAGAAGAGGCGCCAAGCTTCACGAGGAAAAATAAAAATGATTGATAATTTGCTGTTGCTTTTATTCAGTTTTTTTTACCGCCCTGTCGACTGGTGCGTTAAAATGCACCGACTGCACCTCTGCAGAGGGGTAAGACTCCCTCAATGTGGCGACCCGTGATGCTTAAGGATATAGCCCAGGTGGATGAGCAGTTCATGACATGCAATACTCCACTTTGGCCCTATCTTGGGTTAGACGTGCGGTCGGAGAGCCCCCCCCCCGATCAATCGGCTGGTCACGCCAAGCCCTAGTGTTACGTAGTGCCTTTTCTTTGACGGTTCCAAATATCTATATGTTATATACTTCTCTTACTTCTTATTCTGGTCGTATCTTCTTCTGGCCGGCTTTGCTTCTTCTATCGTCTATCTTCTATCTTGGTCTGCTATATCTTCTATTGAGGATTCCGGGTCTGGTCTCTGTTGGGGATCACTCCTTATCAGAAGCTTTGTGTCATTGTTAGCTTTTAGTAATAACCACAAGACTTCGATTTACGATGATGTTACTTTATTCGTAGATCCCCAGACCAGACAATCACGCAGTGAGACTCACATCTTGCTAGCTTCGCTTCTAAGTTCTAACTCTAACTGACTAACTGAGTTGCTTACACCCTAAACCGGAAGGGGCTTCTATTGCCTTCCGATTCTCACGATCATCCCCAGAACGCAAGGTCAGAGTGAGGTCAAACGCTGTCACTCACCCTCAAGGCCATCAGCTACACTAATATGATTTCTACACTATTGTCATATTCATTAGGTATCTAT
>CM042171.1:8508781-8545176 GCA_023376005.1 Doryteuthis pealeii | reverse complement strand
TAATGCGATTAGTGCCAAGCTGATGGCCTCGAGAGTGAAGTGACAGCGCTAGACCTCACTCTCACATTGCCTTCCAGGGATAAATCGTGAGAAACCGGAAGGCATAGAAGACTCTGTTCCGGTTTAAGGATACTAAGTAATTCAATCAGTTAGCAGGTAGGAGCTCGAAGGTGTAAGTCGCATTTCTATGCGCATCCTGTCATCTGCGCAGATTGTCTGGGTTGGGGATTTGGAAATAAAGTAACATCAACGTAAATCGAAGTCTTGTGTTTATTACCTAAAAACTAACAATGACACAGGGCTTCTGATAAAGAGAAATCCCTAACAGAAACCAGACCCGAAGTCCCCAAGAAAGTCCAGACCTTAGAAGAGACCAGACCAAGATGTTAGAAGATAGAACCAAAGCCGGCCAGAAGAAAATACGACCAGAGTAAGAAGTAAGAAAGGGTATACAACATATATGCTGATTTGGTACTGTGAAAACCGTAACAGTTTTACCTTATTAATACTGTTGGACATATCTAAATACTAATAACATGCAATTGTATTTATATAAACAACAAAATAGCGGTCTACAGTGTGAACGAGGAGGCTAATTTGCATATTGATATTTAAAATTTGGTTTTAATAAATATATGCTTGGTATTGTTGATGTTTAATTTGATTTTATCTTAATGAATACAAGCAGAATCCCGGAGAAAAATCTTAAAAGAAATCTATTAACAAATTGAAATGACTGTAATTCATTACTTTTTTGTACTTTTTACTACCTAATTTAACTAAATAGTTTAATTAGGAAAATTTAGCAATGAAAGATGGGAGTGATGGAAGAGCAAGTTTCAGTTGTATTTTTCGATTATATCCCACTCTGTTTTAAATAGTTTTATCTGCATTCTTATTTAGTTTCATTGGCCTTTCTAATTAGATATATTTTATTACATTAAAACTTGCACCCTGAAGGGGCTTATATTTGCTAGTGCGAATAATCTTCAAACAGATCTATTTGATCCATAGATAGCACCTTAACAGGTACTAGCACTACTCGTGAACCTGGTAGTAACGGCAGTGAAGGGTTAATTCACCCCCCTGATATAAAGAACTAGATCCACACCATCAGATGTAATTTGATGTCAGACACTGGTCATTCTTTTTTTTTGGGGGGGGGGTGATCTTACCCTCTGCAGGGTGTATAGTCAGCATATTCCAAGCCCCACGACCGGTGGGAATTCTTTTTATGAGGACCAGTTTAATTTTGATGTATGATACATCTTCCTGCGTTGGTAATTATATCTGTCCTAAACAAAATGGTATTACTTTTTGATTCACCTATGTGAAGAAGTAGGGATTTGTACGCAGTGGAACACCTTTTTCATGTATGGTACATATGATCCTGTGTAGATAATTATACCTGTCCTAAACAAAATGGCATAACGTTTTGACTCACCTATGTGGAAAAGTGGGCATGTGACCCACAGAGGACCAGTTTCATTTTGATGTATGATACATGTTCCTGCGTTGGTAATTATATCTGTCCTAAACAAAATGGCATTACTTTTTGATTCACCTATGTAGAGAAGTAAGGATTTGATCCACAGAGGACCACCTTTTTCATGTATGATACATATTCCTGTGTTGATAATTATACCTGTCCTAAACAAAATGGCATAACTTTTTGACTCGCCTATGTGGAAAAATGGGCATGTAATTCACAGGGGACCAGTTTCATTTTCATGTATGATACATGTTCCAGTGTTGGTAATTATACCTGTCCTAAACAAAATGTCATAACTTTTTGACTCATCCATTTGGAGGAGGGATGTGATCCACAGAGAAATTAATTAGAATAAAGTAAAACTTTTTTTTTTGTGTTCCAATTTAATGTCATTATTTTTCTAATACAATATAATATCTTATGTGAAAACTTTACTGTTTGTCCGCCCTGTCGGCTGAGGCGTTAACATACACCGACTGCATCTCCACGGAGGGGTTATTCTCCCCCAATTGTTGACCGTGGTTGGTGACCTGGGTGGCTGGGCTGGCCCTTACTTGGACTAGACGGGCGGTCGAAGAGGCCTCCTCTGATCAATCGGCTGGTCACGCCAAACCCTAGAAACCTATATAAGTCCCAACCCTATTGCCCCAACGATTTTTATTATATTGGTTTTAGAAAGTGGTGGCTAAGGGTCTTCATGTCCTGGGAATGACGTTACTCTATCTGATGGTGAGGTTCCATTTCTGGATGTGCCGGGAACGTGGAGAACCAATTCATCACCAATACTCCTAGATCCACTCTGACTCGGAGTGGTAGTTCCTGTTAACGTCCCATTTATGGGTTAAATAAAAAAAGATTGGTCAATAAAAAAATCAAGTATCCATTAAGAATTGATTTATTTCAAAATTTTATCGACATTAAATGACACACTAAGGTTGATATGCCGTAAAACAAACCAAATAAAAACCAAATCCTATGGACAATTACAGAGACCAACCCTAGTACGTATACGATTGTCTTAACCCTATTAACCTTATGGCAAGTCTCAAACATTTTTTATCATGTGGGTACTAGAAGATGGTGAGGTTCCAGTTTTCCCTTTATCACCATTGCTCCCTTGTCCACTGTGACCCGGAGTGTTAGTACCTATTAGGGTCCCATCTATGAGTTAAATAGAAAAGAATGTTTATGATAATTGTTTAAAATAATTTCTACAAAAATATCGCTTATAATAAACGAGAGCTTCACCCTATAAATGTATCCCTTAAACTGATTTCCAATTCACTTAGCAAAAACAACTTACTATTAAAATCAATAAAAATCCTTGAAAAAAAGACATAATAAATTTCACCATCCCTCAAAACCTACCGCTTGGCATAAAATAACCCAGGGTGGTTTGACATGCTGTTAAAACTAACTAATTAATCAATCAATTAAATGTTTGTGCCTTATTTAGTTTCTTTCTGGTACCTGATTGTGTAATTTTATCTTATTCTTCTAGTAGACAACTAAAAACGCGAATTGAGTCAAGTTAAATCACTTAAGGACAATAAAATAAATGTTCAAATTTGATGCATTTATTTACCTTAAATACAAAATCTCTGCTAGTTGCCTCGATTTCATCAAAAGACGACACTTCTTTTTTAATCTGCTCGGAAAACCCTGGAGCGGTCCTTTCGTAAATGCAAATGTCTAGAAAATTAAAGTTTTTCGAAATTCTTTGTGCCAAGGCGGAATGGTTTTGTGAAGAGTGTGAAGTGCTCTACTGCAATGAATGCCTCGAAAAATTTCACCCACATCGAGGATCTCTTAGCCACCATAAAAAGAAAAACCACATAAAAGTGAATCGGAAAATAAACCGGCTTTTTGTCGTGACCATAACACTGAAGTGGCAAGTGTATTCTGTGATCATTGTAAATTGCTAGTTTGCCATTTATGTGTCTGCGATGGAATCGGTAAACATTCAGGACACAAGATTCTTTCCCAAGATGTCGCTTCACAGCAAATCAAGGTAAGTTGAAACTATTGGTCTGAATTTTTTTTTTAGATAAGACTTGATAATTTGTATTTAGATTTTTCAGATTGTTGTCCTCATCTTTACTGTTATATACACAATGTTTTTGGCCAATTTGTTCTCTGACCTTCTTTAGGTGTTTCTTGTAAAATTCTGGAGCCTTCAGGGAACGTTTAACCTAACCCTTGTCTCATTCTTCAATTATACAACCAGACCCCACCGACGGTACTAAATTGATCGTGTGTTTTAAAGGGTTGTTTCTTGATAGGGAACTTATCAAATTTATCAGTTGGAATATTGTCAGTTATCATTAATTAATTTTGACTTGTATTTCTTTCATCTAATTTCTTTTGAGTTTTATTATCCCAGCTTTCAGTCCGCCATTTTTATGGAAGCAGGCCGGATTTAAAATAAATAACCAGCGTTATATTTTAGTTCTTATACTATTAAGAAGCTCCTCATTAAATGGTTGGTTGGTTGGGTTTCATGGCATGTCAACCCTTTAGGTTGGTCATAAAATTTCTCTTAATTTTTTTCTGTCATATTTACCTCCCCGTTTTTTAACCGTTAAATTGACTGAAGTTAAATCATAAATGACAATAAATTAAATCTTCAAATTGTATGTATTTATTTTCCATAAATACAAATTTCTGCTAGATGTCTTGATTTCATCCCGTCCTGTCGACTGGGGCGTTAGAATGCACCGATTGCACCTCTGCAGAGGGGTAAGACTCCCCCAATGGAGCCACCTGTTGGTGGCGACCCTTGATGCTTAAGGATAGAACCCCGGTGGATGAGCAGTTCATGACTTGCAATACTCCACTTTGGCCCTATCTTGGGCTAGACGGGCGGTCGGAGAGGCTCCCTTCAATCAATAGGCTGATTATATCAAGCCCTAGCACCTATATGATTTTCCCAACCCTATTGCCCTTATGGCAAGTCCCAAGCCCTTTTTATCATATGGGGGCTAAAAGGCGGTGACTGAGGGTCTACATGTCCTGGGAATGACGTTAAACTCTGTTTGATGGTGAGGTTCCAGTTTTGGAGGTTTGGGGAATGTGGAGCACCCCTTCATTACCATTGCTCCCTGGTCCACTCTGACCCGGAGTGGTAGTACCTGTTAGAGTCCCATCTATGGGTTGAATAGAAAAATGTATTTATAGAAAAATTGTATTATCCATTAAGAATTGATTTATTTCAAAATTTTATCGGCATTAAATGACCCACTGAGGTTGATATGCCGTAAAACCAAACCAAACCAAAACTTGATTTAATCAAAAGACGACAGATCTTTTTGAGTCTGGTCAAGAAACATTGTTTTTATATACCGTCACTGGATCCGACAAAGAACACGGATCATATGTATATATAAAAATATAAATTTATATTTTTATTTTTCGATTGTGTGTAGACTGAGAGTCGTCGGTAGAGAAGTGCACATACATAGGAGCCTTCTGGAGTTCTGTACGAGAGATCTAGATCTCAATCTGCTCAACCCAAATTTCTAAGGTTTTTATTTCATTTTATAATTCTTTAACTCAACAGTGTTACGCCTCTTTGATCGTGACACCTACGCAGGTTTCCTGTAGACAAACCTCCTCGCCCACGCAGCTTGTTTTTTTATTGGTTACAGGCTACACCTACACATTTTCTGTGTCTACGCATTGTCAATTTACACCTGTCTTTTCCAGGTGTCAAAGGTCGGTTCAATGCGTTCAAGGCAATATACTGTTTTTGTTTTTAGGTCCATGTTTGACTCCTACGCATTTCTTGCGCCCTCACACCAGTCATCTGCACCTGGTTCTCGGGTGAAAACTCGTCGACCAGGTAATATATTACAATTGGTGAGGTCCTTCTGTAAATGCAAAGGTCTAGAAAATTAAAGTTTTTCAAAATTCATTTTAATAAATAAAGAAGCAAGAATGTCTACGTCAATTTTGATTAGACAACCAAAATTATACAACCTTAAATTAACCAACAAAAATGTAAAAGATTTGCATTTTTTTCCCCATTTGGTGATAATTTCTAATTGTAATCTGTAATAAATTCTAATTGTAAATTGAAATTATCTCCTATTGTCAAGAATTTGGTGTTCTGACACCTGAACGTGTAATTTAGTCTCATTCTTCAATTAGACAACTAAACACTCGACTTAAATCAATAATGAAGAATGTAATAAATCTTTAAATTTGCACGTTTATTTCTCTTAAATACAAAATCTTTGCGAGTCATCTCATAATATGGCAAAAAAGTATCGAGTTACTGTTATTTTACAAGGATGACTTTGGTATTAAATAACCTACAAAGATTGATATACCATGAAATAGTATCATTACTGTTCTTATACAGGGATAGATGTAATATTTTGAATATTATTAAACTCATAACATCGGTAATATTTGATTGAATGTAAAATGATCTGCAATTGATATTCCACCTTCTTTATTATTATTATTATTATTATTATTATTATTATTATTATTATTATTATTTACTCCTTTTGAGTTTTCACATCAGTGTTAGCTGATGGTCTTTCACTGGAGTCTGAGTGACAGAAAGTCTCCTCAGGTCTCCAGGACTCTTCTGAGTATTCTGGCAGATTGCAGAAGTGCAGTAGTCTGAATGGTCTCAATTCTTCCTCTGATTTCCAGACCCTCCACACTATTATTATTATTATTATTATTATTATTATTATTATTATTATTATTATTATTATTATTTACTCCTTTTGAGTTTTCACATCAGTGTTAACTGATGTTTTTTCACTGGAGTCTGAGTGACAGCAAGTCTCCTCAGGTCTCCAGGACTCTTCTGAGTATTCTGGCAGATTGCAGAAGTGCAGTAGTCTGAATGGTCTCAATTCTTCCTCTGATTTCCAGACCCTCCACACTATTATTATTATTATTATTATTTACTCCTTTTGAGTTTTCACATCAGTGTTAGCTGATGGTCTTTCACTGGAGTCTGAGTGACAGCAAGTCTTCTCAGGTCTCCAGGACTCTTCTGAGTATTCTAGCAGATTGCAGAAGTGCAGTAGTCTGAATGGTCTCAATTCTTCCTCTGATTTCCAGACCCTCCACACTATTATTATTATTATTATTTACTCCTTTTGAGTTTTCATATCAGCATTAGCTGATGGTCTTTCACTGGAGTTTGAGTGACAGCAAGTCTCCTCAGGTCTCCAGGACTCTTCTGAGTATTCTGACAGATTGCAGCAGTGCAGTGTTCTGAATGGTTTCAATTCTTCCTCTGATTTCCAAACTTTCCAGACCCTTTTCCAATCCTTTTGGGACCGTTCCAAGTGCACCAACAACAATTGGTATAACTTTCACTTTCATATTCCATAACTTTTTCAGTTCTCTGGCAAGATCCAGATATTTGTCCATTTTTTCATTTTCCTTTAGCTTTACCCTGTGATCTGCTGGAACTGCAAAATCCACCAGTTGACAAGTTCTTTCTTTTTTGTTTATCAACACTAGGTCTGGTCTACTTCTTCTTCTTCTTCTTCTTCTTCTTCTTCTTCTTCTTATTATTATTATTATTATTATTATTATTATTATTATTATTATTATTATTATTATTATTATTTGATTAAGACAACGTAACACTTGGCCTTTTGATCTGATGCCAACGCCCAAGCTTCCCCTCTGTATTCTACAAGAAACACGTATGATAGGCAAATATACTTTTCGCAACCTTGAGAATTCTGACAAACTAATCCTGTCGTGTTCATTCTCCGCCACCGTCCCCGGCTCTGTCGAAACATCTCCTTTTATACTAGGTCTGGCCGAGATTTTCACACGTCACAACTGTCGTCTTGCCAGCCACGAGACTTGCAACCTACAAATCGCGGCCTCAAGGACACTCACGCATTCACCTCCTTCACAACTCGTCTCGTGCCCGCCTCGAACTCGTCACATTTCACCTTCTCTGCTTCGGCCCACACACACAACATGCCACTCGCTGTCTCTTCGGCCGACGGAACGTTGTTGGCTCATCAAAGGTTTGTGGGTTTTGCCGTTTGATCTCGCTACATTATTATTATTATTATTATTATTATTATTATTATTATTATTATTAGCAAAGTATTTAAGTTTTAATGTAATAAATATTATATTAAATTAGAAAACCTAATGAAACTAAATAAGAATGCAGATAAAAGGATTTGAAAGAGATAAAAAGATTTTAATCAAAAGACAGAACATCTGAAACTTACTCTTACATCACTTCCGTCTTTCATTGCTAAATTGTCCTAATTTAACTATTTAGTTAAAATAGGAAGTAAAGAATAAAATTATAGTTACTTCTTATTATTAATGAATTTCGTTTAAGATTTATCTCCTGGATTTTTATTCAAATTTATTAAGATAAAACAAAACAATTAGAATTCAAGAATGCTAAGCACATATTTATTAAAATCAAATTTTTGATATCAATATGCAAATTAACCTTCTCGATCATACTGTAAACCGCTATTTTGTTGTAGGTATAAATACATTCGCATGTTATTAGCATGTAGATAAGGCCAACGCCAGGGGTCCAGTGGCTTCGGCCCTGGATCTTTACAAGTTAATAGCGTCGATCCCAGGGGGCTATCCCCCCATGCATTTCCTGCGCCCTTGACTAATAGGGGCATGGGCTGGGTTTATTGCCCAGCGCCTGAGGCGCCCCCTTAAGGGTGGATGCCGAAGGGATCGACGCAATTTTTCTTCTTTCGCACCCATGAGCTTCGGCTTGTGGGTGGGCCTACGTTAAAACGAGGCCTTGTGCCCAGCCCATACAAGTTGGGTATGAGGCAAATAACTGTAGATATGGTCAACAGTATTAATAATGTAAAACTATCTTATTAATTGAGGTTTCGATAAAAATAGAATCATTGAGAAAATGAAGTAAATAACTAAATGAATTGTAACTTAAGTAGTGATTAGAATAAGATTATTATTATTATTGACTCCTTTTGAGTTTTCACATCAGCGTTAGCTGATGGTCTTTCACTTGAGTCTGAGTGACAGCAAGTCTCCTCAGGTCTCCAGGACTCTTCTGAGTATTCTGGCAGATTCTTCTGATTTCCAAACTTTCCAGACCCTTTTCCAATCCTTTTGGGACTGTTCCAAGTGCACCAACTACAATTGGTATCACTTTCACTTTCATATTCCATAACTTTTTCAGTTCTCTGGTAAGGTCCAGATATTTGTCCGTTTTTTTCATTTTCGTTTAGCTTCACCCTGTGATCTGCTGGCACTGCAAAATCCACCAGTTGACAAGTTCTTTCTTTTTTGTTTATCAACACTAGGTCTGGCCTTCTTGCTGGGATAAGGTGATTATTATTATTATTATTATTATTATTATTATTATTATTATTATTATTATTATTATTATTATTATATTCTATACTAACGAATTGGGTTGAGTCCTCTCAACATCTTCTGTGGACTTCGTCCGTTGGCTTGGGTTGGTTTGTGTCTCGTCTTTGTGTCCATATTCTGTTGGTTCTTATTTATGAACACAATGGCATAGTTAAATTTCGACGTCTTCATTTTCCCCCAATGGATAAGCTACTATCCATTATGTAACTTTATGTAATTATGTAAGTCTCTTGACCTTTCGAAAGATGTGCAATTCTCCTTGAATCAAAATGAAACAATCATGGCAAGAGGACAATTGGACGATTCAAGAATCGGCATTGGGCAAGGCGTCGTTGCTGGAACACTTGTCTGGTGTCGTTAAAATGAATCATACAAAGACGACTGATCGAAGAAAACAATAAAATTTCCCGAGCCATTCACGACACAGGATTGCATATCACGTGAAGGACCAGAGAAGATGACAGTCGTTACCTCAATATTCAATGGGAATGTGTATATTGAGATACTGGATAACTTTCTCATTCCCTCAATAGAAAATTAGTTTGGTGAAGATGAAGTCATTTTTCAGAAGGATTGTCACAGGGCAAAGGCTGGTTGGTGGGTTGGTTGGTTGGTTGGCTGGCTGGCTGGCTGGTTGGTTGCTTGGTTAATAAAAAAAAATACTTATTTAAAATAAATATTTATTTATACAACTTAAAACCTATTACAATTCATTTTTATCTATCTATACATATATAAAGGGCAGAATCAAATAATAATAATAATAATAATAATAATAATAATAATAATAATATTAAAGAAGGGTGAATATCAATTGCACATCATGTATGTGTGTATATGTATGTCCGGAGAAAACTTCCGAAATAAAACGATTAACGATAAAGTAAATATATATACACATTAAATATTACTGACACTTGTTTCGGCCAGGAGTTTATCCATGTTTACATGTATTCTATCTATTATTTTAAATACAACATATTAATAACAATAACAATAATAGAAAAAAATACAGAAATTTTTTAGTATACTAAGAAATAACGGCCTTCGTCAGAGTAAATCCTTGATGTTTTAAATGAAATCGGTTGAAATACGGAGAATTTCCGAAATGTTCGAAAAAATAACTTTTTTGAAATCACTTGAAGAAAGTGTTGGAAAAAACGATTGTATTTTATTTTATTTTGTATTTAAAATAATAATAGATAGAATACACGTATGCATGGATAAACTCCTGGCCGAAACACGTGTCAGTAAAATCAAATAATATAAATCCTATTTTATCCATTCAACATTTTCTTTCCTTTATTCTTTATTTTAACACACACACACACACAAACACACACACACACACACACACTCACAGATATATATATATATATATATATAAGCAACAATTAGAATACTCAGGAATTCAGAAGCAATGGAAGCTCCTGACTTTAATAATTTGCGATATTGCTCCGTTCTTCCTTTTTCGATGGACAATAAGTGAGCTTGACTCTTTAGCTAAAAATTTAATAGATCACTAAGATTGACTGGGCCTATTCTATTAGTGGCCAACCCATGCAGAGATTTAAGAGGGTTGAATTCAAATTTTCCCTTCTAGACTGGTTTTTAACCAAGGTTCAATAGCCCAGTTTGCCCTACTATTTACCCATAGCTGGAGGGAGAATAGTTGGATTTATACTTCTCTCAACGGTATTAGCACTCTATGAACTGTGGCTTCGTACCGCTAATACATACTGCTAATACCCTTGGGAAAGGTATGAATACAACAAAGAGGATATGAAACTCGTCATCTGACAAATTACAAATAATACCGAATTTCACTTGCCGAAAAACTGACTTTACTGAACATTCTTACGCTTTATGGAAGAGTCGTAATAATCTAAAAAAAAAAGGGAATATTTTTGCATATGATGTTTATTTTCGATGTCCCCCGAAAGATAGATCTAGCTAAAAATAAAATCTAACAGCCCAGAAAATATAGCAGAATCCAGAGATAAAATAACAGCCAAATAAAGATACAGAAGATAAAATCCAGCTACTCAGAAGAAGATAAGTATAAAGAAGATAAGTATATCTGTATACAACCACGAGTATGCAGGTATTGTTACAATTTCTTTGGTAGCATAAATTGTTGACGGTCTGTCAACAATTTATGCTACCACAGAAATGGTAGCTGAATATGGGGACAGTTGGCTTTGAAATTAGAGAGTGGAAATTTACCAGTAACTGTTATAGCTCTCTGACCCCTGCAGAACATGCAACAAGAAACCCATGGTTTCAACCGGACTTTGAAGCAGAGGGAATAATAATAAGTCAAACAGTACAATAGATGAAGATGGAAAATTTCAGGAATCTGTAATGATGACAAATTCGTAGTGTCGGGATCCGTATTATATTCGAAATTTTAACCTCCGGTGATATAATTTAAACAATTCCAATTTTGTTTTTTCTGTAGACAGTATGAAAAGTAAAATGGATATGAATCCGACAATATGTGTGGAAAGTTTGTAGAAAAAACAAGATGTTAAAACTCTTTTGACCTTTTTTAATGATAAAAATGCTTATAATTTTTAAAAATATAATTTATTTTATTTTTAACATTGAATACGCATTTTAAATTTAAAAAAAAATTCCGGTACCGATCGAGAGCGTTCTGTGCCTCGTGATTAATGATATATTTATTTCGTCTTTCTGTTTACAATGTTGCTTTGATAAAGCCCTCTTCATATGGTCGAAACAGATTTCTGTCAGCAAAACTTTTAACTTCTTGTTTTTTCTACAAACTTTCTACACATATTGTCGGATTCATATCTATTTTACCTTTCATATATAAATATCTAATTATATATATATATATGATATTATAGGAAAAGAATGATTCAGATTTGGAATGACAATAATAATCTAAACACAACCAGCCAAAGATTAGCAGACCAAGTGAGGAGCATCTTGTATAGGAACATTTTGTTACGTAATCGCCGCCCATCACCTATATTTGTGGCCTTGTGCCAGACTTAGAAAAACCTTTAAAAAATGTACTACCAATTCTATTATATTACTGGGTGGTCTTTGTAGAATCGCCGAAAAAGGAGTTAGAAAGATAAAATCTTTTAACGAGAGATTGGGAGACGAAAAGTCTATGTTTAAGGAAAATCCAGTCTTTTGGGCGCAGAGAGTCTTTTGATCTTAGGCCGTGAACTCTGTGTGACCAGGAAAAAGTTGGAACTTTTCGAACATTCGATTTTGTCCAGAACGAGCTCGAAAATACCAGAAGAAGAATCTTCTGGAAGATTATTTAGACACACTATATTAAGGAGTCAGTGAGGGATCAGAGTCAGTTAGAGTTAGAGTTGTAAACAAACGACCGTACGAAATACGATTTGATACCGTGAAAGAAACAAACTCCGTACGTTACATATATCGCTGATGTAGTGCCGTGAAAAGAAAAGAAAAGAATAATTTTCTCTTATATCTAGATAATAGCAATATGTAAAAAGAAAAATCAAGGAATACAATCCCTCCAGGAAACACCCAAACAAAATGAAGCACAACACATATGCAAGAAAATATCTTAAAACATAGCAGTACAACACAAGAACAAAGAAAGTATATAGACCTGATAAAACAAATCATGACTGATGAGAAAAGCACATAACCACCCCTAAGAAATATAAAATTTAAAAGAGTCAAGATCGAAACTGAAATGATAAACAAAATATTATCCAACATCCCAATAGACAACATCACTTACCTAAATAATCTTATTTATGCAGGAGCAAAATTAGTCTGTGATAGAATTAGTATACGCCTAAGAAAATCAAACAGAAAAACAAAAAGCTGGATGGGGGTTCAGATTCGAACGACAAATACAAAAGAACCACGAAAACAAAAACATTAAAGAAAAACCATTAATACACATTCAACTAAAAAATCAGAAGAGGCGCCAAGCTTCACGAGGAGAAATAAAAATGATTGATAATTTGTTGTTTCTTTTATTCAGATTTATTTTTTTACCGCCCTGTCGACTGGGCCGTTAGACTGCACCGACTGCACCTCTGCAGAGGGGTAAGACTTCCCCAATGGGGCCACCTGTTGGCCGTGGGTGGCGACCCGTGATGCTTAAGGATAGAGCCCAGGTGGATGAGCAGTTCATGACATGCAATACTCCACTTTGGCCCTATCTTGGGTTAGACGGTCGGTCGGAGAGCCCCCCCTCGATCAATCGACTGGTCACGTCAAGCCCTAGTGTTACGTAGTGCCTTTTCTTTGACGGTACCAAATATCTATATGTTATATACTTCTCTTACTTCTTATTCTGGTCGTATCTTCTTCTGGCCGGCTTTGCTTCTTCTATCGTCTATCTTCTATCTTGGTCTGCTATATCTTCTAAGGTCTCGTCTGGTCTTCTATTGAGGATTCCGGGTCTGGTCTCTGTCAGGGATCACTCCTTATCAGAAGCCTTGTGTCATTGTTAGCTTTTAGTAATAACCACAAGACTTCGATTTACGATGATGTTACTTTATTCGTAGTTTCCCCAGACCAGACAATCACGCAGTGAAACTCACATCTTGCTAGCTTCGCTTCTAAGTTCTAACTCTAACTAACTAACTGAGTTGCTTACACCCTAAACCGGAAGGGGCTTCTATTGCCTTCCGATTCTCACGATCATCCCCAGAACGCAAGGTCAGAGTGAGGTCAAACGCTGTCACTCACCCTCAAGGCCATCAGCTACACTAATATGATTTCTACACTATTGTCATAATCATTAGGTATCTAATGATTATGTAACACTAGCACCTATATGATTTTCCCAAACCTATTGCCCTTATGGCAAGCCCCAACCCCTTTTTATCATATGGGTGCTAGAAGGCAGTGACTGAGGGGCTACATGTCCTGGGAATGACGTTAAACTCTATCTGATGGTGAGGTTCCAGTTTTGGAGGTTTGGAGAATGTGGAGCACCCCTTCATCACCATTGCTCCCTGGTCCACTCTGACCCGGAGTGGTAGTACCTGTCAGGGTCCCATCTATGGGTTAAATAGAAAAATGTATTTATAAAAAAATTGTATTATCCATTAAGAATTGATTTATTTCAAAACTTTATCGGCATTAAATGACCCACTGAGGTTGATATGCCGTAAAACAAAACAAACCAAATCTTTTTTTTAACTAATGAAAATAAATTTTATGTGAATAAAAAATTTATTGATAAATTTATGGAAAAATTACATATTTTCTGCCCTGTAAATTTCTGTTGACTGTTCTTTGAGCCACTTCTTCACTACAGATTTCACTTCCTTGTCGGTGGAGTAATTATCATCTCTTCGGCCCCATGAAAGAGGGTTTGAGAGGCAAACATTATTTCAATGACGAGGAACTGAAATCTGTGGTGAGGAAGTAGCTCAAAGAACAGTCAACAGAGTTTTACGAGGCAGAGATACATGCTCTCATTCGAAGGTGGAACATTGTTATTGAGAGAAACTTTGACTATGTGGAGAAGTAAGGATGTGATCCACAGAGGACCAGTTTCATTTTGATGTTCTTGTGTTACATAATTATTAGATTCCTAATACTTATGTATAGTAGTGTAGAAACCAAAATGGCTGTTATAAGTTCAGCCGGCGGCCTTGAAGGATTGAATGACAAGGCTTGACCTCAGTCCTGATCCTCCTTCCTTATAACTGTCCTAAACAAAATGGCATTACTTTTTGACACATACTCGTATATCCAAAGTGATATACACAGATATATATGAAACCACAGAGATGGATTAGGAACTTATCGATAGAGATGGATAAATATGAACAGTTGATTGATTGATTGGTTGGGTTTTTTCTTCATTTGTGGCCATTTTTCTGCGATTTCTTCCTTCAAACGCATCAATAATGCTAAATAATATTCGCTATTGATGGTTCTTCCTTTCTCATTGTAATCGATGAACAAAATACCTTGCACATCCCAGAATATGGAGGTCAAAACCCTGCCTATTGGTTAAATAGTACCGCTACAAGTATGGTTTGGCATTAAGAACCAAGAAGGTTGATTTGCTGTTTAACATAGAAATCAAGCCAACAATGATAATAAAAAAATATTCACTAAAATATTGCATCTAACGATTTTGGGTGAATATCTTGTCCCTATTAGCATTCATAGTAACAGTTGCAACACTAACCAGTTTGTGATTTAATTATTACAAATGAAAATTGTAAAGAAAATCTAAAATAAAAATGCAAAAAAAAAATCCAATCCACGAATAAAATAAAATTTCTGATTTAATTTTTAAACCAACTTGACATTAGCTAATGGATTAATAAGAATCCATGCAAGGAGTCTGGATGATCTCAGATTGTTTGAGAAGAGCACTTCCCATTATTTGAAATATCTTGTTCATATATTCCAAATGAAAGTACAAATTATATAATGTGCATCTGAAGTTGTTATTGTAAAAAATCTATGTCACCTCACGTGGTGTAATGGTTATCAAGCTAGATTAGCAGACCATTGTTAGTGAGTTCGATTCTCACTGGGTGCCCCATACTTCTGACCTTGTGCCACATCTAAGCTAAGCTTAGTAAATAACTATATGTAAAAAATCTAGGGCACATCACGTGGTGTAATGGTTAGCGAGCTAGATTAGCAGACTATTGGTAGTGAGTTCGATTCTCACTGGGTGATGACAATTGAAATCGCTGATTTGTGCAAAGAAAGAAAAACTTAATAGTGTTAAAGACACCGCCCTACTGCTGTCCACTCAGATGACTGCCGATTTGACTTCGGAGTGAAGTGGTAGATCCATGTTTCATCCATTGTCACATATTTATGCAAAAAATTCCTCCGCCCTGTCGGCTGGGGCGTTAGAATGCACCGACTGCACCTCTGCAGAGGGGTAAGACTCCCTCAATGGGGCCACCTGTTGGCCGTGTATGGCGACCCGTGATGCTTAAGGATAGAGCCCAGGTGGATGAGCAATTCATGACATGCAATACTCCACTTTGGCCCTATCTTGGGCTAGACGGGCGGTCGGAGAGTCCCCTCTGATCAATCGGCTGGTCACGTTAACCCCTAGCACCTATATGATTGCCACAACCCTATTGCCCTTATGGCAAGCCCCAAGCCTTTTTTATCATATGGGTGCTAGAAGGCGGTGGCTGTGGGTCTACATGTCCTGGGAATGACATTAAACTCTATCTGATGGTAAGGTTCCAGTTTTGGAGGTTTGGGGAATGTGGAGCACCCCTTCATCACCATTGCTCCCTGGTCCACTCTGACCCGGAGTGGTAGTACCTGTTAGTGTCCCATCTATGGATTAAATAGAAAAATGTATTTATAAAAAAATTGTATTATCCATTAAGAATGAATTTATTTCAAAACTTTATCGGCATTAAATGACCCACTGAGTTTGATATGCCTTAAACACCCAGTTTCGACTGGGGGTCCGGCGAGCTTCGGCCGCTGGACCAGTTTTGGTTGTAATAATAGCGTCGATCCCAGGGGGCCATCCCCCCAGGCAACACCTGCCCCCTTGATTTAAAGGGGCAGGGCTGGGTTTATTGCCCAGTGCCTGAGGCGCCCCCCTTGAGGGGGAATGCCGACGGGATCGACGCAATTTTTCAACTGCCACTCCATGGGCTTCGGCTCGTGGGTGGTCCCACGTTAATAGGGACTTTGTGCCTGACCCGTACAAGTGGGGTACGCGGTAAATATCATGCCATAAAACAAACCAAACCAAAACCAAAAAACTCCTTTTTGTTGCATTGAAACAGTTGCAAACAACGTTGTGAAGGGTCGACGCGTTGCTTTTTTTTTGATCGACTGTGAGCAAACGCAACACCCCTTTGAACACAGCTTTCTCATTGACAAATGTTCATGCAAAATGGTGAATACACTGTCTTCAGATATCTTCAACTCCTCTGCTATCTCACACAACTTCAATTTACGATCGGCCAAAAGGAGTTTGTGGATTTTTTTTTAGTGTTTTCCAGGACAACTGCCGAATTTGGGCAACCTGGGCATTCAGCATCATTTGTGTCTGTACGACCGCGTTTATAACACCTCTTAACAGTTGTTTCCTTGAACAGTAGTTTTTCCCATCAGAAATCAATGCTTTATCAACACACGGAATTTGCCGCTGTTTTAAAAATTTGCAATAGTAAGTAAAAAGTAAAGTCGTCGGGATTGCCTAATGTCGGCATCAACCAGACAGCGAGGGAGTGTATCCCCTTTTCACTAGCACTAGACCAAGGAACTTATTTTAACATATGAGGTAGAGCGCCACATCTACCATCAGCTCCTCTCTTTACCGCGCAGATCCCTGTGCTACTCATACGCTGAGTTAGCGAGAGCCGTTATCGAACCAAGAATCTCGTGATTCCTAGCCGAACACTCTACCGACTGAACTAAACCGGCCCTTTGTAAATTAATAATCCGATTGGGCTCAAATTTTGACACGTGCCATTTGAAGGTTAATACTTTAGAGAAATCATATGCATTTTTTTTATTAGTGGCGCCATCTATAAGTCAGGCCCGGGACTTATTGAATGATTTGCAACAGTAAAGTAAAGTCCTTGGGGCGGCCTAATGTCGGTATCAGCCAAGCAGCGAGGGAGTCTATCCCCTTTTCACTAGCGCTAGACCAAGGAGATTATTCTAGCGTCTGAGGTGGAGCGCCACACCTACCATCAGCTCCTTACTTTACCGCACATATCCCTGTGCTACTCATACGCTGAGTTGGTGAGGGCCGGTATCAAACTAGGAACCTTGTGGCTTCTAGCCGAACGCTCTACCGACTGAGCTAACCCGGCCCCTTAACTGTGATTTGTAAACTAATAATCCGATTGGGCTCAAATTTTGACACATGAGATTTGAAGGTTAGTACTTTATAAAAATCATATGGATTTTTTTTTATTAGTGGCGCCATCTATATGTCAGGTCCGGGACTTATTGAGGGATATGTTAAGCAGATAGATGAAAACTGTGAAGTGATTGCAATGAATAACATGATAAAATTGATGAGATCAAGGTAGATTGATCGATTGATTGGTAAATATGATATGATTGAAAAAGACATAGAGAGTCAGACAGATAAGAGTCAACAAAGATCGATCACTCAATCAATCGATAGAAAGTATATCAATAAAATGAAATCACTGATAAAGAGAAGACTAACATAAATAGAAAGACTGCTATACGCATATCAAATGACTGCACGTTGGGACCATATGACCTTTAGGCACCCCTTTTGCGATCTCGATGCGTGGGGACATTTTTCCATTTACACCGTCAAAATCCGGTCAATTGTTAATAGACGATTTTTAGAGTTTGAAAAAAATTATAGAACTAACTCTTAACCCTAATTCCTAACCTCTAACCCTAACCCTAACCCTAACCCCTAACACTAACCCTAACCCCTAACCCTAACCCCTAACAAACAACCGGATTTTGACGGTGTAAATGATAAAAGTGTCCTTCTGAGTCGAGATCGCGGAAGGGGTGCCTAAAGGTCAAATGGTCCCACGTCGTCGTTGTTGTCCTCGGGCTGATCTAAAGTCGATATCAGCCAGACAGCGAGGGAGTATATCCTCTTTTCACAAGCGCTAGACGAAGGAGATTGTTCTTGCATCTGAGGTGGTGCGCCACATCTACACAGATCCTTGTGCTAATCGTACGCTGAGTTGGCGAGGGCCTGTATCGGACCAGGAACCTTATGGTTCCAAGGCTGACACTCTAACGACTGAGCTAAACCGGCCTCTTGAATGACTGTACAGCCAGAAATAATACAGCCCTGTTCGCTTGGGATTTAGAATATACCCACTAAAACTATGGAGAGGGGTAAGACCATCCCCAATGGGGGCACCTGTTGACCCTAGATGGCTAACCGTGATACCGAGGGATGGAACCCTGGTGACTGAGCCTTTCCTGACATGCAACACTACACTTTGGCTCTTACTTACATAGGCTGCACCTACATCACCAATCATTATTTACTTTAGGCACAGAACCCCCAATATGCATTGATCTATATATATATATATATATATATATATATATATATATATATATTAGTCTGCAGCCGAAAATAATATAGACATCATATGTGTGCAAGAACACAGATTTGACCATGGTGATGTAGAACTAAAATACCATGAATCTGGAAATGGCTGGACGTTTGTGTCAGCATCTGCATGGAAAAACTCCGTCAATGCAACTATAGGAGGTGTAGGAATGCTTCTCAGCCCTCGAGCGCTAAAATCACTTAACAGCATAGAAAAAATCCAACCTAGAATCATGAGTTCTACGTTTAATGGCAATCCCTGCATGACTATAGTCTCATGTTACAGCCCAACAAACGTCAGCGACGAAACGGACATTGAAACATTTTACAATGGGCTATCCTCCCTATGCAGACACACCCCCAAACATAACGTACTGATAATTGGGGGAGACATGAATGCACAGATAGGAAGAAACGAGAACAATAGATTCGGCCTACACAACACCCCAAACAGGAACGGTGATCTCCTAGCCGAGTTCTCCCTTGAGAACAGGCTTGTCTGCCTGAACACTAAATTCCAAAAACGGAAGGGCAAACTATGGACATACACGTACCCAAATAGCACAAAAGCGCAACTAGACTACATCCTAATAAACAAAAAATGGACAAATAGTGCAATGAACTGTGAAGCGTATTCTTCCTTTGAAGGAGTATCCTCCGATCACAGAATAGTCACAGCAAAATTACGACTTAGCCTACGTAGAAACAAAAAACAAACCAGCAAATCTGAACGATACGACTGGTCGACACTTGCCAACAGCGATATTTGCAATCGCTACGCTGTTACAGTAAGAAATAAATTCGATATCCTCCAGGAGACATCCGAAAGCTCCACACCAAACGAGGAATACGAAAACTTTGTTAGTGCTCACTTAGAAGCGGCAGCCGAGTGCATACCAACCAAATTAAAAGCCGAACACTCTGTTCCCTGGGAGACAGAAGCAGTTAGGGAAAAAGAAACTATATAAAAAAAGCAGCCCAACTCAATAAAACAAACCCAACTAACACCAATTTACACAACCTTAGGAAAGCCCAAATAGAATTAACCAAAACATACAAAAAAGAACAAACAGAATATATACAAGCACAAATAAATAATATTAGATCATCGGTAGAAGACAGACAGTCGCGATTAGCATGGCAAACAGTAAATGAAATTAGTGGTAGGAAAAGTACCTCTAGATCAAAACTAAAGGCAAACAGCCAAAAAGAAAGACTCCAAAAATGGAAAGACCACTTCCAGAAACTTCTGGGGAACACACCTAAAATCATGGTAAATAACACTCAAAAGATCATAGATAGACAACTAGACATAAACTGGGGGATTTTACAACAGAAGAACTCCACGTAGTCTTAAATAATTAAAAAGTAGAAGGGCGGCGGGTCTTGACGAAATACCCCGGAGGTATGGAAAATGGGCAAGTTCAGCGACATACTGCTTAGGCTATGCAATGCAGTATATAGACAAAATAGAATAGATAAATGGACAAAAGGATGCATCCTCCCGTTCCCCAAAAGGGAGACCTAGGAATAGCTAAAAACTACAGAGGCATAACTCTTACGGCTATCGCAGCCAAGATCTATAATGCCCTTCTTCTTAATCGCATCCGACCCGAAATAGAGAAAATTCTTAGGAAAACCAAAACGGATTCCGTAGAAACCGTTCCACAACCTCTCAGATCCTGACTATACGACGAATCATAGAAGGGATTCGAGCAAAGAATCTAGAGGCAACGCTACTATTCGTAGATTTTTCCAAGGCATTTGATTCCATACACAGAGGAAAAATGGAACAAATACTACTAGCATACGGGCTACCAGAAGAAACTGTTGCTGCTATAATGATGCTCTACAAAGATACACAAGCAATGGTACGCTCACCCGATGGCGACACAGATTTCTTCGACATCGGAACTGGAGTCCTACAAGGAGATACACTAGCACCATATATATTTATCATATGCTTAGACTATGTACTCCGAACATCATTAGATACCATAAAAGAAGAAGGCTTCACACTAAAAAAGGCAAGAAGCAGGCGATATCCCGCACAGAAAATCACAGATGCGGACTACGCTGATGACCTTGCACTCCTTGCAGATACACCACCACAGGCCGAGTCACTACTGCATAGCCTAGAGAAGGCTGCAAATAATATTGGCCTTCATGTAAACTCCGATAAAACAGAGTACATATGTTTCAAAAGGAAAGGAGACATAACCACACTCAACGGTAAGCCCCTTAAGCCAGTAGAACAATTCACATACCTAGGTGGTAATATCCTATCCACAGAAAGCGATGTAAATACACGAATAGGAAAAGCGTGGTCGGCCACAAACAAATTATCAGTAATATGGAAATCCGATCTCACTGACAAGCTAAAGCGACAATTCTTCCAGGCGGTGGTTGTATCAGTGTTGCTGTACGGATGCACCACATGGACCCTAACGAGGCGCCTTGAGAATAAGCTGGATGGGAGCTGCACAAGAATGCTGCGTGCAGTCCTGAACAAATCGTGGAAGCAGCACCCCACGACGAAACAGCTATATGGCCACTTGCCCCCCATCTCACAAACCATTCGAGTGAGACGGACAAGACATGCCGGGCACTGCTGGAGAAGCAAGGATGAGCTCATAAGTGACGTTCTCCTGTGGAAGCCAACACACGGACATGCTAGTTGTGGCCGCCCAGCAAGGACCAAAAGAGAGAGATACACCTCGCATTGTGATAGCCTTCAAAATCACCCTCCTGTAAGAAGATCCTGCGTCGGAGGCAACAAATATGACACGATCCTGACACACTACCCAAATATGACAGTCCTATACTGTCGACAAATATCACACAGTATTGGGGCCCCTGGTAGTATGCTGTTCACGTATGAATTATTTCCGTGACTACCAGATGAGCCTCCGGTCAGCTGCTCTTTCAATACCCTCTGTAGAACCGGGATCGATGCAACTCGGTCAGAAGTGTCTTTGTGAAGGGTTGGGAAATATTATATATATATATATATATATATATATATATATAAGAGAGAGAGAGAGAGGGGGAGAGAGGGAGAGATAGAGATGTGAATATAGATAGATAGATATGAATCGATAGATAGGAACAGACTAATGATTTAGCATTATATATACTTTTTGGGCAATGTCCACTCTAAGCCTTTGTTGTTTACAAAGCTTTTCTTAATCTCGCTCATCTTATTATAATGGAGATTGTGTGTTTTTCTCTCTGTAACCGAAACTATATTACTACTCAAGTCACATTCCCTTAATTATTTACGTCAAATTCTCCATGATTTCATTCTTTTAAACCTTCAGTTATTAATAAAAATTGTTTTACATTATCAATACTGTTGACCAATCTTACGTACTAATACATGCAATTGTATTTATATATACAACAAAATAGCGGTTTACATTTTAAACGAGAAGGCTAATTTGCATATTGATATTTAAAATTTTATTTTAATAAATATGTGCTTGGTATTATTGATTTCTAATTGTTTGGTTTTTCTTAAGAAATATAAACAAAAATCTCGTATAAATCTTAAAAGAATTTATTTACAAGAAGAAATAACTGTATTATTATCCTTTACTCCTATTTTAACTAATAGTTTAAATTAGGAAAATTTACCAATGAAAGAGGGGAGTAATGGAAAATGATGGAATAGTTAGTTTCAAAGTTGTTCTATTTTTCGATTATACCCTCTGTTGCAGATCTTTTTTATCTGCATTCTTTGTCAGTTTCATTAGCCTTTCTAATTTAAATATGATATTTTATTATATCAAAACTTAAATACTTGCACCCGGAGGGTGCATATATTTGCTAGTATGAATAAAATAACTTACAGTACATGCTGCTATTAATTGGTCACCATCTGAATACTGAACTAATGCAGTGTTTACTGGCAAATCTAAAAAAAATCAGTCAGCACACCATCAACAATAACAACTGTTTTTATTCATATATGATGAGTAGGAATAATATATAATATGTTTTGAACACTTGTTTAGATAAATAAAACACGATGAGCTTCGTTTGGCGTTTTGTTTTATGCGAAATTCTGGAATCAATTTTAGCAGCAAAAGTCAATTTTTCTAGTTGCAATCTTCTTAATTAAGAAATTTCCGTAGCCAGTGATAAATTTCGTTTTTCGGTCAAACTCGGCCATCCCCGAGGCCCGACTCTTGTGTCGGTGTCTGTGTGTCGGTCTCTACGATCCTCTGCTCACCTTTTTAAAAACGAGAGTTATTTTGATATAAACAATTGTATGATTGTATCTATATCTGTGTCATCGGACTGAGGTGAACTAAGTGTGAACACCAAGGTCACCCTTTTGATCTGACTGCCATGTCAAATCTTTAATGTTAACACTGCAACTTTCCTGTATATAAAAACAATATGCGAAGCCAAAAATGTACTTGATATTTTTGATTGTGCATTTTGCACCTAACAAACCCAATGACACTAACACAAAAAGTACTCTACACTTTTTCCTTTTTCGTTAAAATTAGTTGACGCCAACAAAAGAAGCCATCTGTTACACTCAAACCAATATATACACAATGCTTCAAGCAAATTATAAAACTCTTTTATATATACTAGCAATATATGCACCTCCGGGTGCAAGTATTTAAGTTTTAATGTAATAAAATATTGTATTAAATTAGAAAGGCTAATGAAACTAAATAAAATACAGATAAAAAGATTTGAACAGAGGGAGTATAAAAAGATTTGAAACAGAGGGAGTATAATAAAAAATGGAACAACTGAAACTTACTCTTCCATCACTCTCGTATTTCATTGTTATTTTTTTCTAATTTAGTATTAGTTATAAGAGGAAGTAAAAATAAAATGACAGTTATTTTTATCTTTGTTAATGGATTTCATTTAAGATTCATTGAAGAGATTTTTGCTTTTATTCATTAAAATAAAACCAACAGTAGAAATCAATAATACTAAGCATATATTTATTAAATTCGATTTTTAATATTAATATGCAAATTAGCCTTCGTTCACACTGTAAACCGCTATTTTGTTGTATATATAAATATAATTGCATGTTGTCAGTATGTAGACATAGTTAACAGTATTAATAATGTAAGACAATCTTATAATAATTGAGGTTTAGATAAAAATAAAATCATGGAGAATGTGATGCCAATACTAAGAGAATTGTGACTTGAGTAGGAATATAGTTTCGGTTACAGACACACAATCTCCATTATAATAAGATATATATATATATATATAACTACCTCTTGCCTTTGTCTCTTTCCTTTTTGTTCCTTAAATTCCTTGTTTTCAACCTAACCACCAAATGAGATGGTGTTTAAAAGCAAAAAGCCCTAAGAATACGCAACCAAAATTCTAAGCTACGTAAAACCTTAAATCACCCAAAGCTCATCCTACCCATAAATCTTTCTATCCCATATAAACATGGATGCCAATTTTTTTTGTTTCTGCAAAACCGGTTGGTGCTTACACAGTGATCCGTGCCTGTCGCTGAAGCCGTAGAATACACCGACTACAACAATGAGTAAAGTAAGTAAAGTCATCGGGCGGCCTAAAGTCGGTATCATCATACCAGAACACTAATATCCTCAGCAACCGCATTCTAGCACATATATTATTTTTTTAAAGTTGGGGGTTGCCATAAGGGCAAATAGGACCAGGACAATAATATAGATGTTAAATTTGACGTGCCAGCTGATTGATCGACGGAATCCTCTCCGACCGACCGTATAGCCTAATAACCAAAGAAGAGTCTTGCATGTAATGGACTACTCAACCACTGGATTATGTTGTTGTATAGCCGTATTTAAGTAATTAAAGGCATCCGGGTGGCTAAAGTCGGTATCAGCCAGACCAGCGAGGGAGTATCCCTTTTTCACTATTAGACCAGGAGATTGTTTTTGGCATCTAGGTGGGCGCCACACCTACCATCAGCTCCTTATTTACCGACAGATCCCTTGCTACTCATACGCTGAGTGGCGAGACCGGAATCGAACTAGGAACCTTGTGGTTTCTAGCCGAACGCTTACCGACTGAGCAAACCCGGTCCTCAACAAGAAGAGGGGTAAATTCTTCCCCAATAGGGTCACTTGTTGGCTGTGGCTGACGACCCGTAATGCTTAAGGTTGGAATCCTGATTTGTATGAAAAGGTGGAATGAAAACATCACACAATGCTGTTAAAGAGAAAACAATTTATAATATAATTTACTCTTTAACAGCATTGTGTGATGTTTTCATTCCACCTTTTCATATCATACTGTCGAATTCATTTCCTTTCTCTTAACTTATATATATATATATATTATATATATATAATATATATATATATCAATGCAATATTGGGGGTTCTGTGCCCTAAAGTAAATAATGATTGGTGATGTAGGTGCAGCCTATGTAAGTAAGAGCCAAAGTGTAGTGTTGCATGTCAGGAAAGGCTCAGTCACAGGGTTCCATCCCTCGGTATCACGGTTAGCCATCTAGGGTCACAGGTGGCCCCATTGGGGATGGTCTTACCCCTCTTCAGAGTTTTAGTGGGTATATTCTAAATCCCAATGGACAGGTCTGTATATTTCTGGCTGTACAGTCATTCAAGAGGCCGGTTTAGCTCAGTCGTTAGAATGTCAGCCTTGGAACCATAAGGTTCCTGGTCCGATACAGTCTCTCGCCAACTCAGCGTACGATTAGCACAAGGATCTGTGCTGTAAAGTAAAAGCTGTTGGTAGGTGTGGTGCACCACCTCAGATGCAAGAACAATCTCCTTCGTCTAGCGCTAGTGAAAAGACGATATATCCCACGTCGTCGTTGTTTTCCTCGGGGTGATCTAAAGTCGTATCAGCAGACAGCGAGGGAGTATATCGTCTTTTCACCTAGCGCTAGACGAAGGAGATTGTTCTTGCATCTGAGGTGGTGCACCACACTACCAACAGCTTTTTACTTTACAGCACAGATCCTTGTGCTAATCGTACGCTGAGTTGGCGAGAGACTGTATGGACCAGAACCTTATGGTTCCAAGCTGACATTCTAACGACTGAGCTAAACCGGCCTCTTGAATGACTGTACAGCCAGAAATAATACAGACCTGTCCGATTGGATTTAGAATATACCCACTAAAACTCTGAGAGGGGTAAGACCATCCCCAATGGGGCCACCTGTTGNTACAATTGACCAACTAAGCAAAGACGCAGGTTGCTCACAGAGGACCTCCCTGGGAAAATGAATGATAGGAAAGGTTGGCGAGAGATTGTCATGGATATCCGTGCTAATAGCGCGACATGATGATGATGATGATATATATATATATAAGTAAGAGAAAGGAAATGAATTCGACAGTATGAGTATGAAAAGGTGGAATGAAAACATCACACAATGCTGTTAAAGAGTAAATTATATTATAAATTGTTTTCTCTTTAACAGCATTGTGTGATGTTTCATTCCACCTTTTCATACAAATCAGGATTCCAACCTTAAGCATTACGGGTCGTCAGCCACAGCCAACAAGTGACCCTATTGGGGAAGAATTTACCCCTCTTCATTTTGAGGACCGGGTTAGCTCAGTCGGTATAGCGTTCGGCTAGAAACCACAAGGTTCCTAGTTCGATTCCGGTCCTCGCCAACTCAGCGTATGAGTAGCACAGGGATCTGTACGGTAAAATAAGGAGCTGATGGTAGGTGTGGCGCTCCACCTCAGATGCCAAAACACATCTCCTTGGTCTACGCTAGTGAAAAGGGGATATACTCCCTCGCTGATTGGCTGATACCGACTTTAGGCCACCCGATGCCTTTAATTACTTATATACGGCTATACAACAACATAATCCAGGTGGTTGAGTAGTCATTACATGCAAGACTCTTCTGGTTATTAGGCTATACGGTCGGTCGGAGAGGATTCCGTCGATCAATCAGCTGGTCACGTCAAATTTTAACATCTATATTATTGTCCTGGTCCTATTTGCCCTTATGGCAACCCCCAACTTTAAAAAAATAATATATGTGCTAGAATGCGGTTGCTGAGGAATTTAGTGTTCTGGTATGACGATACCGACTTTAGGCGCCCCGATGACTTTACTTACTTTACTCATTGTTGTAGTCGGTGTATTCTACGGCTTCAGCGGACAGGGCACGGATCACTGTGTAAGCACCAACCGCGTTTTGCAGAAACAAACAAAAATTGGCATCCATGTTTATATGGGATAGGAATATATTATGGGGTAGGATGAGCTCTTGGGTGATTTAAGGTTTACGTAGCTTAGATATATGGTTGCGTATTCTTAGGGATTTTTGCTTTTAAACACCATCTCATTTGGTGGTTAGGTTGAAAACAAGGAATTTAAGGAACAAAAAGGAAAGAGACAAAGGCAAGAGGTAGTTATATATACTAGCAAATATATGCACCCTCCGGGTGCAAGTATTTAAGTTTTAATGAATAAAATATTGTATTAAATTAGAAAGGCTAATGAAACTAAATAAGAAATACAGATAAAAAGATTTGAAACAGAGGGGGGGGTATAATAAAGATTTGAAACAGAGGGAGTATAATAAAAAATGGAACAACTGAAACTTACTCTTCCATCACTCTCGTCTTTCATTGTTATATTTTTTCTAATTTAAGTATTTAGTTATAAGCGGAAGTAAAGAATAAAATGACAGTTATTTTATCTTGTTAATGGATTTCATTTAAGATTCATTGAAGAGAGATTTTTGCCTATATTCATTAAAAAAAACCAAACAGTTAGAAATCAATAATACTAAGCACATATTTATTAAATTCGATTTTTTTTATATTAATATGCAAATTAGCCTTTCTGTTCAAACTGTAAACCGCTATTTTGTTGTATATATAAATATAATTGCATATTGTCTGTATGTAGACATAGTTAACAGTATTAATAATGTAAACAATTTTATTAATAATTGAGAGGTTAAATAAAAATAAAATCATGATCTCTCTCCCACCCTAGATTGGCTAACCGTGATACCGAGGGATGGAACCTGGTGACTGAGCCTTTCCTGACATGCAACACTACACTTTGGCTCTTACTTACATAGGCTGCACCTACATCACCAATCATTATTTACTTTAGGCACAGAACCCCCAATATGCATTGATATATATATATATATATATATATATATATATATATATATATAAGTTAAGAGAAAGGAAATGAATTCGACAGTATGAGTATGAAAAGGTGGAATGAAAACATCACACAATGCTGTTAAAGAGTAAATTATATTATAAATTGTTTTCTCTTTAACAGCATTGTGTGATGTTTTCATTCCACCTTTTCATACAAATCAGGATTCCAACCTTAAGCATTACGGGTCGTCAGCCACAGCCAACAAGTGACCCTATTGGGGAAGAATTTACCCCTCTTCATTGTTGAGGACCGGGTTTGCTCAGTCGGTAGAGCGTTCGGCTAGAAACCACAAGGTTCCTAGTTCGATTCCGGTCCTCGCCAACTCAGCGTATGAGTAGCATAGGGATCTGTGCGGTAAGGTAAGGAGCTGATGGTAGGTGTGGCGCTCCACCTAAGATGCCAAAAACAATCTCCTTGGTCTAGCGCTAGTGAAAAAGGGGATAGACTCCCTCGCTGTCTGACTGATACCGACTTTAGGCCACCCGGATGCCTTTAATTACTTAAATACGGCTATACAACAACATAATCCAGGTGGTTGAGTAGTCCATTACATGCAAGACTCTTCTTTGGTTATTAGGCTATACGGTCGGTCGGAGAGGATTCCGTCGATCAATCAGCTGGTCACGTCAAATTTTAACATCTATATTATTGTCCTGGTCCTATTTGCCCTTATGGCAACCCCCAACTTTAAAAAAATAATATATGTGCTAGAATGCGGTTGCTGAGGATATTAGTGTTCTGGGTATGATGATACCGACTTTAGGCCGCCCCGATGACTTTACTTACTTTACTCATTGTTGTAGTCGGTGTATTCTACGGCTTCAGCGGACAGGACACGGATCACTGGTGTAAGCACCAACCGGTTTTGCAGAAACAAAAAAAATTGGCATCCATGTTTATATGGGATAGGAAGATATTATGGGGTAGGATGAGCTCTTGGGTGATTTAAGGTTTTACGTAGCTTAGATATTCTGGTTGCGTATTCTTAGGGCTTTTTGCTTTTAAACACCATCTCATTTGGTGGTTAGGTTGAAAACAAGGAATTTAAGGAACAAAAAGGAAAGAGACAAAGGCAAGAGGTAGTTATATATATATATATATATCTTATTATAATGGAGATTGTGTGTCTGTAACCGAAACTATATTCCTACTCAAGTCACAATTCTCTTAGTTATTGGCATCACATTCTCCATGATTTTATTTTTATCTAAACCTCAATTATTAATAAGATTGTCTTACATTATTAATACTGTTAACTATGTCTACATACTGACAACATGCAATTATATTTATATATACAACAAAATAGCGGTTTACAGTGTGAACGGGAAGGCTAATTTGCATATTAATATTAAAAAATCGAATTTAATAAATATATGCTTAGTATTATTGATTTCTAACTGTTTGGTTTTATTTTAATGAATAAAAGCAAAAATCTCTTCAATGAATCTTAAATGAAATCCATTAACAAGATAAAATAACTGTCATTTTATTCTTTACTTCCTCTTATAACTAAATACTTAAATTAGAAAAAAATAACAATGAAATACGAGAGTGATGGAAGAGTAAGTTTCAGTTGTTCCATTTTTTATTATACTCCCTCTGTTTCAAATCTTTTATTATACTCCCTCTGTTTCAAATCTTTTTATCTGTATTCTTATTTAGTTTCATTAGCCTTTCTAATTTAATACAATATTTTATTACATTAAAACTTAAATACTTGCACCCGGAGGGTGCATATATTTGCTAGTATATATAAAAGAGTTTTATAATTTGCTTGAAGCATTGTGTATATATTGGTTTGAGTGTAACAAGATGGCTTCTTTTGTTGGCGTCAACTAATTTTTAACGAAAAAGGAAAAGTGTAGAGTACTTTTTTGTGTTAGTGTCATTGGGTTTGTTTAGGTGCAAAATGCACAAATCAAAAATATCAAGTACATTTTTGGCTTCGCATATTGTTTTTATATACAGGAAAGGTTGCAGTGTTAACATTAAAAGATTTGACATGGCAGTCAGATCAAAAGGGTGACCTTGGTGTTCACACTTAGTTCACCTCAGTCCGATGACACAGATATAGATACAATCATACAATTGTTTATATCAAAATAACTCTCGTTTTTAAAAAGGTGAGCAGAGGGATGCGTAGAGACCGACACACAGACACCGACACAAGCAGTCGGGCCTCGGGGATGGCCGAGTTTGGACCGAAAAACGAAATTTATCACTGGCTACGGAAATTTCTTAATTAAGAAGATTGCAACTAGAAAAATTGACTTTTGCTGCTAAAATTGATTCCAGAATTTCGCATAAAACAAAACGCCAAACGAAGCTCATCGTGTTTTTATTTATCTAAACAAGTGTTCAAAACATATTAATATATTATTCCTACTCATCATATATGAATAAAAACAGTTGTTATTGTTGATGGTGTGCTGACTGATTTTTTTTAGATTTGCCAGTAAACACTGCATTAGTTCAGTATTCAGATGGGTGACCAATTAATAGCAGCATGTACTGTAAGTTATTTTATTCATACTAGCAAATATATGCACCCTCCGGGTGCAAGTATTTAAGTTTTGATATAATAAAATATCATATTAAATTAGAAAGGCTAATGAAACTGACAAAGAATGCAGATAAAAAGATCTGCAACAGAGGGGGTATAATCGAAAAATAGAACAACTTTGAAACTAACTATTCCATCATTTTCCATTACTCCCCTCTTTCATTGGTAAATTTTCCTAATTTAACTATTTAGTTAAAATAGGAAGTAAAGGATAATAATACAGTTATTTCTTCTTGTAAATAAATTTCTTTTAAGATTTATCCACGAGATTTTTGTTTATATTTCTTAAGATAAAACCAAACAATTAGAAATCAATAATACCAAGCACATATTTATTAAAATAAAATTTTAAATATCAATATGCAAATTAGCCTTCTCGTTTAAAATGTAAACCGCTATTTTGTTGTATATATAAATACAATTGCATGTTATTAGTACGTAGATATGGTCAACAGTATTGATAATGTAAAACAATTTTTATTAATAACTGAAGGTTTAAAAGAATGAAATCATGGAGAATTTGACGTAAATAATTAAGGGAATTGTGACTTGAGTAGTAATATAGTTTCGGTTACAGAGAGAAAAACACACAATCTCCATTATAATAAGATGAGCGAGATTAAGAAAAGCTTTGTAAACAACAAAGGCTTAGAGTGGACATTGCCAAAAAGTAATATAATGCTAAATCATTAGTCTGTTCCTATCTATCGATTCATATCTATCTATCTATATTCACATCTCTATCTCTCCCTCTCTCCCCTCTCTCTCTCTCTCTCTATATATATATATATATATATATATATATATATATATATTTCCCAACCCTTCACAAAGACACTCTGACCGAGTTGCATCGATCCCGGTTCTACAGAGGGTATTGAAAGAGCAGCTGACCGGAGGCTCATCTGGTAGTCACGGAAATAATTCATACCGTGAACAGCATACTATCCCAGGGGCCCCAATACTGTGTGATATTTGGTACGACAGTATAGGACTGTCATATTTGGGTAGTGTGTCAGGATCGTGTCATATTTGTTGCCTCCGACGCAGGATCTTCTTACAGGAGGTTGATTTTGAAGGCTATCACAATGCAGGTGAAAGAAAAAATAAGGTAACAATCGTGTTGTTTGTTAACCTGTAATCTATTCTTGATATTTCGAGATAATATCTCATTTTCAGAAGAACAGTAGCCTTCAAAATCAACCTCCAAAACAATATATATATATATATATATATATATATATATATATATATATATATATATATTATATGAAGCACATGAATCTATTCAAACTTAAAATAATGTTATATATGAATATATAATGTATAATGTATATAATGTATAAATACTTATACATATATACAATACTTAGGCTTTCTTGGCCGGATCATAGTCGCCTGTAGCAAGGGAATATCTCCCTGGATAGTAGGAGCGACCAGACCCAGTTAAGGCCTCAACTCGAAATGACCGAGAGATTCTTTAGGCGGTCGGTGGATAGTCCTTTTTGTCGGACATGCGCGAGGGTTCTTCCGGTGAAGTTTTTTTTATAATTTTTTTATTCTGATTTTATTTTCATTTCATTTTAATCCCCACAGTTATTAGTTGTATATATGTATAAGTATTTATACATTATACATTATACATTATATATTCATATATATCATTATTTATGTTTAAATAGATTCATGTGCTTCATAATATATATATATATATATATATATATATATATATATATATATTGGTTTGGAGGTTGATTTTGAAGGCTACTGTTCTTCTGAAAAAGAGATTTTATCTAAAAAATTCAAGAATAAAATACAGGTTAACACACATCACCATTGTTACCTTATTATCTTTTCTTTCCACCTGCATTGTGATAGCCTTCAAAATCAACCTCCAAACCAATATATACATAATGCTTCAAGCAAATTATAAAACTAGTCGGTAGAGTGTTCGGCTAGGAATCACAAGGTTCTTGGTTCGATACCGCCCCCGCCAACTCAGCGTATGAGTAGCACAGGGATCTATGCGGTAAAGTGGGGAGCTGATGGTAGGTGTGGCGCTCCACCTCAGATGCTAAAATAATCTCCTTCGTCTAGCACTAGTGAAAAGGGGATAGACTCCCTCGATGTCAGGCTGATACCGACATTAGGCCGCGCCAACGACTTAATATATATATATATATATATATATATATGTGTGTGTGTGTGTGTATGTGTGTGTATGTGTGTGTGTGTGTGTGTGTGTATGTGTGTGCATAAGAGTTTTATAATTTGCTTGAAGCATTGTGTTAATATTCGTTTGGTGGTTGGTACTGAAGGCTATCACAATACAAGTGTAAAGAAAAATGATGTAACTATGATGTTCATTTACCTTTGATTTATTCTTAATATTTCGATATATATATATATATATATATATATATATATATATATATATATATATATTCCTGATAGATGCACTAAATATATTCAAAGAAGGCGCCAACAATTCAAATAAGAAAGGCTAAGAGAGATAAATAGACTGAAATAGATAGATCGACAGAGAGAGAAAGAGACCAAATAGAGACAGGTAGATACATAGATATAGATAGACAAACAGATAGAAATATTAAAGAGATAGACTAAGATAATTATTTGAAAACTATCTCAGAAGATTTTAATATATCGTTAAAATTAAAAGAGTTTTTTTATAATTTGCTTGAAGCATTGTGTTTATATTTGTTTGGTGGTTGGTTTTGAAGGCTATCACAATGCAAGTGTAAAGAAAAATAAGGTAACTATTATGTTGTTTGTTTACCTTTGATTTATTCTTAATATTTTGAGATAAAGTTTTTCTTCGTCAAAAGATTACTGAAAAGGTCCTAACAAGAAGCTAACAGCTCCAGACTTTCAGAAAATTTTCTGACGAAGAGATCTTTATCTGGTAATATTAAGAATAAATCAAAGGTAAAGAAACAACTTCAGTTACCTCAATTTACTTTCCACTTGCGTTGTGATAGCATTCGAAGCCAACCACCAGACCATATATATATATATATATATATATATATATATATGTTTCGTCGTCAGTATTTGAATGGGAACGCTATCATTGCCTTTTAACATCATAAACAATAACTCACAAGATTTTGCTTGTTTTTACAATTTCTTTTCATATGATTTATCATTATAAACCCAATTGAACCATGTTAATGGTTTAATTAAAACCAAAACGCTTTAGCCTCGGCTTTCTAAATGTCAATCTTTGATATATTTTCTTGTTTTTTTTTAAACTTTAAACATGTTTACATTGTCAGATTGTATATCAATTTCTTTCTTCACACACACACACACACACACACACACACACACACACACACACACATATATATATATATATATATTATATATAGCAAACTTGTTGGTAAATCCTTGACGTAAGAAAAAACCTGGCATATAGTTTGATTGTAAAAATATACTACCAAACATCACCTGGGGTAAAAATGAAAAAAAGAATAGACCAAGATAGTCGAACCAACCGAAAATAATCGGTTGATACTATAATACTTGGCCAAAAGACAAAAATTATATATATATATGAAAAATATGTATATAAACGGCCAGGATTTTTCTAAAGCTAAAAAGTAAAGAGTGCTCAATACTTAAGTAGAGCAAATGATAAGGTTAATCCTAATGAATCAGATATATCTACTAACAGCTTTGCTAAGTAGCTTTGTCAGATCTTTGCCCTGATGATCTACTAAGCGAAACTGTTAGTAGGTATATCTGACTCATTAGGTTTAACTTTATATATATATATATATATATATATATATATATATATAGATTATTAATATTATTATTATCATAATTATAATTATATATATTATAAATATTCTACAGACTCTACCGCTGTCAATAACAACAAAGACAAAAGATCCGTTGAACAGGAGTGACATTCATTTGAAAAAGGGAATCTAACAAACCCAAAATCTATGATAACAAATAATAAAAAAATAAGTGAAGGCAATACTTCATAACATCGAGTTCATTCATTTATTTTTAGATGCTTCGTAATAATGCCCAACTTAAAAAAACATTAAAACACACACACACACACATACACACACACACACACATATATATATATATATATATATATGTATATATATATATATTAGGTTTAACTTTATATATATATATGAGATTTATCCAAAACTTGGTAGTAAGGGATGATTCTATATGTGAATTCTAAGATACACTGTATTAATATTGATGATTATTAAATCAACTTAGATTTATATAGGCCCCAATTCTGGTCGAAATAAATTTATTATGGAATTTCTGTGTTGAGTTCTTCCTTCCTTTATTGATATATATAATATATATATATATATATATATATATATAACGTTAAACCTAATGAGTCAGATATACGTACTAACAGTTACGCTTGGTAGATCACACACACACACACACACACACACACACACACACATATATATATATATATATATATATATATATATATATATATATATATATTATATAGTTTCTGCTTTTAACGTTTTATACATATGCGAGTCTATCTGTAAATAGATATGCTCATACCGAAGACCGTTTCCGCTAAAAAGAAATCACCCCTCACACGCGAATCCACACGTGCACCCCAAAGTAGTTTTGCAGGGTAGAATGCTGGTTGACGATGAACGAAAATAGTTTGATGATAAGATGTCACAAACGGAATGATACTCATCTATCACAGCAGGGAAATCCCGTTGGGGGGGGGCCTGGCGCACGGTTGAGAAATCAAAATTCCGCAATGGGTCAAATACGACGTGGACCAAAATTGGTCAGTGAGGAATTATGAAATGAGTTGCGATGAAAGGAGACATTTTGAAAATGACTGGAAATGGGACGGGGAGAGAGAGAGAGAGAGAGAGAGAGAGAGAGAGAGAGAGAGAGAGAGAGAGAGGGGGGGGACTGAAGATTGAATAACTGAAAATGAAGAAGTGGATTTGGCGAAAGTGGAGAGAGGATGTGTGTGTGAAAGAGAGAAAGACAAAGAAAGAAAGAAAGAAAGAAAGAAAGAGAGAGAGAGAGAGAGAGAGAGAGAGAGAGAGAGAGAGAGAGAGAGAGAAAGAGAAGACTGAAAATTGAATAACTGAAAATGAAGAAGTGGATTTGGCGAAAGTGGAGAGAGGATGTGTGTGTGAAAGAGAGAAAGAGAAAGAGAGAGAGAGAGAGAGAGAGAGAGAGAGAGAGAGAGAGAGAGAGAGAGAGAAAAGAAGAGAGATAGAAGGAGACAAAGAACGCACAGAGGACTGAAACGATTGATTAAAAAGAGACAAAGAAGAAGAAATGACGACAGGGAAGAGTTAAAGAAAGGGGGCGAAAAAATGAGGAAAGCACTGAAATAGAGAAAGAAAGAAAGAAAGAAAGAGAGAGAGAGAGAAAGAGAGAGAGAGAAGAGAAGAAAAAAAAACAAATAAGAAAACAATCAATTGATTAATTGAAGAAGAAGAAGAAGAAGAAGAAGAAGAAGAAGAAGAAGTATGGTACATGTTCCTGTATTGGTAATTATACTTGTCCTAAACAAAATGGCATTACTTTTTACTTACCGTCGTATATCCATAGAGATATATATAAACCTACTGCTATACAGAGATGGATAGATTTGAACTTATCGAGATAGATAGAGACATATGGACGGTTGATTGGTTGATTGGTTGGTTGGGTTTTATGGCATATTAACCCTGGGG
>CM042171.1:8488781-8503781 GCA_023376005.1 Doryteuthis pealeii | reverse complement strand
ATTTTTTTCTTTTATACAAGTTTTGTTGAACTGTATAGACAATTCTTGTCGGACAAGTTTTTGGTTGATCCTTTCTAATTTTCGGGCCATCTTTTAGGTTTCGGGGTGTAACTGGTATAACAGTCCACCGAGTGTTTCAAAACGAGCGCTTTCGGCATACAGTTTGCCATCATCAGGTAGGAAAATATATATATATATATATATATATATATATATATATATATATATATAGTGTCAGAGTACATTCATGGTGTGATTGTTACCATTGGTTTCAAAGCAGTGTATTAACTAGATGGCATTTGCATGAAAATTCTGCGTGCGGTCTTAAATAAATTGGGGAAACAACACTCAACGTTAAAGCAACTGTACGGACACTTGACTCTTACTACAGAAACCAATCCGAGTGAGACAAACATGATATGTTGTACACTTCTGCGCCTCCAAAATTATCATAGCTATATGATATAGAAAGAACATTCCCGGTTGTAAAGCTACAACTTAAAATTTGCCAAGAAAAGTTAAAAGGAATATTTTTGAAGAATATGATATTTAAATATATTAGCTCAAGAAAAGAGACTCTTGAATTGTCAAGAGAGATCAAGGCGCACTTCTTTTCTAGTAATCTCTCTTTTTTTTTTTTGCTATTTCGGCAATTAAGGGGTTAAGGTTGTTTTTAATTACGTATTGCTTAAAAAAACCAAATTACTAGATTAATTATTGAATCCAACACCTTAGTCAATATTAAATGTAATTTGTTCCGTAATTAAAAACAACCTTAATCCATAAAACCGTAACCCAATTCGCAAAATGTTAATTCATAGACTATAGTTAAACTGTCATTTTTCCGTTTAATTTTCAAAATCAGAAGTTAGCCAGTTAGGGATAGTGGTCTTCATTTGAGACTAGAAGTGGTTACGTCGCGTGGGTAGAAGTGGTGGGTCAAAAAGGTAGTTTCGCAGATACATTATCACTGATTCGCAAGTTAGATCATGCGTTAAAATCCATTTGTAACAAGGACATTGCGTTGATTTGGTGGGAAGTCATAAAAAGTGTACAGAAACTCTGAAAAGAAAAAATTAATGTCTCCTATTTAAAATATTAAATGTAAAAAAAAATCCATGCTGTTACTATTTAAATTCTATATATTAATTATCTTGAAGTTGACCTTTGATTCCAGATGTTCCCATCTTGTTTATATCAAAAACGCTTTATCAAATCTGATGGCTTATTCGCGCGTTTTTTGAATCATCTTCTTATTCTTTCAATTCTGCTGGACTGCAAAATCTCCCAGAACAGACTTGTTGTCACTCAAGTTTTAAAAATATCTAACGCTGTGTAAAAACACGCAATAATAATAATAATAATAATAATAATAATAAACTATTTTGATCATACAATAAAATGTTATATGCATAAACCAGAATCTGTTCTTGAGACTGGGAAGATAAAGACAGGTCACCATATCTCAGCCACTTGTCAACTGGAAGATTTTGCAGTTCCAGCAGAATACAGGGTGAAGATCGACAAGATAGACAATACACGTCGCTAGAAAATTGAAAAAAACAAACTGTTGAATATCCCCAAAAGCTTTAAAAAATACTGAGGAACTGGAAACCAGAGGAAGAATTAAGACCATCCAGACAACAGCATTGTTGAATTCAGCTAGAATTCTAGGAAGAGACCTGGAGACGTGGCTTCTCAACTCTGAAGGGAGGCTTGAGCACTTTACAAAAGCTAAGAGGTGTTACATTTAATACTGATATCTTTAGAGATCAACTCCCACTGCACCCAGAAAAGAGGGAAGTCAAAACTCATATATATCGATATGATCGCGATTGAAGAGAGGACATCTACGACGTAATGGGTTGTAGAATGAACTCTTTGCACATTATGAGGTTAAGTGTTTGTTTTTTTATGTTTTGTGTATCGATCTCCAGTTGTACATCTTTTTTTTATATATATTTTCACTTTCTCAAATATAAAAAAAATAATAGCAAGCCTAAAAGTGATTATGTAAACAACGGGTTCTATTAAAAAAAAACTCTATTTAAGAAAGATTGAGTTAAATCAAGATTACTATACGTTTTCGTATTGAATTACTTCTCAATAGCTCTTAAGTAAACATAACAAACGTTGTAATCATTAAACTATCATAATGTGGTATATCGACAGGTCCTGCTAGGTAAATATTTTCCATGAGAAATAACTTGTATTAGATTTTCACGTCAATTGATAACTACTAGTCAGCCTTGATGCTGGATTTTTTTCCTTCAGTTTTGTTTCGATTGATATTATATATATATATATATATATATATATATATATAGTCATCCACAGACACCGTGTTTTTACGTATTACGTCTCTTCAGTGTGGCTAGGCATTTGTAATCTACTTACAGCCGGAATAAGAATCCGATTGATTCAGCATCAGTCAGACAGCTTAACCGCTCGGCTATCGTCACTTAAAGAATGGGAAGGGGATTTTAACTGTTTTAATACACTTCACTGTATGTAAAGGCCGCCATAGAGTACGCTATCCCTTTTATATGAGAGCGTTGCGGTTACGCTTTAGTTGGTGATCGTCTGCGAAATCCCCTCCAAAAAGAAAAGACTAAAATGCCGGTCATATTAGCAGTTATAAATGTATTCCCATATATTATATATATATATATATATATATATATATATATATATATATATATATATATATATATAAAGTAATTGTAATTTGCTTGAAGCATTGTTAAGTATGTTATAAAATAATAAAATTCGAAGGCAATACAATGCGTAAAAATAAAGACAAAAAGATGTTTTATATGTCTAATCGATTTCAAAGCAAGAGCTTCATCATCAGAGTGTATTTTCAGAAATGACGTGCTTATGTTTTTTTATTTGTGTGGTTATAATGTGGTCGCAACATATTGCAACATCTTACCGGATGTCAGCCTTGTTCTCAACAAACTTTTAAAAAAGAAAAAAAAAGAGAGAAATAAGAAATTACAGTTATTCGCCCATTCATAAAGGAGGAGAAGAAGAAAGAGAGGAAAAAAAGGAGAGGAAAAGGAAATAAGAAGAGAAATTATAACCACACAAATAAAAAAACATAAGCACGTCATTTCTGAAAATACCCTCTGATGATGAAGCTCTTGCATTGAAATCGATTAGACATATAAAACATCTTTTTGTCTTTATTTTTTACGCATTGTATTGCCTTCGAATTTTATTATTTTATATATATATATATATATATATATATATATATATGTGTGTGTGTGTGTGTGTGTGTGTGTGTGTGTGTTGTGTATGTATATAGTATATAGTAAATAAAAGTACTACTTCTCCTGTTGAATTTTTTAAAAGAAAATAACATGAAGAAAATAAAAATCCAGAATATAATTTTAGTACTTATAGTCTGCCATACAAACGGTCATGGCAAGTTGAAGATCGGCAAAGATATATATATATATATATATATATATATATATATATATATATATATATATATATATATATACAGATCTTTGACGATCTTCAACCTTGCCATATATATATATATATATATATATATATATAGAGAGAGAGAGAGAGAGAGAGAGAGAGAGGGAAAGAGAGAGCGAGAGAGAGAGAGAGAGAGAGAGAGAGAGAGAGAGAGAGAGAGAGAGAAAAGCGAGGGAAGACATAGATAGATATTGTTTTTCTTTCGCCCTATCTCTGTCTGTCTGTCTGTCTGTCTCTCTCTCTATATATATATATATATACAGATGCACTATATATATAATATATACATACATACATATACATATACATATATATATATATACTGACACGGTATACACGCTCTCTCTCTCTCTATATATATACATAAAGATGCACTTATATATATATATATATATATATATATATATATATATATATATATATATACTCCTCAATACCAACCTCATAAGTAATCCTTCTTTCTGTTGAAATTTTAAAAGTACAACCAACCGGCCATTTATCACGAAATTCTAATAACATTTGATTCGGGAAAGCCTCCCACTTTCTGCCTGTATATTTGTCTTGGCTTCAATGATTAAATTTTCCCACTGATGTCCCTGTTTGTCTTCACTCGACCATTTCGATCTACATTTATCGCAACGTTATCGAGGTTTTTTTTTTTCTTTTTCACCAACATTTTACACCAACCATATTCTTATTATTTGTTTTAATTTAATTTCTTCTATTTGAATCTATGTCCATCGCAATTCTATTACGTTAGTTCTATTTGTTTCTACGTGTTGTTATTCTATTAAATAAGTACTATTCAATTCTACGGCGTCGTATTTCTTTTATATTAGCTCGATTCGATTTTACGTTTGAAGTATTTTTATTACATTGATACTATTTTTTATACAATTATATATGGTATCAAGTATTCTTATTTAATACTAATTTATACACAATTATATATGATATCAAGTATTCTTATCTAACACTAATTCATACACAATTATATATGGTATCAAGTATTCCTATTTAATACTAATTTATACAAAATTATATATGGTATCAAGTATTCTGATTTGATACTATTTCACACACAATTATACATGGTATCAAGTATTCCTAATAGTAATTCATACACATTTATATATGATATAAAGTATTCCTATCTAATACTAATTTATACACAATTATATGTGATATCAAGTATTCCAATCTAATATTAATTTATACACAATTATATATGATATCCAGTATTCCTACCTAATAGTAATTTATACACACTATATATGGTATAAAGTATTCCTATCTAATAATAATTTATACACATCTATATATGGTATCAAGAATTCCAATCTAATACTAATTTATACACATCTATATATGATATAAAGTATTCCTACCTAATACTAATTTATACACAATCATATGGTATCAAGTATTCCTATCCTATCTATACTAATTTATACAAAACTATATATGGTATTAAGTATTCTGATCTGATACTATTTTATACACAATTATGCAAGGTATCAAGTATTCCTATCTAATACTAATTTATACACAATTATACATGGTATCAAGTATTCGAATCTAATACTAATTTATACACATTTATATATGATATAAAGTATTCCTATCTAATAATAATTTATACACAATTATGTATGATATCAAGTATTCCTATCTAATACTAATTTATACAAAACTATATATTGTATTAAGGATTCTGATTTGATACTATTTTATACACAATTATACACGGTATCAAATATTTCTATCTAATACTAATTTATACACATATTTAATTCTACGTTTCTCGTCATTCTATTATATTAGTTCTATTTGATTCTACGTTTGAAGTAATTCTATGGGAATTCTATAAAATAATTGTTAGCGGTTTGAGAGCGTTTTTATCGACAAATAATTTTTTAGTGCTTTGAAGGCGTTAAAAGTAAGCAACCCCAGTTTTTTTTATCGACAAGTAAATGTAAATATTTTAAAGAGGGAGGTTAACATATTTACATTTACTTGGGAAAAGACTAGGGGGTAACATATCGCTTTCCTATCGTATTAACGTTTCGGGAAAAGTGCCTTCAAACAGCTAGGGAGTTAAATAGTCGCATTGGTCGGTTTTTCAGCAGTCACCACTAGGACGCATTTCGGCGATAATAACCAATGAATGAAAGAAAAACGTCGTCGGTATGAAATGACACAAGGGTTGACTACATTTTGCATTCAAAAATCGAATAACTGTATGTACTTTACACTTAGCGGTAGTGTCAACCGGGAGCTCCTTTAGAAACGACAGCCAAAACCAAGACAAATCGTGGAAACAAGGCGCGCAGGGGTAGGCGTAAGCGCATGTACAACAAACATAACATCATTGGCAATACTTAAACGAACAGCTTCCTTGCTTTTTCAGCGCTTTGGATACCTTACATTTCGGTGTTACGTAATGGGCGTGACGTGAAGCCGTGAGGGTCGCCGGATTTGAGGATTAGAACGGTAAAGTTTAAGTGATGATTTGGCGTGGTTTAATTGGAAAAGCAAATGGTTCGTGGCGAAGGGAAGAAAGGAGGGGTGAGAGGTCAGAGTGTAAATTGAGTCTGGGAAAATGCGTTAACGGAGTAAGACATGGATATCTTGCTCTCGGTAGTTGAGATTTGGGGGGAAATAGAATACTCATGAGTGAAAAGAAGTGGCCTTGTGTTATTACTAAAAGCACCTAATGGCATGAGGCAAGATAACCCTCTGTCTCAAGTTGGCGTCCAGACTCCATGACATCATAAAACGGCCAACAACTGAACAGCTGCCCAGCAGCGAGTATTTCACCTTCTCCGATGTAGTACCGGTACAGAGAATAGTATATTGAATATTTCTTAATCCACACATCGTCCACTCCATTAGAAGGAAGAGCTGTAACGTTAAGTAAAGTGGACACATCATCTCTTCGTTCGCAAATGAGTGCAAGACGTAACGAAGAGTTGACACGTCATCATCTCAGCCATTCCAGCAAGGAGAGGGTAAAGTAGTAACGATCGTTTTAACACATCTCTCAATTCTGCCAAGGAGAGCGTAGTGGTGCATATAGCCTCACCCTCAGATACATTTCACTTCATATCCTGGAAGACATAGCTCTGCCTCTGAAAATAGCCCGAATGAATTTATTTCACAACTTTGTCGGCATTAAATCACCCACCGAGGTTGATATGCCGTAAAACAAACCAAACCAAACCAAACCTTGGAGGAAATAAAAATACTCATGAGTAAAAAGAAGTGACCTTGTATTATTACTAAAAAGTCCAAATGGCACAAGGCAAGATAAGCATCAGCCTCGAAGTTGGCGTCCAGACTCCATAACATCATAGAATTGCCAACAACTGAACAGCTGCCAAACAACCAGGATTCCAGCTTTCTCCGATGTTGTACCGGTACAGAGATAAGTATATTGAATATTTGTCTATCTACACATCGTTCACTCTATTTGAAGTAAGAGTCGTAACGTTAAGTAAAATGGACACATCATCTCTTCGTTCGCAAATGAGTGCAAGACGTAACGAAGAGTTAACACGTCATCATCTCAGTCTTTCCGAAAATATAGAGGGTAAAGTAAACAAGCGCTTTAACACATTATTATAATGCATATGGAAGCCAGAATATTTGAAATATAATCTTAAAACAATAGAATAAAATAAAAATATTGAAGCTTCATTTTCTTACATTTATTATGCGCAAACCTAAAATCACTAAAACTATTCCAGCAGATGTGAACGGAACCGCCATCTTATAACAAATACACTATTTTTCACACGCACACACTTCCTCTTGCATGTTCATAATATATTTATGAAACTGTGGATACTGTGTTCTTCTTAAACAGGTAAGTCTCAATGTATTAATATATGAATAGTAATAACATTTAAACAAAGAAACGATCGCTGACTATAGATGATTACATAAAGTTTATGGGTAATTTTCACCTTTAGTTGTTAAAATTCCTAGCATAAAATTGTGCGTGCGCAATATCTAAAATGAACTTAATTGTTATTAAGAACACATTTTATGATATTTTTGTGTTAAAGCATGCAGTTGTATTGTTTTCGAAACGATTCTAAGATTTGTATATTTCGCACAAACACATTCAAAATGGCTACCGTCTTGTTTCAAAGTGAAAGTCAGTTGACTAAATTCCTAGCATAAAATTATCTGAAATGAACTGAATTGTTATTAAGAACACATTTTATGATATTTTTGTGTTAAAGCATGCAGTTGTATTGTTTTCGAAACGATTCTAAGATTTGTATATTTCGCACAAACACATTCAAAATGGTTACCGTCTTGTTTCAAAGTAAAAGTCAGTTGACTAAATTCCTAGCATAAAATTATCTGAAATGAACTTAATTGTTTTATGATATTTTTGTGTTAAAGCATGCAGTTGTATTGTTTTCGAAAAATATTCTAAGATGTGTTTATTTCGCACGAAGACTTTCAAAAATAGCTACCGGCTTGTTTCAAAGTGAAAGTCAAGGGAGCTTACTCTAATTGCCTTATTTGCTAGGAATTTAAAAACTAAAGGTGAAAATTACCGTTAGGGTTTGGGTTGGCAGGGTTAGGGTTGGGATTATATAAATAAACCTTATTATAAGCAAATATGAAAAGGTGTCGGAAGAGACAAGTCGGATAGATTATATAGACTAAAAGACATTGTTGAGACCTTTCTACAACGAAAATTACTACTAGCAGTATTACTACTTCTACTACAACTACTTTTATTTTAGGTGAATTTGTTTTTACTTTTACGAGTGTGTACTCAAAAGTTCAGTTGATGACGTCACATCTACTCCTTTATATGACCTTTTTACGAACGGGATCCAAGCACTACAACACCAATGGAAGATGTACAAAATAAATATAGACATTTTCAAAACTTTACTTAAAAAAACTGTTTAATATATTTACTATCGATTTACTAAGAGCTGACTTATCCGAAAAGAGAGCAGTTATTACATAATTATTGGATCCCTAATACATTTTTAAGGTATTGTAGAAATCATTATGGCGATCAGTACAGCTGATGGCCTTGAGAGTGAGTGACAGCGTTTGACCTAACTCTGACCTTGCTTTCTGGGGATAGACCGTGAGAACCGGAACCCCCATAGAAAGCCCTCTTCCGGTTTAAGGAGAAAGCAACTCAGTTAGTCAGTTAGAACTTAGAAGCCGAGCTAGCAACATGTAAGCCTCATCTGCGCAGATTGTCTGGGTGGGGATTTGGAATAAAGTAACATCAACATAAATCGAAGTCTTGTGTTTATTACTAAAAACTAACAATGACACAGGGCTTCTGATAAGGAATGATCCCCAACAGAAACCAGACCCGGAATCCTCAATAGAAGACCAGACGAGACCTTAGAAGATATACCAGACCAAGATAGATGATAGACGATCAGAAGCAAAGCCGGCCAGAAGAACAGACGACAGAGTAAGAAGTAAGAAAGGTATATAACGTTATATAGATTTGGTAACGTGAAAAGACCAGTATATAACATATACCTATTTAGTGCCGGTAAAGAAGGCACTCTGCAACACAGTTGTGTTTCATGGGATTACCCTGGAACTATAAGAAAAAGGTTTTTTTAGAATTTTGAATTGGTTAGCATTATGACAATAACCGTTAAGCTAAACACTCGTGGATTTGTTAATTTTTTTTTATTAGCACCCTTTCGCTTTTGTGAAGTCGAGTATCAGATATATAAAATAAATATCGATTCATATATTCACTTTTCAGTCCATCCAAATTTGCCATTTCTATGTCTATTTTGGTCATTTTTTTAGTAAATCTCTCTCGGCTATTTTCTACGCATTTCAAGGTTCATTAACTCAGTTTTGTATGTCTGCAAATTTAATATTTTTTTCTGGCAGTAAGATACGTTGTTTAAGCTAGCAAGGTGATTCAATAACATTGTTTGTACTAATACAAGCTGATGAAGTAACTTTAATGTTAGTAGGTACGAGGGTGAGTCAAAAAGTAATGCCATGTTGTTTAGGACAGGTATAATTACCAACACAGGAACATGTATCACATACATCAAAATGAAACTGGTCCTCACTGGATCACATCCTTACTTCTCCACATAGGTGTGTCATAAACTGATGCCATTTTGTTTAGGACAGGTATAATTACCAACACAGGAACATGTATCACATACATCAAAATGAAGCTGGTCCTCAGTGGATCACATCCTTACTTCTCCACATAGGTGAGTCAAAAAGTAATGCCATTTTGTTTAGGACAGGTATAATTAACAATACAGGAACATGTATCGTACATAAAAATGAAGCTGGTCCTATGTGGTTCACATCCCTACTTATCCACATAGGTGAGACAAAAAATAATGCCATTTTGTTTAGGACAGGTATAATTACTAATACAGGAATATGTATCATACATCAAAATGAAGCTGGTCCTCTGTGGTTCACATCCCTACTTCTCCACATAGGTGAGTCAAAAAGTAATGCCATTTTGTTTAGGACAGGTATAATTACCAACGCAGGAACATGTATCACATACATCAAAATGAAGCTGGTCCTCAGTGGATCACATCCTTCCTTCTCCACATAGGTGAGTCAAAAAGTAATGCCACTTTGTTTAGGACATGTATAATTACCAACACAGGAACATGTATCATACATCAAATGAAGCTGGTCCTCTGTGAATCACATCCCTACTTCTCCACATAGTCACTGTTTATCACTATAGCAATGTTACACCTTCGAATGAGAGCATGTATCACTGCCCCGTAAAATTCTGTTGACTGTTCTTTGAGCCACTTCTTCACTACAGATTTCACTTACACGTCACTGGAATAATGTTTGTCTTTCTTGAAAAGGTAAACATTATTCCAATGATGAAGAAGCGAAATCTGTTGTGAAAAAGTGGCTCAAAGAACAGTAAACAGAATTTTACAGGGCAGAGATACATGCTCTCATGCTCCATGAAGATGGAACATTGTTATTGAGATAAACGGTGACGTAGGGATGTGATCCACAGAGAACCAGCTTCATTTTAATGTATGATACATGTTCCTGTGTTGGTAATTAAACTTAAACAAAATGGCATTATTTTTTGATCCACCCTCGTATAAAGGAGTTTATACCCAGTAACAGGACATCACGTGAGTGGTTTAATGAATGTAGCATTGTTAAGTATCTGGCCGCCATCCTTGGCCAGCTGCAAAGAACCTAAAGTAAATAAGTAAGTCCTGAGTTATAGAATCCTTTGTTAAGTGAATAAGTCCTGAGTTACAATCCTATGTTCCGTCGTCCACGAAGATCCAAGTAGTTATGATTAGGTATGACCAGAACAGCCAGTATAAATAACAATAACAGCAGCAGAGTACTGCCAGTGGTTGGCCAATAAGTTGGACACGTGGTTATCGGCGAGTCTATAAGTAAAAGTAGGCATTTACCACACGCCTTATATCCCAAAAATTCTCAACACACCCCCTATTTTGATATAAGGTGGGTGATTCCATTAAGAAATATTAAATCATTTCATTCAGGAATATAAAGTTACAATTTACAATTTACAATCATTTCATTAAGAAATTTAGAAATTTATAATAAATATATATATCCCAAAAATTCTCAACAAGCAGAGTTCTTAGAAATCACTGCCTCGGTGTCTTTGGGGTAGTGTTACATATTAATTGGATCCCTATTACTTTTTAAGGTAGTATAGAAATCCTTATGCGATCAGTACAGCTGATGGCCTTGAGAGTGAGTGACAATGCTTGACCTCACTCTCACCTTGCGTTCTGGGGATGGAACGTGGGAACGGAAGTCAATAGAAGCCCTTCCGGTTTAAGGTGTAAGCAACTCAGAGTTGCAGTTAGTCAGAGTTAGAAGCTAGCAAGATGTGACTCTCCGCGCGCATTGTCTGGTCTGGGTTTCATGAATAAAGTAACATCATTGTAAATCGAAGTCTTGTTGTTATTACTAAAAGCTAACAATAGCACAAGGCTTTTGATAAGTAGTGATCCCAACAGAACCAGACACGGAACCCAGATAAGAAAGACCAGACCAAGATAGACGATAGAAGATATAACAGATCCGGCCAGAAGAGAAGTATATAACATAATATATCTATTTGGTACCATGACGACGCCGCTACGTAACAGTAGCTGCGTGGTTAAATAGGGTGGGGGCTACTGTCTTGCCCGAGGTCTTGGGCTCGTTGTCTCGTGGGCGATCTATCACTTTGCCACTGCCTGGTGTTGGATGCTGAACCTCCAAAGGCAATGAGAGGAGGAATTTAAAGGACCCGTCAATTCATATAGGGTATTTCACGTGACCTCCAGAAGGGCTGTGATTGGACTATTTGGTTATTCAACGTGTGTTAGATAAATTCCAATAAAATTAATGATAGACGAGTTATAAGAAATAAAAAAAATATCAGAGGAAAGATTTCTGTTTGATTATTTTTGTATATAATGCATACTAAAACCCACCAATTAAAGTTATAGACTCGCACGGTCACGTGGATTAAATCACAGCCAATCAGCACCGCGAATACGTGGTTAGTTAATTATTTAATCAACGATATGGACAGTCGCTCATTTGCACGTTATTCGACATTGACGAACGGAACTGCAGCGAGGGACTTTGCTGAATACAAGGGTTTTACAAAACACCAACAAAGGATCATACCCAACACTAAGGACACCAAGGAACAACCAACATACACCAAAGAACAACCAAAGGATCATACCCAACACTAAGGGACACCAAAGAACAACCAAAGGATCATACCCAACACTAAGGGACACCAAGGACAACAAGGGACACCAACCTGTCTTCACTAAGGATCGCGCCCCTGAGGAAAAAAAGGGAACGGTTTACTGGTCAGTTAAACAATGAAAAAAGTACTTAAACAAATTAAAAAATTCAACGGCCAGAAGGCCAAGATTGCCTTTCCCTCTAAATAATAAAAATTATTGAAGGCACATACCACCTAAAGTGAAAGTCATAAACACCCCTCTAAGATGATGGGAAGAACTGTAATCGAAACCATTTAGGATTTCGCAGAAAAGTTGTAAAGCCTCATGAATTTTCCAATAAAGTCAGCGGTCTGATGATACTCATAGGTATACACTGATACCTGTGGGTAGAAATAGACCAATAGCCGCAAAATGATCGAGTTCTAAGATTTTTCTTTACCAATTATATATATATATATATATATATATATAGAGGTAAAATATAAAGCATGAAAGAACAAAACTCAGACAAAAATATGTAGTATATTTCGCTGGAGTTTTGAACTCAGCCTCTTCAGCTTTTATTGAATTATCAGGATCATACAAGTGTTTTAAAGAAGGGAAGTGGGTACCTGGGTAAGTTTTTGGTGAGGGAAAGCTCACCATTCATTTTTTTCTACTCCCTCCCTCAACTCTCTTCCCATTTGATTTCCTTCGTATCTACCCCAAAGATTCCCCTATCACCAATCAAATCTTTCCCTCACCACAAAACCTACCCACCTACCTACTTACCCTTCTATAAAACACTTGTATGATCCTGATAATTCAATAAAAGCTGAAGAAGCAGAATTCAATTCTCCAGCGAAATATACTACACATTTTTGTCGGAGTTTTGTTCTTTCATTCCTTATATTTTACCTCATTCGGTCGGATTCATTCCAACCCCCTTTTCCTCATATATATATATATAGTGTATGTGTATATATATATATATATATATATATATATAATATATATATATATATATATATATATATATGTGTAAAAATGGAATTGGAAATGAATCCGACATTATGAGGAAGAATGAATAAAGAAAAGAGAAAATTCGACCTTCAACAGAGTGAAATTTTATTTTGATTCAAAATAAAATTTCACTCTGATGAAGGTCGAATTTTCTCTGTATACGGAATATTTTCACATTTTTCTATTATTATTATTTCATTTCATTTGTTTATTTATTGATAATAATAGTTTGAACCGTGTACACAGATACAAATGCATGGGCTCATCAGGAGAGAATGTGCACACTCCTGATGAGCCCATGCTTTTGTAAACATCCTTTGTTTTTTCAATATATCATATTCCCACTGTCGGATTAATTTCCATTTTATTTCACACACACACACACACACACACACAAACACACACACACACATACACACACATATATATATATATATATATATATATATATATATATATATATATACAAAGAGTGCCCTTGCTTGAAGTCTGAGGATGGCCACAAAAATCGTAACAGTTTTAGACTAAATTAGTAATGAACTCCAAATAAGGAAGACGTGTTATTTTTTGTTTTAATTTTTTATTTTCTGAAGTTTTCCAAATTCACGAGAAAGAAATTTGAATAGTTCAATTTGGACTGTGCAATAAACACAAGTAGAAAATATATCATCAAAAAAAATAAAGCCAGATTAATGAGGATGATGGTAGTATACTTTTTAAAACTCAAAATCTCGCTATGCTGAGGTTCGACGCTTAAGGGGACAATTATTAATATTCCATATTCTAGTTAGAAACATTTTCTCGATATTCTGAAATCGACGTAGTTCTGTTACATATCATATATACCTTCTGCCATACTCGGCCATATAATAGAGAGATAGATAGATATATAGATATATAGATAGATAATAGAGAGAGAGAGAGAGAGAGAGAGAGAGAGAGAGAGAGAGAGAGAGAGAGGCTAGACTTATTTTGGGTTATGGTCGAAATCGATTATAATAGTTTAATGACGGTTTGTTAACTTTTTCTTTCTTTGAAACTTATATATATATATATATTATATATATATATATATATATATAATATATATATATATATAACACAAAAAAAAGAGGGAGAAAGAATAAGAAAGTGAAGCGAAACAAAAGCTAAGTATGTAAAAAAAAATTCATTAACGGTTTTATTTATTTGTTCATTTTGTTTTTATTTTATCATCGCAACATATTGCAACATACATCCGGTCAAAAACAAACTTTAAAAAAAAAGAAAAAAAAAAAAGAGAGAGAAATTACGTATTCGCCCATTCATAAAAGCCACATAAAAAAAATAAGCAGTCATTCTCTGATGATAAAGCTAAATCGATTAATAAAACATTTTTTGTCTTTATATTTTTTGTATTGCTTCGAATTTTATATTTATATATATATATATATATATATATATATATATAATATATATATATACTATATATATATACCTTTGAAAGAAGGAAAAACTAAAAACGTCATTCTGTAATAAATTTTTTCGACCAAAATTTAAAAATTCTTTTAGAAATTTAATAATTTTCTAAAACTCCTTAAATTTTTTTTAGTCTCATTAGACAGATGGCACAGATAAAAATTACATTTATATATATATATTATATATATATATATATATATATATATATATATATATATTATAAAATGGGTACAAGAGATAACCTACTCGAGTTTCACCATAAGGATCTTCAGGT
>CM042171.1:8470587-8475587 GCA_023376005.1 Doryteuthis pealeii | reverse complement strand
AATAAGTGATAGAAATGTTGTCAGATAGATAGATAGATAGATAGACAGGAACAGACACGGGTGGATAGATATATATATTTATATTGAGATACCGAGATAATCTATGTGATAGAAATAGGTTGTGTCAGACAGATAGATATATAGATATATGGGAGAAGGCTTAAGTAGATAGGTAGATAGTTAGATAGATAGATATATAGATAGATTGGTAGGAACAGACATAGATAGATAGATAGATAGATAGATAGATAGATAGATAGATGAGCTTAACGTATCTGTTATCGTCGTATTGTATCGTCCCCCCTCCACGTTTTGATTGCATCCAAAAGGAGATCTATCGGGTCCACTGACAGTAATCGATGAAATGCGTCCGCCTGGAATTAGTTTTCAGAAAAGCGTTGGATTCGATCAGTGGTAGCCAGGCAAAACTTATTACAGCTCTGCAAGAAGGTTTTATTTATTTGCCATTTCCACAAGATATCGGTAATTCCAGAATATCATTTACTCCAATCTTTAAAAATTGTTTTTTGTTTGTTTGTTATGTCTCCTCGGGCATCTTCCCCTTTTTCTTCAATTTTCTCACATCAATCTTTAAAAAGAAAAAAACTGACAAATCTCTTACTTTACTTTCAGCCTATCACTTTTACCTCTCTATGTATCTCTTGATAACCTCCTCGTTATATGATCTTAGTTTCTCTGGGAGAGGAGAGGAGAGGAGAGAGAGAGAGAGAGAGAGAGAGAGAGAGAGAGAGAGAGAGAGAGAGAGAGAGAGAGAAGAGAGAGAGAGAGAGAGACACACACACACTCGGGAGAATTTGAAATATATTTCTGTGTTAAATTTCACAAGTAGCAACTAGTACCTTAAATTAGGTCAAAAATTCCCTTTCTTAAAAAGCTTAACATACAAATTATTTTAATGTTTTGTCCAGCCGTATTTTTTTTATTCGCTGTGCAAACTCACTTTATTTGTTTGTTTGTTTTGTTTTGTTTTACGGCATATCAACCTCAGTGGGTCATTTAATGCGATAAAGTTTTGAAATAAATCAATTCTTAATGGATAATACAATTTTTTATAAAAAAATTTTTTTCTATTTAACCCATAGATGGACCCTAACAGGTACTACCACTCCGGGTCAGAGTGGACCAGGGAGCAATGGTGATGAAGGGGTGCTCCACATTCCCAAACCTCCAAAACTGGAACCTCACCATCAGATAGAGTTTAACGTCATTCCCAGGACATGTAGACCCGCAGCCACCGCCTTCTAGCATCCATATGATAAAAGGGATCGGGCTTGTCATAAGGGCAATAGGGTTGGGAAAATCATATAGGTGCTAGGGCTTGACGTGACCAGCCAATTGATCGGAGGGGGCCTCTCCGACCGCCCGTCTAGCCCAAGATAGGGCCAAAGTGGAGTATTGCATGTCATGAACTGCTCATCCACCTGGGCTCTATCCTTAAGCATCACGGGTCGCCACCCACGGCCAACAGGTGGCCTCATTGGGGGAGTCTTACCCCTCTGCAGAGGTGCAGTCGGTGCATTCTAACGCCCCAGCCGACAGGGCGGAAACTCACTTTAATAATATATCTATCTACATATCAAATTTTGGGAGGTAATTCAACCGTTCGTTCCCAAAAATGCCCGCTTAAATTCTTGTGAAATCATCCAAATTAATTAGTATTATTTTGATTATTCGGACTATTGTCCTCATCTTTATTGTTATCTGGAAAACGTTTCCGTGGATGTGCCTTCCAGTCTTCATGAAGTATTTCTTGACGGATTCAGGAGTCTTCTCAAACTCGGTAACCTTTTTTTCGAACTCTGGAACATTTGGGATGTCCGTATTTTTTTTATTCATGTAGTTTAGGGGTCATTCACCGGAGACTGGTTGACATACATCGAGTGCTTTTAGATTCTTAGACCGCTAATACTTTCTTTTCTTTTTTTTTCTCTTTTTCTCTTTCTATTTATGCGGAAATTAGATTATCGTTTTATTTGAATTTAAATTTTCTATAGACCGTTTAATTACGTTACATTAGGGAAAAATCCATTGGTTAATAGACTTACTTTTTTGAAATTTCCGTGCTAACCCCTGTCACGATTCACAACAACCAGCACTTTTTTTTTCAACATTTTTTTTTCTTTTTGGCTGTGATAATTCAAGTAGTTGTCTACACAGAGGGAGATAGAAAGAAGGGCACAATGACAGAGTCGCTTAAATGTAACAGGGATCCTGTTTTTCACTGGTAAAAATCAGGATCATAACTGATTGTATATATATATCTTATTATAATGGAGATTGTGTGTTTTTCTGTCTGTAACCGAAACTATATTACTATTCAAGTAACAATTCCCTTAGTTATCTACGTCACATTCTACAGGATTTTATTTTTATTTAAACTTCAATTATTAATAAAATTGTTTGTCATTATTAATATTGTTGGTAATATCTACATACTAATAACATACAATTGTATTTATATATACAACAAAATAGCAGTTTACAGTGTGAATGGGAAGGCTAATTTGCATATTGATATTAAAAATCTGATATGTTTTTAGTATTAATGATTTCTAATTGTTTGGTTTTATCTTAATGAATATGAACTAAAATCTCAGGGATAAATCTTAAAAGAAATCGTTTAACAAGAAAAAATAACAGTAATTTTATTCTTTACTTCCTATTTTAACTAAATAGTTAAATTAGGAAAATTTAGCAATGAAAGACGGGAGTGAGGGAAGAGTAAGTTTCAGTTGTTCTATTTTTTTTTAATTATACCCTCCTCTGTTCAAAATCTTTTTATCTACATTCTTATTCAGTTTCATTAGCCTTTCTAATTTAATTGATATTTTTATTATAAAATTAATACTTAAATACTTGCACCAGAGAGTGCATATATTTGCTAGTATATATAAAGAATGACAAGACTAGCTTGATAGAGCTACCATTGCCCCTTGCCCGAGGTCTTTTGTATCACACAGGTGACAGTTTAAAAAGTGGGAGATATTTCTGCTGCACCCTGTATTTTAATATGTTCTCAATTACCTGGTGCACTCTACATACTGGAACTGAACGGCACAACCAATCTATATATTAATATCTTTGTTACTTAAAATACAACAGTTTTATCTTGTAACATACTCTAGTTAAAAATAAAACCATCCAAATCTTCAAAGATGAAATGTAAAAATGTAAATCCTGATTATCTGGTGTTTCTTAAACGCCATGTTCTTATTCTTATGAGTGTCGTCACCTCAGCTAAATAAGGGACCATTCAGTTTTTTTTATTATAAAAAAAAGAAAGAAAAACGACATGCTACGCAGAAAAAATATCACCGGCTCTTATGATTTTGTTTTTGTTTTGTTTTGTTTTACGGCATATCAACCTCAGTGGGTCATTTAATGCAATAAAGTTTTGAAATAAATAAATTCTTAATGGATAATACAATTTTTTTTATAAATACATTTTTCTATTTAACCCATTGATGGGACCCTAACAGGTACTACCACTCCAGGTCAGAGTAGACCAGGGAGCAATGGTGATGAAGGGGTGTTCCGCATTCCCCAAACCTCCAAAACTGGAACCTCACCATCAGATAGAGTTTAACGTCATTTCCAGGACATGTAGACCCGCAGCCACCGCCTTCTAGGACCCTATTTGGGGCCCATGAGCTTATGAGAGGAAGACATAGAAAGAGATGTCGTTCTGTTTTTGATAGGCTAGTTTTAGGCCACGTCGTAGTATAGACCTTTCGTGGTCGGGAGTTCGTTCTCCCTCTCGTTCTCTGCTAGTTCTCTCTCTTTCAACTATTCACCCCATCTTTTATAATTACAAATAATCGGCTTATTATTGTCTTACGTACCGATATCTATTTACCAGCCCCTCCGCACGAGCAGGATGTGACACAAGGTCAATTTCTTTAGCGGAGTTCAACAGGTTTGAATTCAGAGTTTTCCTTCTCCTATATTTGAGATTTGAGATATATTGGTAATTAAGACTGGTTACTTAGACATGGTTAAAGAACGCAGTCTGCCCTGCTATTTATCCACAGCTGGAGGGAGAGTAGAAATCATACCTTTCCCAAGGGTATTAGCACTAAGTGAAATGCAATTACCACGTCCAGGATTTGAACTCAGGGAGACGAGTCCATTTCCCATGACTTTAACCATTACACCACGCGCGTACCGATAATCAGCTGATTACTTTCATAAGACATATTTTAATTCTATTGCATATTGACAAATTACCACACTGGAACTTTTAATCAAAACAACCCGACTTGTGTTTATAATTCTGCCAAAAATATTTAAGCCCAGCAAATCTCTGATGGAATTTTAACAAACATTTTTAAATAAAAACGCATTCCAAAGAAAATCTTTCTTTCAAAATATTTTTCAAAACATTTATTTCTTTCTTTCCTCCATCACAACTTATTTTTTTACTAAAAATTATTTTTACTAAAATTTATCCTTTTTGGAACGTTAATTTATCCAATTCCCACTAATAATATAACAAGAGAGCCTAGTTTCGCCCTGTTCGTGTACACTAATTATTTGATCGAGGTTTTATTAATTCGGGAATATGTGGTTATCAGATGGATCACCATCTGGATAATAATCAGATGCGTTGAGGAGATTACGGAAAATTTCAGATCTCCACCCTCGCTGAATGGTTTTCATCTGTCGAATCATGCAGAAACCCATTTTACAATCTGGTGTAAATGCGCGGGAAATATTGAATGGCTTCGAATCAATTTTCGAGCTAATTTCATTAACCCTTCACTGATTCTGACAAGTTCAGATTAAAGCGGATTATCGTTAAACCGAAGCGGATGATCTGTTTGTATCTCATCTGTTCATCTTAAATCGCCATTCATCGCTCTTTCGATTGGATTAACTCGGCAAACCGATTTCAAATCCTAAACGAGGTCCGCCCTGTACGCTTAGACTGTCGAATACGCCGACTGTACCTCTACAAAGGAGTAAGACCCTCGCAAAAC
>CM042171.1:8433087-8463087 GCA_023376005.1 Doryteuthis pealeii | reverse complement strand
TCAACCTGTGGTCTGCTGGCACTGCAAAATCCACCAGTTGACAAGTTCTTTCTTTTTTGTTTATCAACACTAGGTCTGGTATTCTTGCCGGGATAAGGTGATCCGTTTTTATTTCAAAACCCCAGAGAATTTTATGTGTTTCGTTCTCAAGAACAGATTCTGGTTTATGCATATACCATTTTGTTGTATGGTCAAAATTAAATCTTTTGCAAAATTCCCAGTGAATCCCCTTCCCAGCCCAGTCATTTCTAGTTTTGTACTCCGTTGTGATAGTTTGCTACATTCGCAGAGTACATGGTTTACAGTCTCATCTCTATTACCGCAAAGTCTACATTTAATATTTTGTTGGGTCTTATCAATTTTTGCTTTGATATAGTTTATTATTATTATTATTATTATTATTATTATTATTATTATTTACTTGAAACCATACAAATAGTTGAAAATAATTGGTGTACGAGATATAAGCTTCTAAGTAAAGTTTTGTATAAAAAAAAGAAAATAATTTCGATACACAAAATATAATGATTTGCAATCAATGGCTTTCTCTATGGATCGAGTGACAACAAGTATCCTTGTGGAAATCTTATCTAATGTTGCTATCAGTGTGGGTTCGATTCTTCCTTAGATTTCCAATTCTATTTTTTTCTTTCAAAGATCTTAAGAATATTTCCATTCTTCCCTGTCATTTTAATCATATATACCATTAAATTCCACAAAAGACAAGATTCGATTATTAATTCTGTTTTTCCCTCTCATTACCTTTGAAATATTCAGCGGGAATAAAGATATCTGATACATTCTATAATATTTGTTTCTGAGGATTAGATCATGTCCCCTGGGGCAGATTCGATTGGACAGTTGATTTTCACAGACACAAATGATTTTATGTCTTCCTTTATTACCGGAGATATTTTCATTTGGGTTATAAAAAACTTATATTGATCAGCTCTGTGCGGCTACTGGATGTCATGAGAAAGACCGGTTCGGAGCGACAGAGTGACGAGTGGCGAGAGAGAGATAGAGTCATGTATATCCGTGCTGTCACCACAAGATGATAATGGTGATAATTATTCCCTTTTAAATGTCCGGCGGACACAATGATATCTGATAGATTTTATAATATTTGTTTTTGAGGATTAGATCTTGTCCTCTGGCTTAGATTGGGTGGGACTATTGATTTCCCTGTGGCAAAGAATTCTATGTTTTCTATATTTCGGGAGAAATTTTAGATTTGGGTTTTCAAAAGTTGTAGAATTTAAAGCACAAAACGACTTTGTCCAGTTTATTGAAAAAAAGTACCGACCAAGAGCTGGTCGACATGTCGGAGTTGCTAAAAATTTACCGTATTTGACGGCATATTTTGTGTCAAAAGATTGCCCTGTATCTTATACATTGTAGGTGAAGTTTGAGACCTCTTGTAAGCCTAGGCTAATCTTCTCTATGATGCTCACTAACCCAGCTTACACTCAGTACTTTTACCTACCCTAACAGGTTAAGAGGAGCGTACGGTGGCAATATATGCTTAAATACACTAAAACTTTTTTCCTGAATCTGACTTGCTGAAATGGGGGTGCGTCTTATATACCCGTGCGTCTTATATGCCGTCAAATACGGTACTTCTTTAGCGACCCACTCCCACCTTGGGTCAGATAACTAAGATGTAACTTTACAGAAACAAGTAACAGTCGTTTCTGAAGATGTTAAAAAAGCTGAAAGGGTAGGGCAGTTTATTTATAGGTGTTGTTTAACTACCTCACACCCTCCAACTTCCATCAGGAGATTATCAATTTTGCCCCTTCACGGCCTCGTGTTCCTTGTACTCACATGCCGCCAGAGACTACCTCGACCGAACCAGCCACTCCCAGGTAGGTCACTAGTCGTCCCACTTTTTTCACAAGATCCTATATAGGGAAAACATAAAAAAACACCACAATAACTATTTTTACGGATTGAAATATCACGGAATCCATAGAAAACTGCACGAATAACCAAAAATAATAGAATATTACAGTTATATAAAAATTGAAGAATTCAATGGAATATCTCCAAAATATTTTGAAATATTTAGAAATCACAAGTATCTATATAAGAATTACTGAATAACAATCCGCCGTGTCGGCTGAGGCATTAGAGTACACCGACTGCGCCTCTGCAGAGTGGTAAGACTTCCCTAATGGGGACACCTGTTGGCTGTGAGTGGCGACCCGTGTTGCTTAAGGATGGAAACCAGGTTGCTGAGCAGTCCATGACATGCAATACTCCACTTTGGCCCCTACTTAAGTTAGACAGGCGGTCGGAGAGGCCTTCGCCGATCAATCAACTGGTCACGTCAAGCCCTGGATTGCCTAAACCCTATTGCCCTTATGACAAGCGTCCAACCCTTTTTATTATATGGGTGCTAGAAGGCGGTGGCTAAGGGTTTTCATGTCTGGAGAATGATGTTAAACTCTATCTGATGGTGAAGTTGATTTCTGGAGGTTTGGGGAATGTGGAGCACCCATTCATCACCATTGCTCCCTGGTCCACTCTGACCTCTGAAGAGTGGTAAGACTCTCCTAATGTAGTCACCTGTTGACTGTGGGTGGCGACCCCCGATGTTTAAGGATGGAACGCAGTTCGTTGAGCAGTCCGTGATATCCAACACTTCACTTTGGCCTTTACTTGGGCTAGATGGGTGGTTGGAGACCCCCTCCGATCAATCGGTTGGTCACGTCAAGTCCTAGCAATTATATGATTACTCCGACCCTATTGCCCTTATGACAAGCCCCAACCCTTTTTATCATATGGGTGCTAGAAAGCGGTATCTGATAGGCTTCATGTCCGGGGAATGACGTTAAAGTCTGATAGTGAGGTTCCAGTTCTGGAGGTCTGGGGGAATGTGAAACATCCCTTCACCACCATTGCTCCCTGTTCCACTCTGATCCGGAGTGGTAGTACCTGTTAAGGTCCCATGTATGGTTTAAATTTTTAAAAATTGTGTATCCATTAAGAATGAATTTATTTCAAACCTTTTTCGGTATTGGATGACCCACCGAGGTTGATATGCCGTAAAATAAAACAAAACAAATCAAACCAAACTGAATAATAATAAGATATTAAGAAAATGTTTAGAAATCGAACATAGATCATATAGAAATTTAGAAAATATCTACAAATCACATAAATAACTATGTAATCGAGACCACCCTAACAACAGTATTGTTAAGATCCGCTAGAATGACTCAAACGAGTCCAGGAGACTTAAAGAGACTTGTTGTCACTCAGCCTCCAGTGAACCACCAGCTTTGCCGGGTGTGTAAAACTCTCATTGAGATAATACTAATAAAACTAAAAACGTTAGAATAAAAAAAATTGTATGCGCATAAACCAGAATCTGTTCTTAAGAATGAAACGCATAAGTTTCTCTAGGGCTTCGAGATAAAGACGAATCACGATATCCCAGGCAGGAGACCAGACCTAGTATTGATTAAAAACAAAAAAAAAAAAAAGAAAAGAAAAAAAAAGAGAACGCGTCAACTAGTGGAGTTTGCGGTCCCAGCAGATCACATCGTGAAGCTGAAGGAAAATGAAAAGATGGATAAATACCCGGACCTTCCCAGAGAATTGAAAAAGCTGTAGAATATGAGAGTGAAAGTGATACAAATTGTAGTTGGTGCACTTGGAACGGTACTAATAAACTTGGAAAAAAGACTGGAGGATCTGGAAATCAGAGGAAGAATTGAGACCGTCCAGACTACTGCAATCGGCTAGAATACTCAGAAGAGTCCTGGAGACCTGAGGAGACTTATTGTCACTCAGCCTCCAGTGAAACACCATCAATTAACGCTGATGAGAAAAACACAAAATGAGTGAAAACAATAATAATAATAATATCCCCAGTGGTCTGAAAAAAGAGTCTGGATGAACTGGAATCAGAGGAAGAATAGAGACCATCTAGACTGCAACATTGTTGAGATCGGTTAGAATACCCAGAAGAGTCATGGATACCTGAAGAGACTTGCTGTCACTCAGCCTCCAGTGAACCAATGGCTACCGCAGGTGTGAATAACTTGAATGGAGTGAATAATAATAATAATAATAATAATAATAATAATAACAATAATAATAATAATAAATTACTTATGGCGGCCAACAATAGTAGAAGTGACAGATCACAAACAGAAAAACAACAAAGACTAGAAAACACAAATGGGAAGAAAAACAATTATATGGACACTTCAAACGACAAATCAAAGAGGTTGCACATGAAAAGACTTGGACATTGTTAAGAAAAGAAACCTCAAAAGAGAAACTGAATCATTAATAATTGCTGCACAAAATAATGCCATAAGGACAAACTATATCAAAGCAAAAATTGATAAGACCCAACAAAATATTAAATGTAGACTTTGCGATAATAGAGATGAGACTGTAATGCGAATGTAGTAAACTAGCACAACGGGAGTACAAAACTAGACACGACTGGGTAGGGAAGGTGATCCACTGGGAATTATGCAAAAAAAATAATTTTGACCATACAACAAAATGGTATATGCATAAACCAGAATCTGTTCTTGAGAACGAAACACATAAAATTCTCTAGGACTTTGAAATAAAAACGGATCACCTTATCCCAGCAAGAAGACCAGACCTAGTGTTGATAAACAAAAAAGAAAGAACTTGTCAACTGGTGGATTTTGCAGTTCCAGCAGATCACAGGGTGAAGCTAAAGGAAAATGAAAAAATGGACAAATATCTGGACCTTACCAGAGAACTGAAAAAGTTATGGAATATGAAAGTGAAAGTGATACCAATTGTAGTTGGTGCACTTGGAACAGTCCCAAAAGGATTGGAAAAGGGTTTGGAAAGTTTGGAAATCAGAGGAAGGATTGAAAACATCCAGAACACTGCACTGCTGCAATCTACCAGAATACGCAGAAGAGTCCAGGAGACCTAAGGAGACTTGCTGTCACTCAGACTCCAGTGAAAGACCATCAGCTAACACTGGTGTGAAAACTCAAAAGGAGATAATAATAATAATAATAATAATAATAATAATAATAATAATAATAATGATGATGAGGATTTGATCATACAACAAAATGGGATATGCATATACCAGAATCTGTTCCTGAGAATGAAACGCATAAAATTTTCTGGGTCTTGGAAGAATCGAGACCGTTAGACTACAGCATTTTTTTTTAGATCGGCTAGAATACTCAGAAGAGCACTAGAGACCTGAGGAGACTTGCTGTCACTCAGACCCCTGTGAACCACCAGCTACGGCAGGTGTGAATAACTCGAATGGAGTGAAACATAATAATAATAATAATCTTATTATAATGGAGATTGTGCGTTTTTCTGTCAGTAACCGAAACTATATTACTACTCAAGTCACAATTCCCTTAGTTATTTACGTTACATTCCTCGTGACTTTATTTTTATCTAAAACTCAATTACTAATAAAATTGTTTTACGTTAATACTGTTGGCTTTATCTACACAGTAATACATGCAATTGTATTTATATATACAACAAAATAGAGGTTTAGAGTGTTAACGGGAAGGCTAATTTGCATATTGACATCAACAATTTTATTTTATTAAATATATGCTTAGTATTATTGATTTCTAATTGTTTGGTTTTATCTTGATGAATATGACTAAAAATCTCGGGTATAAATCTTAAACGAAATATATTAACCAGAAGAAATAACTGTACTTTTGTTCTTTATTTTCTATTTTAGCTAAATAGTTAAATTAGGAAAATTTAGTAATGAAAGACGGGAGTGATGGAAGAGAATGTTTAGCTGTTCTATTTTTCGATTATACCCCCCCCTCTGTTTCAACTTTTTAAATCTGCATTGTTATTTAGTTTCATTAGTATTTCTAATTTAATCTAATATTTTATTACATTAAAACTTAAATACTTGCACCCGGAGGGTGCATATATTTGCTAGTAATAATAATAAAGGCAAGGTAGCCCCAACAATACAAACAAGACAAAAATGTTCAAAACAGCGAAAGCAGATTTTACGAACAAGTAAACATGAAGACAACTGAGCAAACGGATGCAAGTGAAACAAAAACATTTCTTGATCAACCGGCGGGAATCAAGACTAAAGAACAAGAGGAATGGTTGAAAGGTTGATCGATATGCCGAATACAAACCTAAGAATCTAAGAAGGCCGAGAAGCCGAAATAAATTGAAACCCTAAGAAGAACTCTAAAGAAAATTGCGAAATGGAAGGCGCTAGGCCACGATAGGATCCATGGCTTCTGGTTCAAGCGATTCGTATTGATTTGCGAAGATTAGCACAATAACGTCGCAAATACTTACAAGAAGCAAACACTCCCAAAATGGACGGTGAACAGGGGAAATCTTATAGTTTACGTCGACCAAAACATGGTGAAAAGAAATAAAAACAAGTAGGAAATATCTAACCCACTGCATGTATAGATTAGAGAAAGGTTTACAAAAAGATCCTACAACCCAATGGATAATACAATGTTTACAAATGCTTAAAACCTCCAAGCGAGTCGTGAACTTCATTACAAGGGCAAGGGAAACTTTAGTGTATAACTATCCGTACGAAAACAATATCTAACAGATATATATAAAAAGATACTTTTATTGTCCTTATCTTTATTGTTATCTACAGTATTTCTCGGAATTTTCAAGATGAGGCTTGATGATTAGTATTATCTGCATTATTCGGACTATTGTCCTCATCTTTATTGTTATCTGTACAACGTTTCGGCCAATGTGTCCTCCAGCCTTCTTTCGGTATTTCTTGACGGACTCGGGAACCTTCTCGGACTCGGAAACCTTCTTGCTCCCGATTACGACAAGAAAGTCCCCGAGTCCGAGAAGGTTCCCGAGTCCGGCAAGACTTTTTTTTAATACTACTAGCAAATATATGCACCCTCCGGGTGCAAGTATTTAAGTTTTAATGTAATGAAATATCGTATTAAATTAGAAAGTCTAATAAGAAGGCCGATAAAAAGATATGTAACAGAGTGGGGGTATAATAGAAAAATAGAAATGAAACTTACTCTTCCATCACTCCCGTCTTTCATTGTTGAATTGTACTTATTTAACTATTTAGTTAAATTAGGAAATAAAGAATAAAATGACAGTTATTTTTTCTTGTTAATGGATTTCATTTAAGATTCATTGAAGAGATTTTTGCTTATATTCATTAAAATAAAACCAAACAATTAGTAATCAATAATACTAAGCACATATTTAATAAAATCACATTTTTAATATCAATATGCAAATTAGCCTTCCCATTGACACTGTAAACCGCTATTTTTGTATATATGAATACAATTGCATGTTATTTGTATGTAGATATGGACAACACTAATAAAAAGGTGCAGCAATTTTATTAATAATTGAGGTTTAAATATAAATAAAATCATGGAGAATTTGATGTAAATAACGAAGGGAATTGTGACTTGAGTAGTAATATAGTTTCGGTTACAGACAGAAAAACACACAATCTCCATTATAATAAGATATCCATTTCGATATATCTAAACGAAGGAGTTTAGTAGTGAATAAAATGTAAACTGATATTTACGAAATAGTAGTCACCACTAAACTGTCGACAAGGGAGATTGTTTTTTTTCTGGAGAGTAGTGCCATACCTATCATCAGGTAACGCACAAATTACCGAACCTGTGCTACTTATGAGGTGGCGGGGACCGTTATTGAACCAGGGTGCTTGCGATTCCTAGGTGGGTACTCTACTGACTGAGCTAAAGTGTTTAAGTGCTTAGGATTCATTCTTGAAATGTTTTGTTTGGTTTCTTCCTCTGACATATAGGTAGACAGATAGACAGACAAACACACACACACACACACACATATATATATATATATATATATATATATAAAGGCTTACTTTGGTTTGTTTAATGGCTTATCAACTTTCGTGGGTTATTTAATACCAAAGCAATACTTGTAGAAGAACAGTATTGGTACTATTTAACCTATAGCTGGGAAGATGAGGAGGCAATACCTTTCCCAAGAGTATTAGTCCAAAAGTAATCGTAATAGTGTGACTGAAGTTCGAACTCGCTTACAACATTTTTGCAGTCCAACACGTTAGCCACTACGCCACGACGACTTATGAGGAAGATACTTTGCATAAGAATACGCAGATAGTATAAAAAATAGCGGATATTAGTTCGAGCGAATTTAAACCCAAAATAATTATTAGTATTCGTATATTATTATATAGTTTTATTACAATTGTAAAAGTTATTCAAAATCTTCCAGTTAACCGTTTTTATCTTAAATTCAAAAGTATACATTGTTGCAATTTTTACCGGAAGTAGAACAGACAACATTAGAAACAATTTAAAAAAAATGAATCATTTCTCAACTGAACCTCACAAAGGTAAGACACCTATTATATCTTCTCCAATATCTTATATAATGATTATATCAATTTAATGCTTCAATAAAGAGTCCAGTAAAAATGAAGAAGGCTTTTCCATTAGTGACCTCTCTTAATTTTTTTCTTTGGAAAATATTTTTTTCATTTATTCGATTTATTTTGTATTCCATTCATACATTCATTTTTTCCATTAATTCTTATCTAAATTATATAGTTTAGAGTATGTTAAAAAAATGAATAAAGAAAAGAAAGTATAGAATGGATAATATCGGATATTTTAATCAATATTACTTACACGTGTTTCGGTCAGGAGTTTATCCATGTGTACATATTTCATTTGATTTGATTATTTAAAAATAATAATAGTTTGAATAATGTACACATGGATAAACTCCTGACCGAAACACGTGTAAGTAATATTGATTAAAATATCCTATATTATCCATTCTATACTTTCTTTCCTTTATTCATTTTTTCAACATACCGTCGGATTCACTTCCAGTTTCATTTTACATACAGTTTAGAGTATATGTATATAGTAAAATCTTTGATCTTTATTGAAATCCAGTTAGCCAGTCCTGTTGCTTACCACGTGTATAAAGTTTCGTCACCATCGGATCACTGGTGTAAGCACCAACTAATTATATAAATAGTTACCAACACCTCCGCACGAGTAGGATGTGACAGAAAGTCATTTTTAAGCGGACTTTAACAGGTTTGAATTCAGAGTTTTCCTTCTCCTAGACAGGTTAACTAACCATGGTTAAAAGCCCAGTCTGTCCTGCTATTTATCCATAGCTGGGAGGAGAATTGGATTCACACCTTTCAACAGGGTATTAGTGTTGGAATTATTTTGATATATAAGGTGTGCTCTAGGCGAGGTCATGTGGTCTATTCCTTAGCCAATCACTGGTCATACTACGTGGCTGATACATTACTTAAGCACTGATTCTTTCACTGTATACTTGCAACCATTTACGAGGGAACTGAGGACTCTTTACCAAAGAAACCGAAGGGCTCTTTACCAGGAACTGAGGACTCTTTACCAGAGGAACCAAAGGATTCATTATGGAAGGACTCTTTACCAAGGATCCAATTCCACTGGACCAGCGCTCTTGTTTGAGTGCTCCACGATGGCCCAAAAGATTCTAACAATTAGCGCTATGTGAAATGCAAAGAGCTTCGTCCAGGATTTGAACTCGGATCGACAAGTCAATTTCCTACGACTCTAACCATTAGAGCACTCACCGAACTGGTTATGCACAGACTGACAGACAGAAGTTGCTATTTATATAGTAGATCATTTTTTTCGAGCTTGATGGGTAATATCCCGTCCCCCACTTTGGTTAAAAGTTATTTGCTTTATTTACTGAAAGATAAAACTTGAGCTCACACGTTTGACATGCTCCATAAATAATATAAAAGTCGACTTCGCTGCGTCTTTATGAAAGATGAATAGAAAGAAAAACAACTCCTGCTGATTTCTGTCTGCTGTTTTCTATATCACAGCAACGTCTTTTCTTTTCACTTTTTTTTTAAAGTGTGAACAATGGTGCGACTCACTATGTAACGGGGTGCGATGGCTAAATTGTCGTTTAAATCGCGGGGAGAAAAAAAATGAAGGAAAATAATAGCGACATCTCATTATATCATATACTAGCTGAGCGATTCGGCATTGCCCGGTATTTGAAATTGTTAAAAAATAAATCTCTTATGTATATATACATTTGGAGGCGCAATAGTAATCTTCGTGGAAATGGACACAGTGAGACGTGTTCAAATCCTAGACAAGGCTGTTTGCATTTCACATAGCGATATAATTTTTTTTTAATTTAAAAATCTTTTGAGTTTTTGGTCGAAATAAATTATTACAGGATGAAGTTTTTCCTTTCTTTGAAAGTTAAATATTGCTCTGTATATAATCTAATCTATTGATTATTATACATTGAGCTCTCTTTAGGATTTATAAAAATCCTTGTAGGAATATATGTTTGCACCTACATGAACATACAGTATGGTTATACAGTGAGATTTTAAAGATCTCAAATAAAATCATCCCTTACAACCAGTCATTTGCATTACCTTACACACACATACACACACACACACACACACACACACACACACACACACACACACACACATATATATATATATTATATATATATATATATATATATATTCAAAGTGTCGGTTCAGCTCAGTCGGTAGAACATCCGCATAAGAATCACAGGGTTCCGGGTTCGATACAGCCAACTCAGCGTATGAGTAGCACGAAGATATGTGCATTAAAGGGAGGAGCTGATGGTAGGTGTGTGGCATCTCAGCAAAAAAAATCTACCTGGTGTTGCGCTAGTGAAAAGGGGTTAGACTCCCACGCTTTCCGGGTGATACCGACCATAGGCCTCTCTGTCAACTTTAACTTTTATTAGGTTGTTATAAAAATAATGGCCGATTGAAGTGCTCGATTTTAGAAATGTCATTTTAACATAGAATTTGTTGTTTATTTCAGATGAATTTTTGCATATATAATAATTAATGTGTGCTCAAAAATAAAATTTAATTTATTTTCAGGTAGAAAGTATTTTTGAAAAATAGGGGCCTTCAAAGATGAACATGCCTAAACATGACTTTCGCCTTCTTATGTTGCATGAGTTCAAGCTTGGGCACAATGCCTCCGAAACTGCTGCCAATATCAACAAAGCATGGGGAGATAAATCCACAAGTGATTGGACTGTACGAAGGTGGTTCCAGAAATTCCCAGTGGAGATGAGAGTCTTGAAAATGAAGAAGGTAGAGGACGGACATGCAGTATTGACAATGAACAATTGCAGGCAGTTGTTGAGCAAAATCACGACAAAGTGTCAGAGAAATATTAAAATGTTTTTTTAATTCGCTCTGCTAACTCCTTTTCCCTAATCTCAATTATCTACCCAGAGTTGAATGGGTGACCCAATGGGTCACGTTTTCTCTAGTATATATATATATAATCAATTGTAATATTATGGATTTGGACTCACAATTTAAAGTTTCATGGTTATGCAATCATCAGATGAATCAAAAGATCTTAAAAACCAGTAGTTAAATGGTTGAGATTTAATATATATATATATATATATATATATATATATATATATATATATATATAATGGCTGTCAACTCGTGTTCGAGTAAGACCATTTCCTGGTTCAAAAAAAAAATATCCTCATAGTTAGGTGCCAGTAACATTTGACACTGTATCCTTGTGTTTTGTCAGATGACTCAACAGGCCAGCCATGGAGAGACATACTCTTCCACATAAACTACATGTTGTAACTTCTACACCTTGAATGTTGCTGGGCTGAAAATGACCCTTTCTAATAGCCCGCTTCAATATTTGGTGTTTAATTCGGTTGAACTCAAATTCTTCCACAGACAGCTAGATGGTGGCTCTCCAGCCAGGTCTCTCTCTCTCTCTCTCTCTCTCTCTATATAATTATATATATATATATATATATATATATGTATATTAACAATGGAAAGGAGTAACCTACTCGAGTTTCATCGATTGATTCTTCAGGGTTACTTTAAATTAATCGAGTTTTCGATTAATCTTAGGGGTTATAAACATACCCGTTGGAATGGGACTTAACTTTAGTAGAGGAACGCTTATTTATATTTTCGTAGATCAGGAACGGTTTTTGTTTATTGGATTAAAAATTTGGATTAATTTATGGGAATTATTTATAATTAAAATTAAAGTAAGTTAATACTTATACATATACAAATATATATATATATATATATATATATATATATATATATACTTATTAATAAGAAGTAGGTTCTTCCTTGACCTAAACCCGCTAAATTCATACCTACTTCTTTACAACTGACGCCTCTCCATTACACCAAAATCCTATTGATAATATTTAGAGCATTGTCAAGTGTCGTATTTATGAGGAGGCAAGCAATTTATATCCAAAAATGAATTCTGCCAAGCAATATTATCTGTTTGCGAAACTATTATCCCTGAAGAAAATCTCAAATTAACTTCTGCTGATAGTAAGTTGCTCCAAGTCATCAGAGAGAATGGAAATTATATCAGTAAATAATATTACTTTTCTACTTTCATTGTTTCCCTCAGCTTATCATGAGACATTTTTCAATGTCATTTCTTTGAATAAATCATTGGCAGTCATATTTATCCTTATATACAATATTGCCCATAAATCATGTATGTTTTTACCGAGCAGGAAGCGCGTGGTGTAATGGTTAACGTCATGGAAAATGGACTCGTCGCCCCGAGTTCAAATCCTGGACTTGCTAATTGCATTTCACTTAGCGCTAATACCCTTGGGAAAGGTATGAATCCTACTCTCCATCCAGCTATGGGTAAATAGTAGGGCAGACTGGGCTGTTTAACCTTGGTTAGGCAACCGGTCTAGGAGAAGGAAAACTCTGAATTCAAACCTGTTAAACTCCACTTAAGAAATTGACCTTGTGTCGCATTCTGCTCGTGTGGAGGGGTTGGTAAATATATATATATATATGTTTTCACCGAACTCTTCCACCGCAAGTAGAACCCTGTCAGTTAGGGTGGTTGAGAAGTCCATGACTTACACCGACTGCACCTCTGTAAAAGGGGTAAGACTCCCCCAATGGGGCCATCTGTTGGCCGTGGATGGCGACCCGTGATGCTTAAGGATAGAACCCAGATGGAGGAGCAGTCCATGACTTACAATACTCTACTTTGGACCTTTCTTGGGCTAGACAGGCGGTTGGAGAGACCTCCTTCCGCTCAAATTATTTTTAAATAACAAAATGAAATGAAATGAAATAATAATAGAAAAAATGTAGAAATGTTCCGCACACAAAGAAATATCGACCTTCCTCAGAGTAAATACTTATTTTTTTAAATAAAATTCGTTGGAACGCGGAGAAATTTTGAAATGTTCGAAAAAAGAACTTAAAAAAAAAATCACGTGAAGTGAGTGTTCAAATGCGGTCGAGAAAGACAGTTATAATGACGTCATCGTCGCATGCGACGGATTTTGAAACGGAGAGAAGATGGCTGGAACAAAGTCAGGTGGAATTTTAATTTTCAAAGCATGATTTTTTTTCCGAATATTTAAAAAATTCTCTGCGTTCCAACGAATTTTATTTAAAAAGATAAGGATTTACTCTGAGGAAGGTCGATATTTCTTTGTGTGCGGAACATTTCTACATTTTTTCTATTATTATTATTATTTCATTTCATTTGGTTATTTAAAAATAATAATAGATTGATTAATGTACACATGGATAAACTCCTGACAGAAAGTAGAATTAATTAAGATATCCTATATTATCCATTCTATACTTTCCGTTATTTCTCTTTTCAACACACACACACACACACACACACACACATATATATATATATATATATATATATATATATGTAGTATATTAGGAAAAATGAAAAAAACACAGGTTTAAATGGGCTAAGTCGTGAGTTTATTGGCCGACGCTGCAGTGTTTCGATCTATTAATTAGATCATCTTCAGGGCATTTGTTGGTATAGAGAAGGTGATAAGAAATTATTTATTACAGAATAACGAGAAAAGCGAGTGGTAGTCGTTATTCAGTCTGTTTTAAAAAATTTTGAGGTTTGAAAAAAAAAAAAGGACGGTTTTGAAATATGACGTCAAATATTCTATTTTACGGCGTGGGTATGGGACGATGTATGTATGTGTATCGAAAGGAAACATTGTGCATTTTTAGGTGTGTGGTTGTGTGTGTGTGTGTATATATATATTTTTTGCGACGAACGACAGCGGAAAAAAATATATATAGAATGCTCCCATAAATTTGGTTCAGCTCTCTAAGGGGTGATTTAAATTAGCTTTCACAACTAAGCATATAAGCAATGATCGTTTGTTCGCAAACTAGATCTCTCTGTGATCGTAAAACACATAAACAAACCTATGTGTTTAAGAGTTTAAACATCAGCCCCGTTACAGTAACTGTCAAATTGGCCGAGAGGTTAAGAAATGAGTCAAAAAATTAGTCGGAGTTCGTCCCTAGCCTGGGATAGGTGTTCTGTCTAGCCACACTAAAAAGTCGTGAAACGCTGACACACGTCTCTGTGGATGACGTATTAATTAATTAATATATATATATATATATATATATATATATATATATATATATATATATATATATATATATGACTTCAATTAAGGACATATTCTCCCAAAATTGTCGGCTAAAAAAGCCATATCATAAACACATCGCTTGTGTATTTCTTCTCATATATATATATATATATTATATATATATATATATATAGTAAGTCTTCGCGTGTGCTTCTAAATTATTTAGTTAAGAATTAATGGGAAAAATGAAGGAATGAATGAAATAGAATAAAAAAGAATCAAATGAATAGAATAAATGAAAACATCTTTTTCAAAGGACCTCACTCAAGAGAAAAAGAAAAAGAAAAAGAAAAACAGAAATTTCCAAGAGAAATCCCTAATGGCAAACATTTTTTTATTCTTACTGAAGCATTAAATTAATATGATTAATATATAAGATATTGGAGAAGATAATTCGGTGTTTTTACTTTAGTGAAGTTCTGTTGAGAAATGATTCGAATTTTTTTTTATTGTAGTCTGTTTCATATCCGTTATCTATAAAGAAAAGTACAAATATACAAGTAGAAAATATAATTTGCATTATTTGGACGATTGACCTCATCTTTATTGTTATCTACACAATGTTTTGGCCAATGTGCCCTCGGTGCTTCTGGCATTTCTTCTCAAACTTGTGAGCCTTCATGGAATTGAACCCTTTATTCAATCCACCAGAGTAGACTGTTTTCATTCCATTAACCATTTTACCGTTCATAGCAAAAGACACATACATATAATTGTCTACAATCAACCAACTTCGTGATTTACACAGTGGAGTTAACCCTGAAGATCCTCATGATGAAACTCGAGTAGGTCATCACTTGGACCTATATTAAAATAAATTTGCTTTGCTAACTTTTTTATTTGTTATATCACCTTTATGAACTTCACATCAACCACCGTGACCATATTCACTGGTAAGTCATCTTTTCTATAATATATATATTATATATTATATATATTAATATTATATATATACTTTCATACATATATATATATATATATATATATATATATATATGTATGAAGTATATATATATATATTATATATATAATATATATATATATCGTTCGAATGGTCTCATTATTATTATCTATCTAAATCTTGTTATTCATCTCGCTTTTTTTAATCTATTATTGTTCTTAATCTTTTATTTGTCTATCTATCAATACATCTATCTATCAGAATCTATTAATATCTACCTATGTATCTACCATGTTCAATTCATATCTATATATCTTCGATTTGTCTACCAACCAAACTAAAAATTGTCACCTGTTACTTATAATTGTCAATAATTCCCTGTTACGATTTGTCCGAAAGAAATATGAATCACTAGTAGAAGAAAGCAGAGAGAGAGGAGAGAGAGAGAGAGAGAGAGAAGAGAGAGAGGGGGGAAGAGACAGAGACAGAGACAGAGTGAGAGAGTGAGAGAAATTGGGGAGTGAGAGAGAGAGAAAGTGAGTGCGAGAGAGTGAATGGGAGGGAGAGATAGATAGATAGATAGATAGAGAGAAAGAGAGAGAGAGAGAGAGAGAGAGAGAGAGAGAGAGAGAGAGGAGACTGAAGAGACAGAGACAGTGATTGAGACTGAGACTAAGTGAGAGAGTGAGAGAAATTGGAGTGTGAGAGAGAGAAAGTGAGTGCGAGAGAGTGAATGAGAGAGAGAGAGAGAAAGAGAGAGAAAGAGAGAGAGAAAGAGAGAGAGAGAGAGAGAGAGAGAGAGGGGGAGACTGACAGAGACAGAGACAGAGACTGAGACTGAGTCAGAGAGTGAGAGAGAGAGAGAAAGTGAGTGCGAGAGAGTAAATGAGAGAGAGAGAGAGAGAGAGAGAGAGAGAGAGAGAGAGAGAGAGAGTAAGAGAGACTAAATGAGTGAGAGAGTGAGTGGGAGAGTGAATGAGTGAGTGTGCGAGAAAATGAGTGAGAGAGAGAAAGAGAGAGAGAGAGGGGGGGAGAGAGGAGAGACGGACTGACAGAGAGTGAGTGAGGGATTTAAGAGAGATTGGACTGAGAGAGATAAAGTGAGTGAGTGAGAGAAGAGAGAGAGTGAAATGAAAGAGAGAGAGAGAGTAAATGAGTGAGAAATTCGATAGTGAGAGAGAGTGAGAGAAAGGAGAAGACAGGGGAGACAGAAAGGAGAGAGAGAGAGAGAGAAAGAGAAACAGAGAGAGAATGAGTGAATGAGAGAGAGAGAGAGAGAGAGAGAGAGAGAGAGAGAAGAGAGAGAGAGTAAATGAGTGAGAATTCGAGAGTGAGAAGAGTGAGAGTGAGTGAGAGTGGAGTGTGAGAGAGAGTGAGAGAAAGAGAGAGAGAAAGAGGAAGAGTGGGGGAGACAGAAAAAGAGAGAGAGAGAGAGAGAAAGACCACACACACACACACACACACACACACACACACACACAACACAATAAAAGATACAATAAAAGAAAAAAAAACTTACAAATAAAACCGAGAAAAAAAAAGGTAAATACATTTTCTAAGCTGGCGGCAAATTTTGTTCATTAAACCAAACGATGATGATGTTTTCGCGCCTTTTTCGAGTAAGTTCGTAGTTATTGTTTTCTATGGTAGGGGGCGCTTTTTCTTTTCTTTTTTTTTTTTTAATAAAAATCGCTGGGGAATATCCAGCTGTTTTCATGCTTATCGTTTCGATTAAAATCGAGCCCGGAGCTGTGATTCTACGAACCCAGCCACACCCACGACCCATTCATCTTTAAAAAATAAAATAAAGAAAAAGAAAAAGAAAAAGAAAAAAGAAAAAAAGAAACTTTGCAAATGCCTTTTAAAAGACAATAATAATAATAATAATAATAATAATAATAATAATAATAATAATAATAATATAACGACAACAATAACAACAACAACTGTAATAAGAATACGGTTAATAATAGGACGATTGTGAAAACGCGTCGATACAGAAAAAAACTTAAAAGCTCACCTTTTGTAAGATAATTTTAATGAGATTGCTGCCTCAAAGGAAACACTATTGATTTGACTACGCCACTGACATAATAAAAGACACACGTTCAACTAGTAGTCAGCAAACAGGTTTCAATTTTGGGGAGTATTTTTTTTTACAATTCCATATACGTAGGGAAATCGGTAAATCCGTACTCTTACATATGAAGACATACAAATTATATATATATATATATATATATATATATATATATATATATATATATATATTGGAGGATATGTGCTTAATTGAAATCATACCTAATTTTCAAAATTAGTTAATAATTAATGAATTTAGGCGGGCATATATGTTCAAATGTAAGGCTAAACAAATCGAGAAAATATCAATCCCTGAATGTACATTTCGACAGGGATTGACATTTTCTTGATTTGTTTAGCCTTACATTTGAAGATATATGCCCACCTAAATTCATTAGTTATTAACTAATTAATTTTCAAAATTAGGTATGACTATAATTCAGCATATATCTTCCAAAAATTGTCGGCTAAAAAGCCATATCAAATAAACACATTGTTTGTTTACTTACTCTCATATATATATATATATATATATATATATATATATATATATATATATATATATAATCAATTGTAATATTATGGATTTGGACACATAACTTAAAGTTTCATGGTTATGCAATCATCAGATGAGTCAAATGGTTGAAATCTTAAAAACCAGTAGTCAAATGGTTGAGACTATTTTAATTAAAAAAAAAAAATTAAAATCTCAACCATTTGACTACTGGTTTTTAAGATCTCAACCATTTGACTCATCTGATGATTGCATAACCATGAAACTATAAGTTATGAGTCTAAATCCATAATATTACAATTGATTATAAATCTGCTCTGCTTTATTAGCATTGAGCACCTTTTCATGCCAATACTTTTGTCATTCATTCTCTATTCATATTATATATATATATATATATATATATATATATATATATATATATTATATATAAAACTTTCGAAGAAAGAAAAATTAACCCGTCAGTTCATTTCTGTACAAAAATAAATTCTTTGAAAATTCTTTTCGATTAGTAATATTTATTTAGAAAAATGTTTGTACAATCAATGAATAAATTTGATATATAATGTTGTTACGCTCTTTATTTATTTTCTTAGAGATTTAATGAATTTAATATTTTTTTAAAGTAAGCATGTATTTATTGAAGTAAGCATTAAAACAATTGAATAACCTTATTTAATTAATCTTTAAAGAACAAAATAAAATTTGTATAAATTAGAATTCAGAGCTATTCTAAGAATCTAATACCGAATAAAATTAAACTTATTGATGAATATGAATTGTTAAAACAATGAACATTCGTAATAAAAAAATAACCAAAATAAATGTAAACAATTTACAAAAATGTTTTTCTACACACAGCTAAATCTTCCGGTTAAGTTTTCCGGTTCTTAAAATATAAACTAGGACAAGTTTATATGACGATATATATATATAATATATATATATATATATATATATATATATATATATATATATATATAATATATATATATATATATATATATATATATATTCTATATAGGAGGTATGAACCACAATTAAAGTGTTTAATGTCATTGAAATTTACTTATATTTTGTGAATAGGCATTATTTCTGGCAATTGACTTGTGGTTTATATTTCATTTAAGTCGAAGTGGAAAATACTAGTTGGGTTATATACTCCTTGGGCTCCCCTTAGATCAAAATGAAGTATACTTATCCAGATACCCCTGGGTAATGTAGTTTCAGAATATATATGGTTATGTGTGTCTATCTTCAAAACATTTGGAATATTTCGTGAACAGACAGGAACTACAATACAATACGGTCGCTTTATTTTTATGCAATTAATTAACGCAATTACTATATATATATATATATATATATATATATATATATAATATATATATATATGAAACGTTTTTTCACTTTGAAATATGATATTAATAGAATAAATTCTACTTCGAAATATTTGGCGTCTATCGCGTGAAAAATGTAAACAAATGCAAAATAGTTAATGTTAGTCACATAAAGTAACCATGTTATTGATTTTAATATTGAATATACTAATAAATAAATTTAAAAAAAATTGTTATTCCAAATTTGCCTCGCCCTCTAAGCATGTTTTTTTTTGTTTAGTAACAGGATCATTTGATTCCCTTTTTTTTCTATTAATATGTGTCTGAGATTAACATTCCAGATATCGTTTGGTTTTTTTATGGGTGTGGGTGTGTAAATTTACTGTCTATCAAAAGTCCCAACACCATGTGGGTGTGTGTGTGTGTGTGTGTTATTTGTAGGGTGTGTTTGTTCTGTTTATATAATATTGATCATAATTATAATATAATATCATTATAATATAGTAGTATTCTCATGATTGTATGCAACCAAGTACTTCCCTGCAACTCCTTCGGCACCGTCGTTGCCAAACCGCATTGGTTCCTACCTTTCCTTTGGACCACAACGACTGTGTGAAGAGGGAGGATCTGCTGCTTGTGCGACAGCTCATCATCCGTAACAACCTGCCCAGGCTACGTAGTTTTCAACTACAAAATGGAAAGGACCGCCTTGCCGATAGGAAAGCAACCGGGAATGACGGCATACCAGCAGAGGTCTTCAGGGCGGGGGAACAGAGCTGCTCCAACCACTACACAAACTACTCTGCAGCTGCTGGGAACAAGGACACATCCCTCAGGAAAAGCGGGATGCTACCATCATCACCTCATATATATTTACCAACCCCTCCGCACGAGTAGGATGTGACACAAGGTCAATTTCTTAAGCGGAGTTCAACAGGTTTGGATTCAGAATTTTTCTTCTCCTAGACCGGTTGCCTAACCAAGGTTAAAGAGCCCAGTCTACCCTACTATTTATCCATAGCAGGAGGAAGAGTAGGATTCATACCTTTCCCAAGGGTATTAGCGCTAAGAGAAATGCAATTACCACATCCAGGATTTGAACTCGGGGCGACACGTCCATTTCCCATGACTTTAACCATTTCACCACGCGCTTCCACATCGTCACCTTATACAAAAACAAAGATCGGAGAGTCTGCAACATTTACCGGGGTATTTCCCCCCTCAGCATAGTTTGAAAAGTCATGCGCGTGTTACACTGGCGCGTCTGCAGACTCTTGCATTTTGCACCTACCCAGAACCACAGTGTGGCTTCTGAGCAAACCGGGCATTCGTGGACAGGATCTTCTCACTACGCCAGCTGCAGGAAACGTGCTGTGGGAGCAGATGCTGCTCTACACCGCATTCATAGACCTACCGAAGGCATTCGACCTGGCCAGCCGAAGTGTTCGCAGTCATTGCATCAGAGATTGCCTTTCAAAAAGTTGGGCTGTTCACCCACTCACACAGCTTCAAAAAAGAAAAGAGGGAGAAAAAATTGAACACTACGCCATCGTCTCTAGTAGACAGAATGATGCCAACATGCAACCATTATACAATAAAGATGGTACTTTATTACTATTCAGCTAATCTCTGCTCATGTAACTATCTTTATATTAGTAACAGTCGTACTTTCTACTCTACTATATGGTGCTGAAACTTGGACACTTTACCGTAAGCACATGAAACAACTTGACGCCTTTCACATGCACAATCTTCGAGTCATTTGCGTTATAAAATGGGATGATTGAGTAAAAATAGTACAATATTAAAAACATGTAACAAAATTTTAGGCAAAACAAAATTGAAACCTCACTACCAAAGGTTCAGCTTAGGTGGGCTGGTCACGTTGTTAAAATGAATGAGAACAGGCTTCCAAAGAAGATATTATATGGAAAATTACCAAATGCTACGCGTTCTATTGAACGTCCACTCTTACGTTATCAAAACAAATTGAAGGAGAATTTGAAACGCCTCAATATTAACCAGAGTGCATGGGGAAATCTAGCATGTACAACATGAAAAAACAAAACAATTCACTTACTACTGACCTTCATCTATCGTTTACAATAGGAGAGTCCACTATATATATATATATATATATATATATATATATATTCAAAATGTCAAATTTCATACTGTCGGATTAATTTCCATCTGTTTTTCATATTTGTCCAATGAAAAAACAATATATCTGGAATTTTACACCTTGAAGACTTTCATCTAAAACTCTACGGACTTATCAACACCACAAGTAATTTTGGAACTTTAACATCTTTCTTCAAATTACGATGTGGACTTGTTATATTATTTTAACAGCTGAAATATATCCTAAACAATTTTGATACCCACTTTACACTTTTATATAACTTTACAACAAACTCTTTTGAGTTTTTACTATAAACTATAATGCTTCTGATTTTTAAAAATTAAAAATAAAATTTATTTTATTTTTAAAACAGAACATGCATTTTTTAAAATTTTCAGCGGTTGAATAAAGCGTTCGTTTTTGTAAACAGTCTTTTAACGGATATCTTTCTTCCCGTCTATGTTGCTCGTGATGAAGACCAATTTATCGATTTGGTCGAAACAGATTTCTGTCAGCAATTACATAACAAACATTTGTTTTTTCAAAATGCTAAATTTCATATATATATATATATATATATATATATATATATATAATTTGCTTATTTGTGTTATGCAGCTTTATAATTAAATAATTGAAAATGTTTTACATATGAGATTCATCCTGTTTTACATTCCGTTTCAGCTTTTTTATGGATGATTTAATGTAAACATTAAGAGGATTTCTCTCTGCAAATAGACTGAAAATATCATTTTAGATCCTGCATTCAGATTCACAGTAAAGTACCCGTTCTCACTAGATCACCAAAGTTAAGCAGCAATGAACCTGTTCAATACTTGGATGGGTGACCACATAAGCAACCTGATTCATTTGTTTATCAAAATGACTTGATTCAGCATTAAATGACACAAAACAGGATTCATATATCATAAAACAAAACAACAACCAACATCAAATGATGAGACATGCTGCAGTCTTTTAGTTGGTTATTTGGTGTTTAATGGCATATCAACCTTTGTGGGTTATTTAATGCCAAATCTTTTTTATATGTACTAGCAAATATATGCACCCTCCGGGTGCAAGTATTTAAGTTTTAATATAATAAGATATCATATTAAATTAGACAGGCTAATGAAACTGAATAAGAATGCAGATAAAAACTTTTCGAACAGAGGGGGTATGATTGAAAAATAGAACAACTTTGAAATTAACTCTTCTATTTATTTTCCATTACTCCCGTCTTTCAGTGGTAAATTTTCCTAATTTAACTATTTAGTTAAAATAGGAAGTAAAGAACAATATTATAGTTATTTCTTCTTGTTAATGGATTTCTTTTAAGATTTATCCCCGAGATTTTTGCTCATATTCAATAAGATAAAACCAAACAATTAGAAATCAATAATACTAAGCACATATTTATCAAAATCAAATTTTTAAGATCAATATGCAAATTAGACTTCCCATTCACACTGTAAACCGCTATTTTGTTGTATATATAAATACAATTGCCTGTTATTAGTATGTCGATATGGTCAACAGTCTTAATGATGTAAAACAATTTTATTAATAATTGAGGTTTAAATAAAAATAAAATCATGGCGAATGTGATGTAAATAACAATGGGAATATAGTTTCGGTTACAGACAGACAAACCCACAATCTCCATTATAATAAGATATATTATTTGTTTAACTTCATGTGTATTAATAAATTGGTAGAAATAATTTTTATGTATAATCTTGTATATATGATTTGTAAGTGAGTAGTTTGTCGATAGATATTTTGATGTTATAAACTGGTTGAGGTAAATATCATTTAACAGCAACCATTGGACATAAGACGATCTGGCTCAGAAATGATTCTAATTGTATTCTCTAAGCATATCATATATAGATATTAAAAAATATAACTTACATTACAGATGTATTTCTGAAAGATAACTACAGTAAATGTGTATAAATATATACACAAGGTTGATCTTTATTCTATACATTAACGATTTGGCGTAATGTGACGTAAGCAGTGACGTTGTTTCGGTTACAGAGAAATACAGACCAAATCTCCATTATTATTCGATATCATGAGTATTACTTAGAGTAAAAATATATTATATAATTATTATAGATAATATATAATGATATATTATAGAATTATTCACAATATAAGTCCGTTACTTTTTTGTGTTTCACACAATCTTCAGACGGAAGTGTGGTAAGTGTGGCCAGACAATATACAAAAGAGAAAAACGGAACGAAATCCGATGATATGTAGATATAATAAATATGAAAAAATATCAAAGGACATATTTTTTTATATGATGATGCGCCAAATACCAAAACGTGACGTTGGAAAATTAACATATATAATACACACATTTTCTTAATATTATGTTTTTTATCATATTTTATATATACATATATATTTAAATATACATACATATATATATATATATATGTATAAGTTTAAAAAACAACCTTGTAAAAATAAAAATAAGTCCTGACAACTGGGAAAAGCTGGCACTAAAGAGAACTGACTGGAGAGTTCATGTGGATGATGGTTGTACCAGTTATGAGAGTGAAAGAATCGTGCATGAAAACCTAAAGCATCAACTTCGAAAGGGTTACACCTGTCATATTGGAGAGAACATGGAGGGTTGGAAGTGTCTGACATGTGGTCGAGTTTTGCTTTCGAGGGCTGGCTATGTCAATCATAGGAAATCTCACCTGGGTCAATCCATGCAGATTCCAGGAGTAAATAATGTGTCTTGTGCTATATGTGGCAAGGTCTGTAAGTCGGCTTCTGGTCTTAAGAGACATATGGTGGTGCATAAGCATCAAATTTTATCATCTGACTCATCTGATTCATCTGAATCATCTCATTCAACGGGGAAGAAGTCTTTTCAATGTCATATTTGCGTCAAACTTTGTAGGTCTGCAGCAGGTTTGATGAGTCATTTGAGGGCTCATGCAAGGAAGGGTTCTGGTGGTGGAGTTGTGGGATTGTGAGGGACGGCAATGATCTGTAAAGATTATGCTATTGCCATATACATGTTTTATATATATATATATATATATATATATATATATATATATATATATATATATATATATGAATATTGCGTATCAACTTTACTCTTGTGAACGTTTTTCTATACCATGAAGCATGGGACATGAACAAGCGAACAAAAACAAAAACAAAAAACAGAACAAAAAGCAGAGTTTCAATATCCAGCCATTGTTCTGTCCCCGGTTCGATTTATTTATTCGAATATTTCGGGTGACATTTGCCCTTTATCAAGATATTATTTGATGACTGTGTAAAAAAGTGAAATGATATCCCCCCCCCACATATATATATATGTACACATACGCACATATACATAAACAAACGCACTCCCATATATATTGTATATATTTATATGTATATATATATATATATACATATATGTATATATATATATATATATATATATATATATATATATGTGTATATGTATATATATATATATATACATATCAATAATACTGAGCATGTATTTACGAAAACTTGTTTTAAAAAACACGGTATACCATGAAATGTTGAGTACTAACTTATATATATATATATATATATATATATATATATATGTAATATATATATATATAATATTAATGATTTGAAGGCAATTAAAATGAGTATAAAAAATAAAAACAAAAAGATGTTATTTTTTTCTTATCGATTTTGAAATCGATAAGACAAAAATAACATCTTTTTGTTTTTATTTTTTATACGCATTGTAATTGCCTTCAAATCATTAATATATTATAACATACTTAATGCTTCAAGCAAATTACCAATTACTATATATATATATATATATATTATATATATATAATATATATAAGTAATGTTCTGACTATGAATCAAGTACTCATTGATAAACAGTATATTAGGATTATTCGGACTATTGTTCTCATCTTTATTGATATCTGGACAAGGTTTCTGCCGATATTCCTTCCAACCGTCTTCAAGTATTTTTGTCGGGCTCGTGAGCCTTCTCAAATCGGGAACCTTCTTGTCGTAATCGGGAGTTATCACAGAATTTCGAATACAACCCTTATTTCAATCATTGATAAAGTTACTTAAAATTCCTGAAATTACTGTGACGTAAGCGGTGACGTAGTTTCGGTTACAGAGAAATAGATACCGAATCTCTATCATATATATATATATATATATATATATATATATATATATATATATATAGATTTAGCCGGATACTATACAACTCAGGCAAAGCTAGGAAGAGACATCTTGACAATATATAAAGCGGCTTTATTCGTCTAGGGAAATTTTGTATTTTTTCTTTCTAATCGTCTTGTCATCCACTGTGAATACATAATCAAAATAGTGAAAAAGTTAAAATGTAAACGACAAAGTGTACAAGGTACCAGATACCAGCTAAATGGTAAAACATACTTCGTAAAAAGTAAATGAAATAGAATAGGTTAATTGGTTGGTTGGTTGGGTTTTACGGTATTGGGTCATTTTATGCCAAAGATGTTTTTGGTTTTGTTACATAATTTATGAGCAACGATGAATTATAAATGTACCTGTAGTTAGAATTTTGAATAGGGTCTGTTAAATACCAGCTAAAAGGTAAAACATACCACGATTTTTGTGTCCATTTTTAGGCTGCAAATGAGAGCACTTTCCAGTGGAGATCCTTGGTGTTCTTTACTGTTAGGTAGCATCCTTTGGTTGCTCCTCGGTATTACTTATGTTAGGAAATAATCGTTTGGTTGTTCATCGGTTTTCCTTACTGTTCGGTAGAATCCTTTGGTTGAGCAGAGTCCTTGGTCTCAGATCCGTGAGTCTGTGTCGAATACGTGCAAATGAACGGCTTTCAAGATCGGTGATTAAATCTTTAACTAACCACGTATTCGAGCTGTTTATTGGCTGGCTTTAAACCACGCGCTCACGCAGGGTCGATAAGTAGAATCCTTTGGTTGGTCCTCGGTGTCTCTTAGTGTTGGGTAGAATCCTTTGGTTGTTCTGCGGTGTTCGGCTTCATGTAAGAGGGTTTGAGAGACAAACATTATTCCAGTTACGAGGAAGTGAAATCTGTCGTGAAGAAGTGGTTAAAAGTAAAATCAACATAATTTTACAGGGCGGGGATACATGCTATCATTCGAAGGTGGAACTTTGCTATTGAGATAAACGATGACTATGCGGAGAAGTATGGATGTAATTATACCAGTCCTAAACAAAATGACATTACTTTTTGACTCACCTATGTGGAGAAGTATGGATGTGATCCACAGAAGACCAGCTTCATTTTCATGTATGGTACATGTTCCTGTGTTGGTAATTATATCTGTCCCAAACAAAATAGCATTACTTTTGATTCACCTATGTGGAGAAGAAGGGATACAATCCACAGAGGACCAGCTTCATTTTGATGTATGATACATGTTCCTGTGTTGATAATTATACCTGTCCTAAACAATATGGCATTACTGTTTGACTCGCCTATGTGGAGAAGTAGGGATGTGATTCACAGAGGACCAGCTTCCTTTTGATGTATGATACATGTTCCTGTGTTGGTAATTATACCTGTCCTAAACAAAATGGCATTACTTTTGACTAGCACTCGTATAATTAGAACAGTTTAACTGATGTCCTTGTACCTTGGGCCACAAACTTGGGAGGTTAGTTATTTGCTTCCGTTTTCTGTCCAATAGTTTAAAAAATTATTATCGAGTAAAAAAAACTTAGTACAAGAATAATCCTCCAGAGATAAAAAGCAATTTCCATTATGTTTCCCTGTTTGGTAAAATTACAGTTTAGAAAGTTTGAGGCATATGTTGTGTCATTGGAGAATTTAGTAGATGAAACCAACTAAGAGAGAGAGAGAGAGAGAGAGAGAGAGAGAGAGAGAGAGAGAGAGAGAGAGAGAGAGAGAGAGAGAGAGGGGGGACAGGCAGACAGAGTGAGACAACCAGATACAGTGATACATAGAGGGATATATATATATATATATATATATATATGTATGTATATATACATATATATTAATATAAACATATATATTAATATTTTTTTCAAAAAGATGTTAAATTCATACTGTCGGATTAATTTCCATTTACTTCATACACACACACACCCAGACACACACACATACACACACACACACATATATATATATATATATATATATATATATATATATATATAGAGAGAGAGAGAGAGAGAGAATGAGGGAGATACATATATAGATAGATACAGAAAGAGAGAGAGAGAGAGGGACACAGACAGACAGACAGACAGACAGAGACAAAGACAAAGTGAGAGAGCAAGAGGCCGTGATATATAGAGGGATATATATATTATATATATATATATATATATACACAGAGAGAGAGAGAGAGAGAGAGAGAGAGAGAGAGAGAGAGAGAGAGAGAGAGAGAGACTGTTAAGAAAAGTAAGAGAACGACAGAGAAATATTCAAGAGAAAGAGAATTTGGAAGATGGAAAAAACTAACAGAGACAGAGACAGAGAGACAGTGACAAGCTTTTACAAAATTATAAAATAATGTATGGCGAGCAAAAAGATCATTCACTTTGTTTAAAATAAATAATTATAAGAAAATGAAATAAATTCCACTTCCCAGTCTGTTATAGACAGGAGAAAGACAATCGTCTCATCATATTAATACTACCTCGCTGCTAAACGATGGTTTTAACTCTCCCATTTCCCATACTGGAAATGGCAAACACGAGTATGTATCTATGTTGACCTGAGTACTGAAGGCACATGATCAGATTTGTAAATGTGCTTGCGACCTTTGGATTTCGCGCCCCTATAAATGACAGGAGTTTAGACTGTTGCCATGGCAACCGCCCTTATGTCTTCCCGCCACTGGACGGGATATGCACAGTTAGGCGAATCTGTGTCTAGAAGATGTGTCAATTTCAAACTCTTGTATTTTGCTGTCACCCAAGACGAAATGACGAGAAAAGTTTCGATACTCTGAGAATGCAGAACAGTCGAAAATCATATATATATAACAAAAATGTTTCATCGTTGAATATTGGACATCCGATCAAAGACAAAAGAAATAATTGTGAAAAATAAGAATGCCATCGAAAATACAACGGAATACGAAACGTGTTGTATACCCTTCTCCTTTACTTCTTTCTTACTTCTATTCTTCTGCTGTCGTCTTTGACATCTTAAGTTCTTCTAGGTCTCTTCTAACGTCTGGACTTCTCTGGGGACTTCGTGTCTGGTCTTCCATTGGGGATTTCTCTTTATCAGAAGCCCTGTGTCATTTTTAGTTTTTAGATAATAACACAAGACTTCGATTTACTTTGATCATTCTCGAAATCCCCCAACAGACTACCTGCGCAGATCGAGTCGGAGCGTGCATAACACGACTCACCACCGTCGTGGTTTCTCGCCGACTGACTAAAATCTATTTCTAATCTAAACCGAAAGAGGGTCTTCTCCACCGATTCTCACGGTATCCACCAGAAGGAAGGATCAGGACAGGTCAAGCCTCGTCATTCAAATCCTTCAAGGCCATGGGCTGCAGCTTATAACGGCCATTTTGATTTCTACACTACTGCACATAAATATTAGGTATCTAATTATGTAACAAACGAAAATAGAAAGAAAGCAAGAAAGAAAAAAATTAAGAATGAAATAAGTAGATAAAGAAAGAAAGCACGAAAGAAGAAGAAGAATGAAGACATAAACGAAGAACGAAAATAGAAAGAAAGAAGGAAACAAAGAAAGAATGAAAGTCGAAGAAAGAAAAAAGAATGAAGATATAAACGAAGAATAAAAACACAAGAAAATTAAAGAAAGAATGAAAGAAAGAAAAGCAAAATAAGTAGGTAAAAAAACAAAGAACGAAAGAGGAAGAATGAAGAAACAATATTGATGTAAACGAAGAATGAAACTAGAATGGAAGAAAAAAAGAAAGAAAAAATGAAATAGATAAATAAGAAATAAAGTAAGAAAGAAAGAAAGAAAGAAGAAGAAAGAAGAAATACATAAAGGAAGAAGGAAAATAGAATGGAAGAATGATAGAAAATTGTAAATGAATGCAAATTGCTAAGAAAGAAAGAAAGAAAGAAAGAAAGAAAGAAAGAAAGAAAGAAAGAAGAAAAAAGAATGAAGACATAAACGAAGATTAAAAATAGAAAGAATGAATGAAAGAAAGAAAGGACGAAAGAAGTGGATAAAGAAAGAAAGAAAGAAAGAAGAAAGACATAAACGAAGAAGAAAAATAGAAAGGAATAATGAAAGAAAGAAAGAATGAAAGAAAATTATAAACAAATGCAAATTACTAGGAAAGAAAGAAAGTAGAAGAAAGAATGACGACAGAAAAAGAATGAAATCAGAAAAGAAGAAAGAAATAACGAAAGAAAATTGTAAAGAAATACAAATTGCTAAAGAATGAAAGAAAGAAATAATCAGAAA
>CM042171.1:8415587-8428087 GCA_023376005.1 Doryteuthis pealeii | reverse complement strand
TCACAGTTCCCTTAGTTATTTACGTCACATTCACCGTGATTTTATTTTTATTCAAACCCCAACTATCAATAAAATTGTTTTGCATTATTATTACTGTTGGTCATATCTACATACAAATAACATGCAATTGTATTTATATATACAACACAATAGCGGTTTACAGTGTGAAGGGGAAGGCTAATTTGCATATTGATATTAAAATTTTGATTTTAATAAATATGTGTTTAGTATTATTGATTTCTAATCATTTGGTTTTATCTTAATGAATATAAGCAAAAGTCTTGTGGATACATCTTAAAAGAAATCCATTAACAAGAAGACATAATTGTAATTTTATTCTTTGCTTCCTATTCTAACTAAATATTAAATTAGGAAAATTTAGCAATGAAAGATGAGATGAAAGAGTAAGCTTCAGTTCTATTTTTCGATTATACCCCCCCTGTCTAAAATATTTTTCTGCATTCTTTAGATTCATTAGCCTTTCTAATTTAATATAACATTTTATTACATTAAAACTTAAATACTTGCACCAGGCTAATGAAACTAAATAATAATGCAGATAAAAAGTTTTGAAATAGAGGGGCTATAATCGAAAAATATAACAACCGAAACTTACTCTTCTATCACTCCCGTCTTTCATTGCTAAATGTTCCTAATTTAACTATTTAGTTAAAATAGGAATGATATATCCGGGTTAACGGATATATTATGAAGTTGGTATTTGGTATATTATCGCAGTAGTAGTTGGTGCGTCGAATAGCAGTACGTCTTCCGAGCAGTCGTGGTTTAGTCTGGCGAGTAAGTTTAGGCTGGTAGGATTATGCTGGTAGGCTTAGGCGCTTTTCCTACCAGTGCCGAATATTTATACATGACACTGCCCAATCAGATTATAGTGAGGGGGTACCAAGGTATTTACATATTCATTACATCAAGGAAGTAAATGATAAAATTACTGTTATTTTTTTTTTGTTAAAAGAAATTTTCATTTATCCCCGGGATTTTTGCTCATATTCATTAAAATAAAACCAATTAGAAATCAATAATACCAAGAACATTAATTAAATTTTTAAGATCAATATGCAAATTAGCCTTCCCATTCATACTGTAAAACGCTATTTTGTAGCATTTAAAAACACAATTGCATGTTATTTGTATGTTATTTGTATGTAGATAAAGCCAACAATATTAATAATTAATTGCTAGTACATATAAATTAGAACATGAGAAAAATATATTTAGATGTGGTCATGAGATTTAATATCTGTTTAAGATGAGCCCCAAATTTCCAAGTAAGTCCCATAAAATCAAACTCTTATTTACTAGTGTTACAAACAATTTTTAAGAGGAATTTTTTTCCTGCCACAACTATCTTCCGTCCCCGCGCATTTCCCAACTAAAGAGGACTCATCAAGAAGGCTCGTTTTGAATGCATTGATGCCATCAAGAGGTCCGTAACGACGGAGCTGAGAGTCATACTAGAAGAATCCTTCAAGCAGGGCCGAGTAACGTAACAGAGAAGGATGGGAAAGTGCATTAGATTCAAGAGGGGACTACTTTGGAGGGGAATACATATAGTTTGTTGTTTGGATTTTAAATGAATTGTTTGTGACAACAGTCTCATTACTTTTCAGACACACCTCGGATGTGTGTTCGTATTTGTTAATAGACAATGAGTATTTGTGAGAAAGAGATATTTTTTCTATGCCTGTGTGTCTTTTAGATTGTACTTGTATAAATAATTAAGAGAGAGAGAGAGAGAGAGAGAGAGAGAGAGAGAGAGAGAGAGAGAGAGAAAGAGAGAGGGATGAGGGAGAGACAAAGGAAAGAAAGTAAGAAAGAAAGAGAGACTTACAAAACGTATTTCATTTAAGAGAGAAAGGTCAAAGGGTATATAGGTTGTGTAAAGAAAGAGAGAAAAATAAATAAAAAACCCTTACGACAACAGAAAATCTTATATATATATATATATATAATATATATATATATATATATATATATATATATATATGAGTATATATAAAAAGATATGAAAACACCACAAAAAGCTGTTAAAGTGAAAACATTTTATAACAGCTTTTTGTGGTGTTTTCATATCTTTTTATATATACTCATACCGTCGGATTCATTTCCTTTCTTTTAACTTATATATATATATATAATATATATATATATATATATATATATATATATATATAGAGAGAGAGAGAGAGAGGAGAGAGAGAGAGAGAGAGAGAGAATAATTTTTTGTTGTAAGGGTCTTTTCTTTATTTTCCTCTCTTTCCTTACACAAACTATATATCCTTTGTTCTTTCTTCTCTCTCCCTCCCTCTCTCTTTCTCTCTCTCCCCCTCTCTCTCTCTCTCTCTCTCTCTCTCTATCTATATATATATATATATATATGTGTGTGTAAGTGCGTGCTCTTGAATATTACGTAATGTGATAATTGCTTCGTATTCCAATGGGTCCGTTTTCTTTCATTCTTTTGACAGCAGGAGAGTTGATCATTGAGGGTGGGGAGAGTGAGGGTCATCAAGTAAACATTGTCAGAACGAGACAGGCAACTGATTACAAAAAAAAAAAATTATTATATCCCCACGGCCCAAACAAAAACTACTTACATATCCCAATGTGTCCCAGACAATAAACCTATCCATTAAAATTGTCATCATTCCGGCATCAACACTCAAATCAAGAAAAAAATAAAACTATTAATACAGGTTCCAGCAAAAATGCCTCCATCATTATCAACTGTTCGGTTGGTTTTGTTTTACGGCATATCAACCTGAGTGGGTCATTTAATGCCGACAAAGTTTTGAAATAAATTAATTCTTAATGAATACTCAATTTTGTTTATAATCACATTTTTCTATTAAACCCAAAGATGGGACCCTGACAGTTACTACCACTCCGTGTCAGAGTGAACCAGGGAGAAATAGTGATAAAGGGGTGCTCGACAATTCCCAGACCTCCAAAACCGGAATCTCACTATCAGTTTAACGTCATTCCCAAGACATGAAGACCCTCAGGCACCGCCTTCTGGCACCCACATGATAAAAAGGGTCGGAGCTTGCCATAAGAGACAATAAGTTTGTGGCAATCATATAGGTGCTAGGGCTTGACGTGACCAGCCGATTGACCGAAAGAGGCCTCTCCGACCACCTGTCTAGCTTAAGTAACGGTCTAAGGGGAGTGTTGCATGTTATGGACTGCCCCGCCACCCGTCTTCCATCGTTCTCAACGGATACTCAATTCTTTTTATAAACACATTTTTCTGTCGTATAGAAAGTGTCACTATAAGAGGAATAAAAACCTACTTCTAAACAAAACGAAAAATCTAAGAAAGTCCGGTTGGTGTAGGGGTTACGGTCCTCACCAGTCAGCTTGACGGTCAGGGTTCGAATCACGCACAAGGCGGTCTTCCGATCTATAGCTCTGCTGATGAGGCCGAATAGGTCGAAATATACATACAGATTGATTATTCTCGATTTGTTTAGCCTTACATTTGAATAGGTATGCCCGCCTAATTAATCAATTATTAATTAATTAACTTTCAAAATTAGGTATGACTTCAATTAAGCACATATTCTCCCAAAAATTGTCGGCTAAAAAAGCCATATCAAAACACATCGTTTGTGTATTTATTTCTCACATTTTTCTATCTAACCCATAAATTAGACCCTAACAGGTACTACCACTCCGGGTTAGAGTGGACCAGGGAACGATAGAGATGAAGGGCCGCTCCATATACCCGAAACCTCCAGAAATAGAACCTCACCATCAGATAGAGTTTAACGTCCTTCCACGAATCAGGGGTATCACATCGACTCTAGCCAACGTCATCTTTTTACACGCATATTTATAAAGTCGGTTTGGTTTGGTTTGTTTTACGGCATATCAACCTCAGTGGGTCATTTTATGCCGACAAAGCTTTGAAATAAATTAATTCTTAATGAATACTCAATTTTGTTTTTAACCCATAGACCCTAACAGGTACTACCACTCCGGGTCAGAGTGCACCTGGGAGCAATGGTGATAAAGGAGCGCTCCACATTAGCCAGACTCCCAGAACTGGAACCTCACCATCAGTTAAACGTCATTCACAGGATATGAAGACCCTCAGCCTTCTAGCACCCATATGATAAAATAGGTTCGGGCTTGCCATGAGGGCAATAGGGTTGGGGCAATCATATAGGTGCTAGGGCTTGACGTGACCAGCCGATTGATCGGAGGGGGCCTCTCCGACCACTCGTAAGTAAGAGCCAAAGTGGAGTGTTGCATATCATGGACTGCTCACCCACCTCGGTTCAATCCTTAAGCATCAGGGGTCACCACCCACGGTGAACATGTGGCCCCATTGGAGGGGTCTTACTCCTATCTAAATTATTATTTATTGATATAAAGTTGAAAAAGAGAAAGTATTAATTTTTTTTTTAAATTTGAGTTTTTTTTGTAAAAATATATTGTAACAACTCAATTTAAAAAATAGCACAAAATCAAACGAGATAGAGTGCACGGTACATTTCTAAAGAAGTACATTTTTACGCCGGAAATCAGCAAAGATAAAAAGAAAATGTTGTTGTTGTTGTTGTTGTTGTTGTTGGCTTTCAACTCGTATTCAAGTAAAACTATTTCCTGATTTTTTCATCATAGTTGGGTGATAGCTTTTGGCTCTGTATCCTTGTGTTTTCTCAGATGACTCACCAGGCCAGCCAGCCCTGGAGAGACATACTCTTCCACATAAACTACATGTTGGAACTTCTCCACATTGAATATTGCTGATGGTGGTGTAGCTCTTCAACTATTTGCCTCTATAAGGTGTTGGTTGGTTTGATTTTATAGCATGTCAACCCAGTTGATATGGGGTTTTGACCTAGAAGTCAGAGTTCATGGCTTTGACAGAGATGGGCTTTGGGGAGAAGGGTTACCTTTGATAAAGACAGAACAATAGGGATGGACTAAATGGAGAAAAGAACAATAACAATAAAGATGAGGACAACAGTCAGAAAAATCTGAATAATACAAATAAAACTGCAGTATAAATAAATGAATACAAGACCACACCTTGCTTTCAACAGCTGATTTGCACCATTAACATTTTAATCATAGTTGACTAATTTGAGTAGCATTTAAAACTGTATTCTTGTGTTTTCTCAAATGACTCACCAGGCCAGTTCTGGTGAGACATACTCTTTCACATAAACTACATGTTGAAACTTCTCCACTTTGAATGTTGCTGGGCTGAAAATTACCCTTTCTAATAGACCGCTTCAATTTTTGGTGTTTAATTCGGTTGGACTCAAATTCTTCCACAGACAGATAGATGGTTGCTCTCCAGCCAGGTCTATTACAAGCAAGCTTCTCCCTCTCCTCCACAGCAATAGCAGTGTTCTTCAGAGTGTCCTTGAGGCAGTCCTTAAACCTCAATTTGGATTTGCACTAACTACTTTTGCCAGTTGAGATTTTTCCGTAAAATAGTTGTTTTCGGATTCGGCAATCATTCATGAGAACTAGATGACCAGATATGCGAAGACGAGATCTAAGGATCAAAATCTCAATTCTAGGCAGGTGACATCTTTCAAGTATTGATAACCATTCTATCCCTAATCCTGCGAAGGCAATTCTGATGGAATCCCTCGAGTATCCTGAGATGTCGTTGTGTAAGCAACCCAGGTCTCACAGGCGTACACAACACACACACACAACACACACACACACACACACATATATATATATATATATATATATATATATATGTATATATATATATATATGTGTGTGTGTGTAGTAGAGATATGTGAAACACAGGAACAAAACTCAGACAAGCATATGGGTACTTTTTCTCATACCCCACTTGTATGGGGTAGGCACAAGGCCTCGTTTTAACGTTGGCCCACCCACAAGCCGAAGATCATGGGTGGGTTAGAACAAAAATTGCGTCGATCCCTTCGGCATTCCACAGGAACAAAACTCAGACAAGCATATGTAGGAGATATATTTCGCTAAACCTTAGCATCATCAGTCATTTAGTTGATCAAGTGATATCCCCTTTATTTTATATTTTATTTCATAATAAAATATCACCTCCCCATTTTACATATGATTCCTCTACTTTTAGTAATTTATAAGTTTTCATGTACCAAAAATCTCTCTCTCTCTCTCTCTCTCTCTCTCTCTCCCCTCCTCTCTCTCTCCTCTCTCTCTCTCTCTCTTATATATAATATATATATATATATATATATATATATAGTGTGAAATGGTCACTGTTTCAGCTTTTGCTGGAATGGCGTACCAAAGGCAGTATTATTGGTAGAGTGCTCAATATAAAATAGAGCTGTTATATAATATAATAAGATAAATATAATATAATAATAATAATTACCCCGCGTACGCAACCTTTATGCTGTCCATAAACACTCTCATACATTCAAATTACCATCACATACATACGCACATCATTTTATCTATTGAATTTTCTGAAATCTTTTGAAATTTTTTCGATTTTCCTTGCATTTGAAACATCTTCACCTGATGATTGCATCGCATGAAACCAATATGGTCGTGAATGTTCCTTTGTCACCTAATAAATAGATATGTAAAACCTTTATATATTTATCTTATATATATATATATATATATATATATATATGTATATATTATTGACTGAATAAAAAATATATGAGTTGTAGAAGAATAGGAGAAAAGCATCAAAAAGCAAATAAGCAGAGATAAAAAGAAAATGTCTTCAGAGTGTCCTTGAGGCAGTCCTTAAACCTCAATTTGAGTTTGCACTGACGACGTTTGCCAGTTGCGATTTCACCGTAAACTAGTTGTTTTGGGATTCGGCAATCATTTATGCGAAACAAGTGGCATATATATATTTACCAAACCCCTCCATACGAGCAGGATGTGATACAAGGTCAATTTCTTAGGCGGAGTTTAACAGGTTTAAATTCAGAGTTTTCCTTCTCCTAGACAGGTTACCTAACCAAGGTTAAAGAGCCCAATCTAACCTACTATTTACCCATAGCTGGAGGGAGGGTAGGATTCATACCTTTCCCAAGGGTATAAGCGCAAAGTGAAATGTCATTATCACATCCAGGATTTGAACTCGGGACGACGAGTCCATTTCCCATGACTTTAACCATTACACCACGCGCTTCGAACTAAGTGGTATAGAGTTATTAAAAGCAGAAATTTGGGACTTCTGTAAAATAGCAACGAAGAACGCGACATTGCGGCAAGCAGAATTTAACTTTTCCAAACTTGAAAGAAATAAAACTAATTGTCTTTCCAAATAATTATTCGCGTTTAATTAAAGATTATTAATTAGATTTATGGGAACTTCTTAAAACTGGAGATGTAAACTAATTATATTGCATTATTGCTAGTTACGGCAAGCAATATGGACAGAAAAGCAAAACTATTTCAATCGATAAATAACTTAAGTGCTGCATACTTAAATTTCAAAAAAAGAAAACATCTCTAAAAACTACTAAATATATCACAGAATAATATGGAAAAAATAATTATCAAACTATGAGTGTTGAATATATATATATATATATATATATATATATATATATATATATTCAACACTCATAGTTTAATAATTATTTTTTAGTGGTTAGAGTCGTGGAAAAATGAACTCGTCGATTCGAGTTCAATTTCTAGACGAAGCTGTTGGCATTTCACATAGCGCTAATACCATTGGGAAAGGTATGAATCCATATATTCTCCCTCCAGCTATGGGTTAAATAGTAGGGCAGACTGGGCTCTTCAGCCTTGGGTAGGTAACCAGTCTAGGAGAGGGATAACTCTGAATTCAAAATTCCTGAGGTCGGTCGTTGATTGGGTTTGTGGCAACCCTTGATGCACCAAGTCTTTCCTATCGACTGTGCCAAAAAGTGTGGATGGTCCAACACAAGCCTTCACCACTATAAACATATCCCTGTGTGGGAGTTTATTGTGTATATGAACCCTCATACGTCGAAAATCGACGGGAGAGTCCATTATATATATATATAATATATATATATATATATTATATATATATATATATATATATCGGCCTCTGGTTAGCTCAGTCGGTAGAGCGTTCGGCTAGAAACTGCAAGTGTTCAAGTTCGATAACGGCCCTCGCCAACTCAGCTTATGAGTAGGACAGGGATCTGCTGTGTAAGTAAAGCGCTGATGGTAGGTGTGAGGCTCCGCCTCGGTCGCAAAACAATCTCCTTCGTCTAGCGCTAGTGAAAGGGGATAGACTCCTTCGCTGATAACGACTTTAGGCCACCCCAAACGACTTAACTTACCTTTATATAAAGATATATATATATATATATATATATATCTTTATATATGGCCAGAAACTTATATTCTATGAAGATGTTCATGTTTTCTGAGCAGCAGGAGTACGAGGAAACTGTTGTGAAGCTGGAACGCCTCAACCTCTTCCTAGGACTGTTCTATATACCCATGTGGATGATCTGCAGTTCACGAAGGACATCATGAAGTACAAGAGAACAGATTCAGAGATTGCTCAGGCAGTGCTACAAAAACTTGAAAACCACAGGTACCTGACACAGGAGGTTGTGCCGTTCGCTCTCTTCGGTAGCAGACTCAGTTACAAAGAGAAGCAAGACATTGCTACCAAGCTTCATTCCACTGAGAAGCCAAATAGCTTCAGACAAGGGAATCCTGTGTTCCCTCAGGTTACAGCCAAGACGACTCTGGCTGATCTGGTTGGTTCAGAGTGTCATCTTCTGCTTGACACCCTTGGCATTGAGTCTGACTGGCTTCTGTGACCTGTAGCAACATGTCCAAGGAGTGATGACTACAGTAACGCCCTGGAATATGTCAGCAATGTAAAAGTAGTAAATGACATCGCTGAGCGGGGAGTCAAATTGATGAGTGATTTTGCAAACATCATTACCACAGATTCTCAGCAAAGAGAGTATCTTTCTTCAAGCTGTGGAATACAACCATGAGCGATTTGATAGCTTCAAGAAGAAAACTCTGAACATATGACTATGAAGTGTCCTTTCTGTCATGGACAATAGACTTTTCTGCCACTTGAAAATATTTTAGGGTCTTTGTCACACATTTTCTGATGTCAAGATTGTAATATTTATGAAATTTTGATATTTTCAGAATATGATGTGTCTTTTTTTTTTTGAATGTTTACTTGGATGTTTGTCCAGAAAGAGTATTTCAAATGCTTCAATTTGATACCCAGTTTGTTGTTCTATCCAAATTGTAACAAAGTTTCAGGTGAAAAACTGTCTGGCAGAAGGAAAAAATTTGGCAATTTTCTACTATCGTGGGCTTAATATCTTGAGGTCCAATGAGGCAAAGGTTCCTGACATTTTACCTCAAAATGGTTGTGATTTTCGGCTTTTCCAGGTCAAAAAGCATGGGAAACCGTGCAGGAGGGTATGAAAAAAAGAAAAGGTTGATTTTTGAACAGGTCTAACCCGTCCAAAATAAAGTCAATGTTTGTTATTATTTATAACTTCTTTGACGGAGGGGGGGCAATATGAGACACCTCTATATCTTCGCACTGGATGACTCTAGACTTATGAAACCAATGTCAGACGTTACCATGGACCAAAGTCCAACTGATTGGGTATAGACCCTCTCCGACTAGGAAGCCAGTGCCACGGAATAGCGGTAGCATAGGGTCAGGAGGGGGCAATATGAGACACCTCTATATCTTCACACTGGATGACTCTAGAGTTATGAAACCGATGTCAGACGTCACCATGGACTAAAGGCCAACTGATTGGGTGCCGACCCTCTCCCACTAGGAAGAAGGTTACTTTGAGCCTTCTACCATATCATAAGAACTCTACATCTTATAATAGCATTGAACAGATGTGTGATTTTGGTCCCAGAAGAGTTATCTTTCCTTGCCGCAAGGTTTTCGCCAGTAGGAGGCTAGATTATTTAAGTAGTAGCCCGGGAAATTCTAACTCTCTTTCTCTATGTCCGGCAAACACAGCCCATGGTTGAGGCGCCATGTGCTTCTGCTAATTAAATAAGGGGCTTTGCCCCCAACTAACTATCAGTAAGTGACATCTTTACAGAAACTCTGTATCACTTCCTTAGGACGTAAGTCCTACATTCTTTATATATGTTTTAGTATCTGTTCTCTATATATTTCTGTACCTTTATCATGAGTAAGTATACCCGTCATGTATGTATTTCTCCACGTGCTTACAAAATAAAGTCAATGTTTGTTATTATATATAACTTCTTTGGCGGAGTAATTTATGTACACATATGTAGCCAGGCTGGAAGGTTACTTTGAGCCTTCTAACATATTATAAAACTCTACATCTTATAATAACATTGAACAGATGTGTAATTTTGAATCCCCAAGAGAGTAAAAGTCTCTGGAAACGAAGTTGGCACACCTGAGGTTTCGTCGGACGGAAAACCGGTGAAACAGGGTTTCAGTTTTTATCAATTTTTAACGAGACTTTTATGCGCCGATCTTGTTGATTTGTGTTCATTTCGACAGGTGTGATAGGTGTTGTTTTAATATGTAATACCTTGGATTATCCACGTGTTGTTTGTGTTCATGAATACGTGGGTGGATTTTTTCCAGCTTGACGTGAGCAGATCCTCCTTCCGACATGGCAAGCGCGCGCGCGCACACACACACACACACACACACACATACACTCATTCCCCATATATAACCTCCTGTTGGTGTCGACAGGGTTGGGTATACACATACACACATACACACAGACAAAACATATAATATATATATATATATATATATATATATATATATGTATATACAGGGTGTATCAAAACATTATAGGGATATTTTGTACTTTTTGATACACCTAATATTCTGAAAAAAAATAAGACAACATTCAAGTATTGTCTTATGTTAACGGTAAAAGTTCGTTAAAGTCCCCTCTAGAGAGCTCTATCGGGTTTTAGGGGCATATAATGGTCATCCATTTCGTGTTTCGACTTTCACGTCTCAACAGTTTGGCTAGACTTAGCAACTACTTCTAACCGGGAGCGAAAAACAACTGACTTTTTATTAGTCTGGCTCCTTTTACCCCGGCCGCCAGCAGCTGACAGTTAGAGGAATGTGATTACAATTATGGTGTTATTCGCAGAAATGCGTCTTGGCCTTAAAAAACGTTAGGCGGTGATAGCTGAAAAAAAAAAAAAACACCCTACGATTAAAGACCCTAGCTGAAGCGGTATCTGCTGAAAAAAGTATTTTTTCGAAAGTAAATATAAATATTTTAACCCACTAAATATTTACATTCACTTGTCGATAAAAACACAGTTTACTTTTAACGCCTTCAAACCACTAAAAAAAAAATAATAATAATGTGTCGATAAAAACATTTTTTCGGTATTTTTATTGGTAATTTATGAGAAAGTGTGTCCCGGTTTCCTGCCTCATAAATTGCTACACGGTGACTATTAAAATAACGACCCCAGCAACGGTGTTACTTGAAAGAAAACAATCAACTTAAGTTGTTAAATTCTTTTTTTGGGGGGGGGCTATCTTTTTTGTCTTAATTCTTATTTATTTATCGTAATTTGTAATTCTTATTTATTTATCTAAAATACATTTAACGCCCTAAGTTGGCTGTTTTCTTTCAAGTAACACCGTAGCTGGGGTCGTTATTTTAATAGTCACCGGGTAGCAATTTATGAGACAGGAGACCGGGATGCACTTCCTCATAAATTACCTTTTTATTTTATTTTAATATATTTATTTCTAACAATCAATTACAAATAAAAAATCACAATATTTAGATATTCTTCTTTCGTAGAGTGGTTTGTTTTTTCAGCTATCACCGCTTAGCGTTTTTTAATGGAGGAGGCCGGGACGAAATTCCGCGAATACCACCCATTTCTTTTTTTTTCACGGGGAATACTTTTATGAGGTTATGATTTCGACTATTCAGCATACCCTTCAATACCTTGGCGTGATTCCAAATATATATTAACGGGAATGGTAAACCGGTGGAGACGGTTTGAAATATCATAAAGGTTCTCCTAAGGAGCTGTTAACATATTTTTGGAATCACCCCTCTCTTACTCTCTTCTCACTCTTTCTCTCTCTTATATATATATATATATATATATATAATATATATATATATATATATTGTATCTGTATCCGTTTTTTGGAAGTACATATACCAGTTTGGGCATTGGTGTGAAGCATTAAAGTGCTATATTATGATAATGTTGTTACCATAATATATTAATCTAGGAATAAAATAAGAAAACTAGGTCGTTTTTTTTTAGTTTCTTTTATTTAGACGTAGTGGTAAATTTTCAGTGACATCCTTCTTCAAGACCCGGAATACTATTCCGGTCTTGAAGAAGGGATGTCACTAAACATATATATATATATATATACAAAAAATATATCTCAAATCTATATACTCACTAGAAGCATACGGAGACTCAAAATCAACAACAACGACACACACACACACACACACACACACACA
>CM042171.1:8398087-8410587 GCA_023376005.1 Doryteuthis pealeii | reverse complement strand
AAAGGCTAATGAAACTGAATAAGAATGTAGATAAAAAGATATTGAACAGAAGGGGTATGATTGAAAAATAGAACAACTTTGAAACTAACTCTTCCATTATTTTCCGTTACTCCCGTCTTTCATTGGTAAATTTTCCTAATTAAACTGTTTAGTTAAAATAGGAATAATATTACAGTTATTTCTTCTTGTTAAGGGATTTCTTTTAAGATTTATTGAAGAGATTTTTGCTCATATTCAATAAGATAAAGCCAAACAATTAGAAATCAATAATACTAAGCATATATTTATTAACATCAATTTTTTAAGATCAATATGCAAATTAGCCTTCCCATTCATACTGCAAACCTCTATTTTCTTGTATATATAAATACAATTGCATCTTATTAGTATGTAGATATGGTCAACAGTGTAAGTAATGTAAAGCAATTTTATTAATAATTGAGGTTTAAATAAAAATAAAATCAGCGAGAATATGATGTAAATAACTAAAGGAATTGTGACTTGTATAGTAATATAGTTTCGTTTACAGACAGACAAACCCACAATCTCCATTATAATAAGATAGTAATTTGGGTTTTTTGTTGTTTCGTTTTGTTTTTGTTTTTTTTTTATTTTTTAAGCAATACGTAATTAATAACAATATTAATATCTGGACTTGATACTAATCCTTTGAGATTATATATATATATATGTGTGTGTGTGTATGTGTGTGTGTGTGTGTGTATTTGGGCAGCATTCTTTCATTTATACATGTAGAATTAAACAAAAGACACATCTCCTGTTTAACAATTTTATTTTTGATCTTTTCGAGTTTTCTGGCCAACTTTTTAATATTTGGTTGGAATTCGTGGATGAGTCCACCAAAGTTCAGGTTCCGAATGCCACCCAAATATTAAAAAGTTAGCGAGAAAACTCGAAAAGATCAAAAATAAAATTGTTAAACAGGAGATGTGTCTTTTGTTTAATTCTTTATATATATATATATCCACTCACTTACTAGTATTCCTAATTTTTTTTTAATTCTGGTCATGGACCGGGTACATTTTCTAGTATATATATACTAGAAAATGTACCCGGTCAATGACCAGACTAACAAAAAAAAAATTAGGAACACTAGTAAGTGAGTGGAAAATAAAATAAGAAAAATTGATTTATCAATTTTTTAAAATCGCCGAGAATTCATATAGTAAAATATTTTAGGGAATGTTTTGTTTTGTTTAAATTTAAAATATTATTTAAAAAAATGTATTCCTCAACTTGTGAGTGTTTTGAAACAATTTTATTTTTCTAAAAACCTTTTTGTACATATGACAAAAAATTAAGTTCTTAATTGTTTGTTTTTTTATTGCTAGGTGCGTTAAAGTGATAAAAATAAAGTTATGTTCTTTCTTACACTGGAATGAAATCCTTTTCTCAGTTTATTCTCTGTATACCATTGAATATATATATCACATCCTCCAACAAGCAGAATGTCTCACACATTTTTCCTATATTGTAGAAATCTTGCTTGGCAATTCTTCCAGGCCGTAGTTGTATCAGTGCTACTGTACGGCTGCACCACCTGTACCCTAACAAAGCGACTGGAGCATAAAGTAGACGGTAGCTGCATTAGAATGCTGCGTGCAGTCTTAAACAAGACGTGGAAACAACAACCCACGAAAAAACAGCTATACGGTCACCTGCCCTATATCACACAAACCATCTGTGTAAGACGAACGAGATACGCTGGACACTGCTGGAGAAGCAAGGACGAACTCATAAATGATGTTCTTGTGGAAGCCATCACATGGGCACGCCAGCGTTCTTAATTGTTTTTTTTATTGCTTGGTGCGTTAAAGTGATAAAAATAAAGTTATGTTCTTTCTTACACTGGAATGAAATCCTTTTCTCAGTTTATTCTCTGTATACCATTGAATATATATATCACATCCTCCACCAAGCAGAATGTCTCACACATTTTTCCTATATTGTAGAAATCTTGCTTAGAGAGCTGCTTTTAGCCACAGGTTGCCACCACGTGCACTCAACTTCTATTAATGTGAATTTAATATCTATAATAGTGAATAGATTTTTTTTTTTTTTGCAGCTGAACAAGAACTTCAACTAACACCCCAACGAGAGGAACAAGATAACCCCTTGGGTTAGATTTACTTAGAAAAACGTGCTACGCGAATATCTGACTGCTGGAATATAAAAGGCTACACTTTCAATGACCCAAGATTACTTACATATTTTTTTTTCCGGTAGATTCTTTTGGTTCTTTTGGGTGAATTTGATATATCGATCTAAGCGGGACATTCGGTACACTGTGAGCATAAGATAGGACAGCGAGATGATGACACACTCCTGGCTTGGAAGATCCATTTAGTCAAGCGACCCTGCAAAATGTCGGTCGACCCCCACTGAGTGTAGCGTCCATTCAGGCTCGTGACGAGTTTGAAAACTGACAGGTTATTTACGTTACGGACCGACCGTAAATAAAATAATCAATCGTACGTCTATATGAATGAAAGAAAGCGCGTGGTGTAATGGTTAGAGTCATGGGAAATGGACTCGTCGCCCCGAGTTCAAATCCTGGATGTGGTAATTGCATTTTCACTTAGCGCTAATACCCTTGGGAAAGGTATGAATCCTACTCTCCCTCCAGCTATGGATAAATAGTAGGGCAGACTGGGCTCTTCAAGCTTGGTTAGGCAACCGGTCTAGGAGAAGGAAAACTCTGAATTCAAAACCTGTTGAATTCCGCTTAAGAATTTGACCTTGTGTCACATCCGGCTCGTGCGGAGGGGTTGGTAAATATATATATGTGAATGAAAGAACGGAATGAAAAAAAAAAGGTTGAATGAAAATCAGAATGAAAAGGAAAATTAATAAAGGTATGGATGTAACCAATGAATGTTCGAAATAAAAAAAGATTTTGAGGCATGTCAACCCTTGTTGGGTTATTTTATGCCAAAGACGTTTTGTTTTATTCATTCTTGATGTGTACTCAATTTCTTTCAAACCCATTTTTGACTTGTTTTTCGTAAAGGGCCGGGTTAGCTCAGTCGGTAGAGCGTTCAGCTAGAAACCACAAGGTTCTTGGTTCAATACTGGCCCTTGGCAACTCAGCGTATGAGTAGCACAGTGATCTGTGCGGTAAAGTAAGGAGCTGGTGGAGGCGCTCCACCTCAGACGCAAAAACATTTTTCTTGGACTAGCGCTAGAGAAAAGGGGATAGACCTGTTAGTAATAGTGATGAAGAGGTACCCCACTTATCACAGAGCTCCAGAATTGTGACTTCAACTTCAGATAGAATTTAACGCCACACCCAGCACAGTCACCGCCTTCTAGCATATTTAGGATAAAAAGCGTTGATCCTTGCCATAAAAGCAATACGGCTGGGACAATCAAGTGTTTGAGTGCTAGAGCTTGATCTGTCCAACCGGTTGCTTTCAATGGGGCTACTCTTCGCCTCCTGCCTCAAAAACCGCTACCCGGTTGGTGCTGAAAAAAAAACACCAGCTACGATTAAAGTAGCCAAAGCGGTGTCACTTGAAAAAAACAACAACAAAAAAACAACAACTTAGGGAGTTTTTTCCCGATAACCCAACCCCCAACCCCAGCCCAAACCCTAACACTAAACCCTAACCCTAACCCTAAAATCCCCTAGTTAAAGTTAACAGTTTTATTACAAAATTTGTGGGTTCTGTTTTTTCTGGGACACCCTGTATACATCTTCACGAATATAAATCAAATCTCTGATCAGATATCTGTGACTTGATCCTCGATTGAAAAGAGAGGAAAATATAAAGAAAAATCTGGTCTTGATTAATTTTGAGCAATTCTTTTTCTGTTGCACTCAAGTGGATTTTACAAGTATCTTTTCACCAAACGCCTCCGCACGAACAGGATGCGACACAAGGTCCGTTTTAAGAGAAGGTTATTTGCGCTATGTTAATTGTCAGTCATATAGAAGTTCGATCTCACTGACAAGCTAAAGCGACAATTCTTCCAGGCCGTAGTTGTATCAGTGCTACTGTACGGCTGCACCACCTGTACCCTAACAAAGCGACTGGAGCATAAACTACACGGTAGCTGCATTAGAATGCTGCGTGCAGTCTTAAACAAGACGTGGAAACAACAGCTATACGGTCACCTGCCCTATATCACACAAACCATCTGTGTAAGACGAACGAGATACGCTGGACACTGCTGGACACAGCAAGGACGAACTCATAAGTGATGTTCTTGTGGAAGCCATCACATGGGCACGCCAGCGTGGGCCGACTGGCAAAGACATACATTGACAAGCTCTGCACGGATACTGGATGCCGTGCAGAGGAACTCCCAGAAGCAATGAATGATAGGGAAGTTTGGCGAAAGATTGTCATGGATATCCGTGCTACCGGTGCGACATGATGATGATGATGAAATGCAATTAGCCTCGTCCAGGATTTCAACTCGTCTCACCGTGCCTACTTCATACGACGATAACCATTGCTTTACAAACGCCTGCATGGATTTTACAAGTACAAACACATATAGACACTTGTAAATAAATATATGAATTATACATAGTAGTATAAAATAAACAACATCCTCTGGGCGATGTAAAAAATAGATTTTTGAAACATATTGCCTGAGGGGTGGGAGTAAAAAAACTCAATGTCAGCGAGTTTGTACCCTAAGTAAGTAAAATCATCAAATTCATTAAAGGATTAAAAAATAAAACAATTGGAAATGTAAACTTTAAATATGTATTAAAATAAAACAAACTATATGTAGATATATAATACCAGTTATGTATTTATTAAAACTTGTTTTAAAAAACAATGAGGACTGTCTAATGTTGCATGTTCAAATTTTGAGTGTATTTATTCTATGTTATGACAATTTTGGGTAATGTGACGTGAGCAGTGACGTAATTTTTGTTACTGACAAAAAACCGGAAGCGAATCACCATTATTAATAAATGGGGCCCCATTAAAGGGTGTTTAAAATGCAAACATTATTCCAGTGATGAGGAAGTGAAATCAGAATTATATATATGAGGCCCCATGAAAGAGGGTTTGAGATGCAAACATGATTCCAGTAACGAGGAAGTGAAATCTGTAGTGAAGAAGTGGCTCAGAGAACAGGCAACAGAATTTTACGGGCCAACGATACATGCTCTCATTCGAAGATGGAACATTGCTATTGAGAGAAACGGTTACTCCACAGAGGACCAGCTTCATTTTGATGTATGATACATGTTCCTGTGTTTGTAATTATACCTGTCCTAAACAAAATGACATTACTTTTTGATTCACACTCGTGTATATATATATATATATATATATATATATATATATATATATATATAGAGAGAGAGAGAGAGAGAGAGAGAGAGAGAAAGAAAGAGAGAGAGAGGGGGGAGATAGATAGATAGATAGATAGATAGATAGATAAAAGGGTATGAAAATACACAATGCTGTTAAAATGAAAATATTTTATATCTTATTTATAGCTAATATTGAACAATATTTCGATTTATAAAAATCTTCATCAGAGCTTTATAAAATATTTTCATTTTAACAGCATTGTGTGTTTTCATACCCTTTTATCTATACATATACCATCGGATTCATTTCTTTATTCTTAACTTATATATATATATATATATATATATATATATATGATGATGATGATTTTCCATTTGATGAGACTTGGATTGGGGAGCGTTGTTAAATCAACTTAGATTTTTAAAGGCCCCAATTTTGGTCGAAATAAATTTATTATGGAATAAAGATGTTGAGTTTTTCCTTCCTTTCATATATATATATATATATATATATATATATATATATATATATAATATATATAGATAGATAGATAGATAGATAGATAGATAGATAGATCCAAAACTTGGTAGTAAGGGATGATTCTATATGTGATTTCTAAGACACACTGTATTATTATTGTATGATCCAGTATGTATAAATACAGTGAATCTTTACATCACTAAAGAGAGCTCAATGTATAATAAACTTTTTAGATTATATACAGAGCAATATTTATCTTAGAAAGGAAGGAAAAACTTAACACCATAATTCCATAATAAATTTATTTCGACCAAAATTGGGGCCTATATAAATTCAAGTTGATTTAATATAGCTCCCCAAAATCCAGTCTCATCAGATGGAAGATCAGGTTATTTGAATTGCATAACTGAAAAATGTTACTTCTCAAAAAAAAAATAATAATAATGTGAAGTGAAAATTTTAACTGTCTTGTCCTGGATTTGATCTCTGTTCGTCAAGACTATTTTCTACGCTCGCTTCCTATGGAGATAGTAATACATTTTACGATACGACATAATGTAATGCATTTTGTTATCTTTTATTTTTAGAAATGTTATATGCACTATAGACTAACATTAATGCTTCATTTATAAACGGGTTAGTACCACAGGCATTGTATGAAGTCGCATTAAAATCTCCTCTCGTCAGTACATGTAATTCAATCTTAAAAACCAGTTGACTATTAAAAGTATAAAAAAATATACCAAAGATATCCTTTGCATTTATTAAGACTTATTGATACATTAGACTCTTGCCAAAAAAAAAGCACATTAGTTTGCAGATAGGTGCACAGTGTCTTCTGTTATTCGGGTGCCAAGGAGACACTTTGCTTAATGTGAAGTGTCGCTTTAACAAAAGATATTTTCAATATTACTAATTACTCCGACTTGTATAGCATCAGTTTACACACAAAAAAAAATCCCATCAAACCTAATTTTCACTATATGCTTGAAGCAAACACTCAGAAAAAATATCTTTGACATATTTATTTAAAGAAAAAATATAACATGCATATCAACAAAAGTGTGTTTCTAATACAAAAAATCTAATTTCACCCTTCTCGACAAATATATTAACGACATGTTTTTTTTATTTAATGTGATAATTAAATTTCAGGGAAAATCTATTCGGAAAGTCTGTATAAGTGTGTGTGTGTGTGTGAGTGGAGGGTATTTCTGTAATGTTTTTTTTTAGATCTGAGCAAAAAAAGTCACGGGAAATTTTTTTTCGAAGAGACTGTAGACCTTTCTTAAGTGCGTTTTATTTTTATTTTTTATCTTTTTTTTAATTATTTTTTTAATTTTTTATTTTTTCTTACTCTAAATATCCTAATCTGACCTTATTTTCTTTTTCTCTAATGTAAACTTTCAAGACAAGAAAATTTTTAAAAATAAATAAATAAACACGTAATTCTAATGTAACCTGATTTCAGATAAGTCTACCTTGAAAATACATCAAACGTTTTTCTTTCGATATTTATATTACAATATGTTCCATCAGAAATACCCCCCCCACACATATATATATATATATATATATATATATATGTGTGTGTGTGTGTGTGTGTGTGTGTGTGTGTGTGTGTGTGTGTGTGTGTGTGTGTGTGTGTGTATGGTATCCAAAACTGGTAGTATGCAATGATTCTACATGGGATCTCAAAAATCACACTGTATAATCATTGCATGTTTTAGTAGATGCAAATACAAGGGTTTTTATAAATTCCTAAAGAGAGCTCAATGTATAATAATTTATTTTAGATTAAATACAGAGCAATATTTATTTCATATATATATATATATATATATATATATATATATATATATATATATTATAATGTATTAATTTGAAAACAATTACAATGCAAGTAAAAATAAAAACAAAAGATGTTATTTTGTATCCTATCGATTTCAAAGTAAAACTTTATCTTCAGAGACGATTTTCGGAAATGGACGCGTTTTTTTTTGGTTTTTTTTGGGGGTCGTTATATATATATATATATATATATATATATATATATATATATATATATATATATACATATTTATTATATATTTATAAATATGTATTATATATGTATATATAGATTTTATCAATCTATATATTATTTATTTTATTGTTTTATTATTTGTTAGTTTTTTTACTCAAATTTATTAAAATTGATTATATTTTGAATTCCACTTAGACTAAGTCGAAGTTAATTCTACCTCCTCTTAATCATTTTAAACTTTGTTAATATGGTCTAGACAATTTTTTCTATTTTTTTTCTATCTTAGATATTAAATCAAACATATATATTTTGAATATTTCTGGTTAAGAAAGAAAATTCAAAAGATACATAGTAACCTTATTAACTTGAATTTGTAAACTCATATTTGTTGTTTGACACATAATTGAGGTATTCTGGAAAAAATATTTTTCAGGTTTTCAATTTCAGTTTTTTTCTGTGTCGCCAGTCTGATGACACTGAACATTTAAGGAGTTTTAGAAATTGATTTAATTTCTAAAAGTCTTTTAAGTTTTGGTCGAAATAAATTTAGTACAGAATGACGGTCTATTGAGTTTTCCTTCCTTTCAAAGGTATATATATATATATATAATATTATATATATATATATATATATATATTATATATATATATATACAACTCCTCGGCACAAGCAGGATGGGACATAAGGTATATTTATAAAGTGGAGCTTATGAGGTTGGAATCCAGAGGTGTGCTTCTCCTAGACTGGTTACCTAGCCATGGGTAAAGAAGTAAAAAGTCCAGTCTACCTTACTATTTAACAATAGCAAGAGGTACAGTAGTTGGATGCGTACCTTTCTCAAGATTTAATCAGTTCTAAACAGATGTTGGATGCCGCGCAAAGGACATACCTGGAGCGATGACCAACAGGGATGTTTAGCGAAAGTGAATCATGGGAATCCGTGCTGTCAGAGTGACCTGATGGTTATGATGATTGCAGTCTATGTACAATTTTATAGGGAAAACAATTAGAATAAAACAAAAAAATAATTCTAATAGGCTTGCAGAGTCACTTGCGCATGTGCAGATCATTTTTTTTGGACACTACGCCATCGTCCTTAGTGGACGGAAATGGTCCAATAAATAAATAGATACAAATCAACAGACATTGCATTTTTAATTCCAACACTCCTCGGGCAATAATTTTCAAAACTAATTTTTATACCACCCGGAGGGGTTTTTTTTGTTACCAATAAAAATAAATTAAATCTATTAAGTCAAAATATCAAATTAGATATATCAAATACGAGCAAAAGACTTGCTCGTATTTGATATATGTAATTTTATGTGGCATGGAAAAGTACCATAACCGTTTAATGGCAGTTAATAACCTCGTCTTAACCCCTTTCCGGAAACGCGCGATTAAAAGTGGGTGACAGTTTCAGTTAGTTGCGACCAGTTACTCGCGGACAGCAGACGTTCTCACAAAGATGTCGCTTCTCACCTCGCGGTTTTGAGCTGTGGTTGTTTTAATAAAAGCTATAAAGAAAATAACAAAGTATTGCTTTATTAATTAACAAATAAGAATGCAGGAAACCCAGCCGAACAAAAAGAAGAAATCAACACCCAAGAGAAAGCCCAACAACAAGGTTTTTTTTTTATTTTCCCAGTACCGCACTCGTACCCGGGTCAGGCACGAAAGGCCCTATTTACGTGGGACCACCCACAAGTCGAGACTCATGGGTGGCAGGTGGAAAAATTGCGTCAATCCCGTCGGCATTCCCCCTCAAGGGGTTGCCTCAGGCGTTGGGCAATAAACCCAGCCCTGCCCCTTTAAGTCAAGGGGGCAGGTATTGCCTGGAGGGATGGCCCTCTGGGATCGACACTATTAATTTACCATCTCACCGGTCCAGTGGCCGAATCTCACTGGACCCCCGCCTGAGCGGGTGAGGCATAATGGATAAGCCCAACAGCAAGGAATAGAGGAAGAATCAGTCCTGAAAAATATGACGGCCGACAGGGTAGACAAGCAGAACAGAAGTAAGAACCAATCTATCATCCCCTCATTATTTAGTTTCATTAGCCTTTCTAATTTAATATAATATTTTATTACATTAAAAATTAAATACTTGCACCCTACGGAGGGTGCATATATTTGCTAGTAGATATAAAAACAAAAACTTTGCTCCTTTTATTACTCAGTTTAGTAAGTGTTCTTTTTTTTCTTTTACTCATCTCCCCCCTTCCTCCCCCTAATCAAACCCAGTCTAGAAAGGAACAAGTCATTGTGTCCCGATTACGCATTGGTCACACAAGATTAATGCATTCCAATATACTCAAATAAGAACAACAACCACAGTGTGAAACATGTTATAACCTGAGATGTAGGATATACCAAATCGATAACAAAACAGTGGATATGTTAACAATAATAATATTTGTTTTATTTATTCTCACTGACAGGGAAATACAGTGGGATGGTTTTGGATACGCAGTTCAGCTCGATGTGTCATGTGTGCTCACGTATCAAGGGCCGGTTCTTGTCTGCCTAACTGTCTGTATTTTGTCTCCCTCATTTATCATTGTTATCATTGTTATCTCTGGTTGCCCTATACTTCCAGCCTTGTACCATCCTTGTAGCTACAGTTAGTATAAGATAAAGAAATGCCATCCTTGTAGATTATGAAATGTTTGTGATGATATTTAGATCATTTTAAAATTTCAACATCACAAACATTTCGCTCTTGATGAAGACCGTTTTAATAAAAGGATGAAACAGATTTCTCTCAGCGAGTTATAACATCGTGTGTTTGTTTTTTCTTAAAATATTTATTTCATATATGTATAGGTATGTAGCTACCATATATATATATATATATATATAATAGTATATATTATATATATATATATATATATTATATTTTAAAATAATAGCTGCCCATTATATATATAATAAAAAATAACAACATATGTGACAAGATTAGAATAACCTCTCTCTCTCTTTCTTTCTTTCTTCCCCCCTCTCTCTCTCTCTCTCCCTCTCTTCCTCTCTCTACCCTCTATCATCCCCTCCCTCTCTCTCTCCCCCCCTCTCTCTCTCTTACAGACAACAAATGTCTGGAAATAATAGGACTTATTTAATCCATGTTTTACTTTTTACTTAGATTTTGCTTTCCTAATAACCTTGACCTTCTGTTCGATTCTCTATCCGCGGGGCCTTCACATTGGCATTTTAATTAAAGAACTGAACGAGGAAAAAAATCTAATAAAGATGGTCGCATATATCTAGACAGTAACGTTGGAAGCTTCGTATGATAAAATAAAATAATGGGTCTCTATCGAAATCAGAGACAGCAGAAAAAAAGACGTTGCCAAGAGCCACTTATCACGACAACATTTCTCAAGTAGTATCACGCATATCATTAGAATTGTTATCATTGGCAGGACAGTGATACATCATACGAGGGTTAAACCAAAGGTGACTGAGGAGCATCATATTGGATTGTTTTGGCATGTATATATTTACCAACCCCGCCGCACGAGCAGGATGTGACACAAGGTCAATTTCTTAAGCGGAGTTCAACAGGTTTGAATTCAGAGTTTTTTTAATTATTTTTTCTTTACATCTGCATTGTGATAGTCTTTTAAATCAACCTCATAACCAATATAGATATTAGTATTAGATAGGATTAATTGAAAGTTAGTCTGCGCAGAGCCAGGGTGATACTGATAATTATAAACCTTGGTAAACAATCATAGTTCCAAGTAACAATGCTTAATACAAATAATTTACAATTATGTGTCATCAAGTATTCTTATCGAATAAATCAATTTGAACCATTTTATATATATATATATATATATATATATATATATATATATATATATATTATATATTTAGATACCAACCCCGCACGAGCAGGATGCGACACAGCATCAATTTTTAAGCGGTGTTCAACAAGTTTGAATTCAGAGTTTTCCTTCTCCTAGACCGGTCCCCTAACCAAGGTTAAAGGGTCCAGTCTGCTCTACTATTTATCCATAGCTGGAGGGAGATTAGGATTCATACCTTTCCCAAAGGTATTAGCGCTAAGTGAAATGCAATTACCATGTCCAGGATTTGAACTCGGGGTGACAAGTCCATTTCCCATGACTTTGTTTTGGCATATAAGGTGGGCTAGAAACCACCACTTAAACTTATAGACTCGGTGTTGACATGTGGATTAAACCCAGCCAATCAACAACTCGAATAAGTTGTTGGTTAACTATTTAATCGCCGATCTGGAAAGCCGTTCATTTGCACGCATTCACCATTGCCGAACGGACCTGCAACCAAGGACTTTGCCCAACCGAAAAATTCTAATCAACTCTAATGGACACCAAGGAAGAACCAAAGGATTTTACCCATCACTAAGGGACACCAAGGAACAACCAAAGGATTATTTGTTGTATTGTACTCGGCGGGAAAACGAAGCTTCCGGCAAAAAGACAAAGAGAAAATATAAAAAATTATATTTAAAAAAGGAGGAAAACAGAAGCTAGGCTTTCCGGTCAAAGAAGCAGGGAGAAGATAAAGAAATATATAACAAATGTCCGTTATCAGATCAAAAGATAAAGATTGCGTATGGGTATCTATCAGTATAAAAGGCCTTAGGGTTTCGAGCCGACATGTCAGTTAGGACAGGAGACCAGCGGCATCTCTCTGCCCTGAG
>CM042171.1:8375333-8397987 GCA_023376005.1 Doryteuthis pealeii | reverse complement strand
CCCACCTTGGGTCAGATAACTAAGATGTAACTTTACAGAAACAAGTAACAGTCGTTTCTGAAGATGTTAAAAAAGCTGAAAGGGTAGGGCAGTTTATTTATAGGTGTTGTTTAACTACCTCACACCCTCCAACTTCCATCAGGAGATTATCAATTTTGCCCCTTCACGGCCTCGTGTTCCTTGTACTCACATGCCGCCAGAGACTACCTCGACCGAACCAGCCACTCCCAGGTAGGTCACTAGTCGTCCCACTTTTTTCACAAGATCCTATATAGGGAAAACATAAAAAACACCACAATAACTATTTTTACGGATTGAAATATCACGGAATCCATAGAAAACTGCACGAATAACCAAAAATAATAGAATATTACAGTTATATAAAAATTGAAGAATTCAATGGAATATCTCCAAAATATTTTGAAATATTTAGAAATCACAAGTATCTATATAAGAATTACTGAATAACAATCCGCCGTGTCGGCTGAGGCATTAGAGTACACCGACTGCGCCTCTGCAGAGTGGTAAGACTTCCCTAATGGGGACACCTGTTGGCTGTGAGTGGCGACCCGTGTTGCTTAAGGATGGAAACCAGGTTGCTGAGCAGTCCATGACATGCAATACTCCACTTTGGCCCTACTTAAGTTAGACAGGCGGTCGGAGAGGCCTTCGCCGATCAATCAACTGGTCACGTCAAGCCCTGGATTGCCTAAACCCTATTGCCCTTATGACAAGCGTCCAACCCTTTTTATTATATGGGTGCTAGAAGGCGGTGGCTAAGGGTTTTCATGTCTGGAGAATGATGTTAAACTCTATCTGATGGTGAAGTTGATTTCTGGAGGTTTGGGGAATGTGGAGCACCCATTCATCACCATTGCTCCCTGGTCCACTCTGACCTCTGAAGAGTGGTAAGACTCTCCTAATGTAGTCACCTGTTGACTGTGGGTGGCGACCCCCGATGTTTAAGGATGGAACGCAGTTCGTTGAGCAGTCCGTGATATCCAACACTTCACTTTGGCCTTTACTTGGGCTAGATGGGTGGTTGGAGACCCCCCTCCGATCAATCGGTTGGTCACGTCAAGTCCTAGCAATTATATGATTACTCCGACCCTATTGCCCTTATGACAAGCCCAACCCTTTTTATCATATGGGTGCTAGAAAGCGGTATCTGATAGGCTTCATGTCCGGGGAATGACGTTAAAGTCTGATAGTGAGGTTCCAGTTCTGGAGGTCTGGGGGAATGTGAAACATCCCTTCACCACCATTGCTCCCTGTTCCACTCTGATCCGGAGTGGTAGTACCTGTTAAGGTCCCATGTATGGTTTAAATTTTTAAAAATTGTGTATCCATTAAGAATGAATTTATTTCAAACCTTTTTCGGTATTGGATGACCCACCGAGGTTGATATGCCGTAAAATAAAACAAAACAAATCAAACCAAACTGAATAATAATAAGATATTAAGAAAATGTTTAAAATAAATTCATTCTTAATGGATACACAATTTTTAAAAATTTAAACCATACATGGGACCTTAACAGGTACTACCACTCCGGATCAGAGTGGAACAGGGAGCAATGGTGGTGAAGGGATGTTTCACATTCCCCCAGACCTCCAGAACTGGAACCTCACTATCAGACTTTAACGTCATTCCCGGACATGAAGCCTATCAGATACCGCTTTCTAGCACCCATATGATAAAAAGGGTTGGGGCTTGTCATAAGGGCAATAGGGTCGGAGTAATCATATAATTGCTAGGACTTGACGTGACCAACCGATTGATCGGAGGGGGGGTCTCCAACCACCCATCTAGCCCAAGTAAAGGCCAAAGTGAAGTGTTGGATATCACGGACTGCTCAACGAACTGCGTTCCATCCTTAAACATCGGGGTCGCCACCCACAGTCAACAGGTGACTACATTAGGAGAGTCTTACCACTCTTCAGAGGTCAGAGTGGACCAGGGAGCAATGGTGATGAATGGGTGCTCCACATTCCCCAAACCTCCAGAAATCAACTTCACCATCAGATAGAGTTTAACATCATTCTCCAGACATGAAAACCCTTAGCCACCGCCTTCTAGCACCCATATAATAAAAAGGGTTGGACGCTTGTCATAAGGGCAATAGGGTTTAGGCAATCCAGGGCTTGACGTGACCAGTTGATTGATCGGCGAAGGCCTCTCCGACCGCCTGTCTAACTTAAGTAGGGGCCAAAGTGGAGTATTGCATGTCATGGACTGCTCAGCAACCTGGTTTCCATCCTTAAGCAACACGGGTCGCCACTCACAGCCAACAGGTGTCCCCATTAGGGAAGTCTTACCACTCTGCAGAGGCGCAGTCGGTGTACTCTAATGCCTCAGCCGACACGGCGGATTGTTATTCAGTAATTCTTATATAGATACTTGTGATTTCTAAATATTTCAAAATATTTTGGAGATATTCCATTGAATTCTTCAATTTTTATATAACTGTAATATTCTATTATTTTTGGTTATTCGTGCAGTTTTCTATGGATTCCGTGATATTTCAATCCGTAAAAATAGTTATTGTGGTGTTTTTTTATGTTTTCCCTATATAGGATCTTGTGAAAAAAGTGGGACGACTAGTGACCTACCTGGGAGTGGCTGGTTCGGTCGAGGTAGTCTCTGGCGGCATGTGAGTACAAGGAACACGAGGCCGTGAAGGGGCAAAATTGATAATCTCCTGATGGAAGTTGGAGGGTGTGAGGTAGTTAAACAACACCTATAAATAAACTGCCCTACCCTTTCAGCTTTTTTAACATCTTCAGAAACGACTGTTACTTGTTTCTGTAAAGTTACATCTTAGTTATCTGACCCAAGGTGGGAGTGGGTCGCTAAAAGAGTACCGTATTTGACGGCATATAGACGCACGGGTATATAGACGCCCCATTTCAGCAAGTCAGATTCAGGAAAAAAGTTTTAGTGTATTTAAGCATATATTGCCACCGTACGCTCCTCTTAACCTGTTAGGGTAGGTAAAAGTACTGAGTGTAAGCTGGGTTAGTGAGCATCATAGAGAAGATTAGCCTAGGCTTACAAGAGGTCTCAAACTTCACCTACAATGTATAAGATACAGGGCAATCTTTTGACAAAATATGCCGTCCAAATACGAGTAATTTTTAGCAACTCCGACATGTCGACAGCTCTTGGTCGGTACTTTTTCAATAAACTGGCAAAGTCGTTTGTGCTTTAAATTCTACAACTTTTGAAAAACCCAAATCTAAAATTTCTCCCGAATATAGAAAACATAGAATTCTTGCCACAGGGAAATCATAGTCCCACCCAATCTAAGCCAGAGGACAAGATCTAATCTCAAAAACAAATATTATAAAATCTATCAGATATCATTGTGTCCGCCGGACATTTAAAAGGAATAATTATCACCATTATCATCTTGTGGTGACAGCACGGATATAACATGACTCTATCTCTCACTCGCCACTCGTCACTCTGTCGCTCCGAACCGGTCTTTCTCATGACATCCAGTAGCCGCACAGAGCTGATCAATATAAGTTTTTTATAACCCAAATGAAAATATCTCCGGTATAAAGGAAGACATAAAATCATTTGTGTCTGTGAAAATCAACTGTCCAATCGAATCTGCCCCAGGGGACATGATCTAATCCTCAGAAACAAAATATTATAGATGTATCAGATATCTTTATTCCGCTGAATATTTCAAAGGTAATGAAGGGAAAAACAGAATTAATAATCGAATCTTGTCTTTTGTGGAATTTAATGGTATATATGATTAAAATGACAGGGAAGAATGGAAATATTCTTAAGATCTTTGAAAGAAAAAAATAGAATTGGAAATCTAAGGAAGAATCGAACCCACACTGATAGCAACATTAGATAAGATTTCCACATCAGGATACTTGTTGTCACTCGATCCATAGAGAAAGCCATTGATTGCAAATCATTATATTTTGTGTATCGAAATTATTTTCTTTTTTTATACAAAACTTTACTTAGAAGCTTATATCTCGTACACCAATTATTTTCAACTATTTGTATGGTTTCAAGTAATAATAATAATAATAATAATAATAATAATAATAATAATAATAAACTATATCAAAGCAAAAATTGATAAGACCAACAAAATATTAAATGTAGACTTTGCGGTAATAGAGATGAGACTGTAAACCATGTACTCTGCGAATGTAGCAAACTATCACAACGGGAGTACAAACTAGAAATGACTGGGCTGGGAAGGGGATTCACTGGGAATTTTTGCAAAAGATTTAATTTTGACCATACAACAAAATGGTAATATGCATAAACCAGAATCTGTTCTTGAGAACGAAACACATAAAATTCTCTGGGGTTTTGAAATAAAAACGGATCACCTTATCCCGGCAAGAATACCAGACCTAGTGTTGATAAACAAAAAGAAAAGAACTTGTCAACTGGTGGATTTTGCAGTGCCAGCAGACCACAGGTTGAAGCTAAAGGAAAATGAAAGAATGGACAAATATCTGGACCTTGCAGAGAACTGAAAAAGTTATGGAATATGAAAGTCAAAGTTATACCAATTGTGGTTGGTGCACTTGGAACAGTCAAAGGATTAGAAAAGGGTTTGGAAAGTTTGGAAATCAGAGGAAGGCTTGAAACCATTCAGAACACTGCACTAATGCAATCTGCCAGAATACTCAGAAGAGTCCTGGAGACCTGAGGAGACTTGCTGTCAGTCAGACTCCAGTGAAAGACCATCAGCTAACACTGATGTGAAAACTCAAAAGGAGTGAATAATAATAATAATAATAATAATAATAATAATAATAATAATAATAATAATAATAATAATAAGCAAATTCAGTAAACTAGTAAGCGTGTACAAGACTAGGCACGACTGGGTGAGAAAGGTGATCCACTGGGAATTGTGCAAGAAATTCAATTTTCACCATACAACTAAATGGTATTTGCACAAACCTTAATCTTTACTGGAGGATGATAAGCACAAAATTCTCCTGAACTTTGAGATACTGATGGACTATCTAATCCCGGCCAGGAGACCAGCCTGTGGGTCACTGAAGGCTGAGTGTCAGCAAGTCTCCTCAGATCTCCAGGACTTTTCTGAGCATTCTAGCTGATCTTAACAATGGTGTAGTTTGGATGGTTTCGATCATTCCTCTAATTTCCTATTGGCCCCAATTTTTTTCCAGACATTTGGGCACCGTTTCAAGAACAGCAATTACAATTGGCACTACCTTTACCTTTATGTTCGACAGTTTTCTCCGTTCTCTGGCAAGGTCCAAGTATTTGTCTATCTTTTCACTTTCTTTCACTTTCACTCGTGATAACAAAATCTTTCACTTTCTTTCACTTTCAACCGTGATAACAAAATCCACGAGATGACGTGCTCATTCTCTTGTTAATCAATACTAGGTCTGGTCTCCTGGTCGGGATTAGGTTATTCGTCTGTATCTCAAAATACCAGGGAACTTTATGCGTCTCATTGTCCAGGTTTCCTATCTATCTGAATATTTATTCATTTTATTTTTTATAGTTTTTAAGAATGTATAGCTACTATATTATCAATATTATATATATATATATATATATATATATATATATATATATATATATATATATATATACTAATAATCACTACCCGACCTGCATTTCAGTCCTTTCATAAGGATGTACTCCCAATCTTCCAAAAAGTAATTTAATTCATAAGTTCAAATGCCGGTGTAATACGTTGGGCGTACATCCCAGATGCTCGAAATTAGAATAAAGCAACATGTCCCCGAGCACTTCGCAATGCTATTACTAATAATACATCCTGGCATTCCCAAGCATTTGACTCGGCCATAGCCGAGCATTTATCTATAAATGCTTGTAGAAAAGATTATTCAGATGAGTGCTTCTCCATTTTGCACAGAGCTAGATCTAAACAGCACTTAAGCATCCTCGAAGCTGTTTATATTTCTTTTTTTCGACTACTCTGTGCAGGGTTCTAGGATTCATACATACCCCCCCCCTTTTCTTTCCCCGCTTTTTTTTAAATTTTATTTTTCCCCTTCTGTCTCACCCAATTCGTTCTTATGAATTTCTTATACAATCTGACTTTTATTCGTCGCCGGTGTATACACTTGAAAGTACCGGTTGAAAGGCCTTCGTGTATCCCCCTTTATTTTATATTTTATTCCATAATAAAATATTATCTCCCTAATTACATATGATTCCTCCACTTTTAGTGTTATATAAATTCTCCTGTACCAAAAATCTATTCATATATATATATATATATTCATATATATATATATATATATATATATATATATAAGTAAAAGTAAAGTCGTCGCGGTGGTTTCATTTCGGTATCAGCCATAGAGCGAGGGAGTCTATCCCCTTCTTCCTAGCCGGAGCGCTACACCTACCATCAGCTTTTCACTTTACCTCGCAGACCCTGTTTCTCATACGCGAATTGATGAGTGCCGGTATCGAACGAGGAAATTTGAGGTACCCAGCCGAACACTCTACTAACGTAGCTAAACTAGCCATATCTATCCCTCTATCTCCCTCTCTCTCTCTCTCTTTCTCTTTCTCTTTCTCTCTCTCTCTCTCTCTCTCTCTATATATATATATATATATATATATATATATTATATGTGTGTGTGTGTGTGTGTGTGTGTGTTATATTACATTTTTTCCATCATAAATATTTATATGTGTTTATAAAAAAGATTGAGTATCCATTAAGAATGAATTTATTTCAAATTTTTTGTCGGCATTAAATGACCTACTGAGGTTGATATGCCGTAAAACAAAACAAACAAAACAAACCAAAAGCTTCCACTTGATTTTCATAGAATGGTTGCCAAAGAATGTTAGAGATGAGTCAGATCTACTTTTTCATGCGCTTCGATATTGGTGCACAGACTTCAAATTGAGGCTACGGCATATGCTAGAATAAAATATATATATATATATATATATATATATGAGAGTATGCAAACAGTCTGTTTGATTTGGTGATAGCTGACAATTTTTGGGAGAATATGTGCTTAATTGAAGTCATACCTAATTTGAACATTATTAGTTGATAATTAATGAATTAGACGAATATATCTGTTCAAATGTAAGGCGTAAACAAACGGAGAAAAATTCAATCTCTGTATGAACATTTCGGCCTATTATGCCTAATCAGCAGAGTTATAGACAGGAAGCCGCTTTGTGTGTGATTCGAACCCTAACTGCCAGGTTGACAGGTGGGGATCCTAACCATTAAACTAGCTGGTTTTATATATATATATATATATATATATATAGCCATGACAATGTGTTGCCATCCGCCCTAATTTTTTATCGCCCTAGAGGGGTCCTACCTGCAGCATCTAGAATCCACACAGAGCTGACAAAATATTATGTATTTGTTGGACAGCCTATACTGGCGTTGATGTGTACATATTTCGTGATATGGCTTTTTTCTCTTTTGCTATTTGGGGTGAGAGGGGACACACGGTGTGAACGTCAAACGAAAACGAATAAAAAATACGTGTTTTTTTTTCTTCTTTTGTGGAGTTGTTATGTTGGCATTCTTCTGTCTTCGAAAGACGATGGAGTAGTGTACAAATGTTGTTAATTTTGGGGGTTTTATAGCTACGTCACCTGGGTGAGTTGATTTGGAGGATGTGCTGTTGCCTAAGCAGCAGATCAACCCTCTCCACAGGAGTTGCTGTGTAGAGCTGAAGTTCAGCCTTACGCTATCACTGGGACTCCGGCTCCGGATTTGTTTTCGGAGTTTACTCCCTTGTATATATGTAGTGCAGTTATAAAAATGCGATTCACTAGGATAAAGAAAACGGCGTTTGAATATTAAACATAAAATGCTTATGTTATATCCCCCTTTATTCAGGACAAAGTCCCAAATACAGAAGTGCTGGAACGAGCAAACATGAACAGCATTCCCGCCATCATCTGCGAGAGACGCCTGCGTTGGTTTGGCCACGTCAGGAGTATGGATAAAGGTCTCATCCCTAAAACCTACTATATGGTGAATTAGTTGAGAGCACCCGACCAGTAGGGAGACCAGCCTGTGCTTTTAAAGATGTATGTAAGAGAAACATGAAGACATGCTACATCGATACCAACACATGGGAGGCTTGTGCAAAAGACCGTGCGACCTGGTGACTCCTCGTCAGACAAGGAACAAAAAGGAGTGAAAAAGAGAGGAAAGAAGCGTCATGGAAAAGACAGCCAAAAGGAAGGAGAGACAACAGCAACCCCAGCAAGTATCACTGTTTGTTGTCAATTACTGCTCCAGAGATTGCCATTCAAAATTGGTCTGTTCAGACACTCACGCTGCTGCAGATCAAAAAGGACACTACGATAAAACACTATATATATATATATATATATATATATATATATATATATATATATATATATAACCGTCGGGTATCAGCCAATCTGCGAGGGAGTCTATCCCTTTTCACTAGCGCTAGACCAAGGAGATTGTTTTTTTGGCATCTGAGGTGAAGCGCCACACCTACCATCAGCTTCTTACTTTACCGCACAGATCCCTGTGTTTACTCATACGCTGAGTTGGCGAGGACCGGAATCGAACTAGGAACCATGTGGTTTCTAGCCGAACGCTCTACCGACTGAGCTACCCACTGTGTGTGTGTGTGTGTGTGTGTGTGTGTGTGTGTGTGTGTGTGTGTGTGTGTGTGTGTGTGTGTGTAGTGGATTTGCAGATAATATTTAGATGTGTATATGAAATAGGCTCTGGAACAAAGATTTGCCTAAAAACGAATATACTTTTGATACAGCCAATTATTAGCAATCGCCGCGGTTTCTATAGTTAAATACGGACATAATTATATAATTTTTCATTTATATCCTTCTAACACAATAACGCCTATTTGTGCAATTTCGATGCAAATAAAAGTGAGAGAAATACATACATATATATATAACTATATATCTTCAACAATATATATATATATATGTGTGTGTGTGTGTGTGTTGTGTGTGTCTGTGTGTCTGTTTATATATATTTATATATATTTGCAATCCATGCACACATAAACTCAGACACACATTTGTAGACATATATATGTGTGTGGGTGCTTTTGTGTGCATATGGACATATATATATATGTGTGTGTGCGTGTGTGTTTGGTATATATATATATATATATAATATATATATATATGTGTGTGTTTGTGTGTGTGTGTGTGTGTGTGTGTGTGTGTTGTGTGTCTGTGTGCCTGTGTATATATACTTATATATATTTGCAGTCCGTGCACACATAACTCAGACACACATTCGTAGACAATATATGTGTGTGGGTGCTTCTGTGTGCATATGGACATATATATATATATATATATATATATATATGTGTGTGTGTGTGTGTGTGTGTGTGTGTGTGTGTGTGCGCGCGTGTGTTGGTATATATATATATATATATTATATATATATAGGTGTATATGTGTGTGAATGGGAGGCAATATATAGGTTTCAGTCGGATGAGCGTCAGGCTGGGATTCACAATGTTCCTGGTTCGATACCGGCCCTCGTCAACTAGGCGTATGAGTAGCACTGGGACCTGCGCGGTAAACTGTGGAGCTGATGGTAGCTCTACCTTAGACACTAAAATAATCTCCTTGGACTCGTGCTAGTAAAAAGGGGATAGTCTCCCTCGCTTTATGGCTGATACTGACAATAGGCACCCTCTATTCGTTACCACATTCTGTCGGATTCACTCCGACCCTCCTATCCTCATACATATCTATATATATATATATATATATATTATATATATATATCTGTGTGTGTTTTGTATGTGTGTGAATGTGTGTGTGTGTGGATGTGTGTGTGTGTGTGTGTGTGTGTGTGTGTGTGTGTGTGTGTAATAGTAGCCCAACAAAAAACGGCACATCATTTCATCTAATAGCCATACAAATCCAGCAATTTTCAAACAATTTTTTCCAGCGCTTTTATTTCTGAAATAAAAGAAAGGACAATCTTGTTCGTTCTTTTATTGGTTGAGAGAATTCTTCTTCCCTAATACCAAAGGGAACATCCCAGACCCAATAAAAGAACGAACAAGTTTGTCCTTTTGTGACCCCAATTAATAATTTCATATGAAATAGTTTTATTAAACCTCATGGGAACGGAAAATAATATTATATATGTTATTATTAAAACGTGACAATTTCATTTCTAATAAATTGATATTTTCTTTGTGTGTATGTGTGTGTGTGTGTGTGTGTGTGTTTTCTCAATATTTCAAATATTATTTCATTCTCAATATCTCAATATGGACTCAATATCTTAATTATCAATATATCTCAATGTTTCGAATATTATTTTCATTCCAATATGGACTCAATATCTTAATTATCAATATATTCAATATTTCGAATATTATTTCATTCTCATATCTCAATATGGACTCAATATCTTAATTATCAATATATCTCAATATTTTCGAATATTATTTCATTCTCAATATCTCAATATGGACTCAATATCTTAATTATCAATATATCTCAATGTTCGAATATTATTTCATTCTCAGTATGGACTCAATATCTTAATTATCAATATATCTCAATATTTCAAATATTATTTCATTCTCAATATCTCAATATGGACTCAATATCTTAATTATCAATATATCTCAATGTTTCGAATATTATTTCATTCTCAATATGGACTCAATATCTTAATTATCAATATATCTCAATATCTCAAATATTTTTTCATTCTCAATAGCTCAATATGGACTCAATATCTTAATTATCAATATATCTCAATATCTCAAATATTTTTTCATTCTCAATAGCTCAATATGGACTCAATATCTTAATTATCAATATATCTCAATATCTCAAATATTTTTCATTCTCAGTATCTCAATATTGACTCAACATATTAATTATCAATATATCTCAATATCTCAAATATTTTTTTCATTCTCAATATCTCAATATGGACTCAACATCTTAATTATCAATATGTCTCAATATCTCAAATATTATTTCATTCTCAATATCTGAATATGGACTCAATATCTTAATTATCAATACTACTCAATATCTCAAATATTATTTCATTCTCAATATCTCAATATGGACTAAATATCTTAATTATCAATATATCTTAATATCTCAAATAATTTTCCATTCTCAATAGCACAATATGGACTCAATATCTTAATTATCAATATATCTCAAATATTTTTTCGATTATACCCTCTTCTGTTTCATTTCGTTTCATCTGCATTTTTATTTAGTCTCGTTTGCCTTTCTAACTTAGCATAATATTTTATTACATTGAAACTTAAATACTTGCAGCCGGAGGAGGGTTCATATATTTGCTAGTATAAAATCCGCGATGAGAAACATAAACTGACCCCTGGTTGGATTTTGTGGCATGTCTACCATTAGCTTATTTTATACCGAAGGCGTTTTTTTTATCCATTCTTATTGGTTATTCAATTTCTATTGTTAAAACTCCAGGTCAGAGCAGACCATGAAGTAAATAATGAAGGTGTACTTCCTCCCCAGAGATTCAGAATTGCAACCACTAGATGCAGTTTAACATCATGCCCTAAGACCCTCAGCCATCGCCTTCTAGCGCTTATATGAGGAAAAGGGTCGGGCGCTTGCATAAGAACAATATGGCTGGGAAATAAAATGGTTGCTAGGGCTTGATGTGACAGCCGATTGATTGAACTGGAACCTCACCATCCGATAGAGTTTAACATCATTCCAGGAAATGAAGACCCTCAGCCACCGCCTTCTATGAGAAAATGGTTGGGGCTTACCATAAGGACAATAGAGTCGGGGTAATCATATAGGTGCTAGGGCTTGACATGACCAGCCGATTGATCAGAAGGGGCCTCTCCGACCGACCGTTGAACCCAAGTAATGGCCTAAGTGGAGTGTTGCATATCATGGATTGCTCAACCAGCAAGATTCCATCCTTAAACATCACGGATCGCCACCACGACTAACAGGTGTTCCGTTTTGCGAGGGTCTTACTCCTTTGTAGAGGTACAGTCGGCGTATTCGACAGTCTAAGCGTACAGGGCGGACCTCGTTTAGGATTTGAAATCGGTTTGCCGAGTTAATCCAATCGAAAGAGCGATGAATGGCGATTTAAGATGAACAGATGAGATACAAACAGATCATCCGCTTCGGTTTAACGATAATCCGCTTTAATCTGAACTTGTCAGAATCAGTGAAGGGTTAATGAAATTAGCTCGAAATTGATTCGAAGCCATTCATATTTCCCCCGCGCATTTACACCAGATTGTAAAATGGGTTTCTGCATGATTCGACAGATGAAAACCATTCAGCGAGGGTGGAGATCTGAAATTTTCCCGTAATCTCCTCAACGCATCTGATTATTATCCAGATGGTGATCCATCTGATAACCACATATTCCCGAATTAATAAAACCTCGATCAAATAATTAGTGTACACGAACAGGGCGAAACTAGGCTCTCTTGTTATATTATTAGTGGGAATTGGATAAATTAACGTTCCAAAAAGGATAAATTTTAGTAAAAATAATTTTTTAGTAAAAAATAAGTTGTGATGGAGGAAGAAAGAAAATAAATGTTTTGAAAAATATTTGAAAGAAAGATTTTCTTTGGAATGCGTTTTTATTTAAAATGTTTGTTAAAATTCCATCAGAGATTTGCTGGGCTTAAATATTTTTTTGGCAGAATTATAAACACAAGTCGGGTTGTTTTTGATTAAAGTTCCAGTGTGGTAATTTGTCAATATGCAATAGAATTAAATATGTCTTATGAAAGTAATCAGCTGATTATCGGTACGCGTGGTGTAATGGTTTAAAGTCATGGAAATTGGACTCGTCTCCCTGAGTTCAAATCCTGGACGTGGTAATTGCATTTCACTTAGTGCTAATACCCTTGGGAAAGGTATGATTTCTACTCTCCTCCAGCTGTGGATAAATAGCAGGGCAGACTGCGTTCTTTAACCATGTCTAAGTAACAGTCTTAATTACCAATATATCTCAAATCTCAAATATAGGAGAAGGAAAACTCTGAATTCAAACCTGTTGAACTCCGCTAAGAAATTGACCTTGTGTCACATCCTGCTCGTGCGGAGGGGCTGGTAAATAGATATCGGTACGTAAGACAATAATAAGCCGATTATTCTGTAATTATAAAAGATGGGGTGAATAGTTGAAAGAGAGAGAACTAGCAGAGAACGAGAGGAGAACGAACTCCCGACCACGAAAGGTCTATACTACGACGTGGCCTAAAACTAGCCTATCAAAAACAGAACGACATCTCTTTCTATGTCTTCCTCTCATAAGCCGCCGGTCCTTATGGCAAGCCCCAACCCTTTTTATCATATGGGTCCTAGAAGGCGGTGGCTGCGGGTCTACATGTCCTGGGAATGACGTTAAACTCTATCTGATGGTGAGGTTCCAGTTTTGGAGGTTTGGGGAATGCGGAACACCCCTTCATCACCATTGCTCCCTGGTCTACTCTGACCTGGAGTGGTAGTACCTGTTAGGGTCCCATCAATGGGTTAAATAGAAAAATGTATTTATAAAAAAATTGTATTATCCATTAAGAATTTATTTATTTCAAAACTTTATTGGCATTAAATGACCCACTGAGGTTGATATGCCGTAAAACAAAACAAAACAAAAACAAAATCATAAGACGCCGGTGATATTTTTTCTGCGTAGCATGTCGTTTTTCTTTCTTTTTTTTATAATAAAAAAACTGAATGGTCCCTTATTTAGCTGAGGTGACGACACTCATAGGATATAAGAACATGGCGTTTATGAAACACCAGATAATCAGGATTTACATTTTTACATTTCATCTTTGAAGATTTGGATGGTTTTATTTTTAACTAGAGTGTGTTACCAGGTGATAACTGTTGTATTTTTAAGTAACAAGAGTATTAATATATAGATTGGTTGTGCCGTTCAGTTCCAGTATGTAGAGTGCACCAGGTAATTGAGAACATATTAAAATACAGGGTGCAGCAGAAATATCTCCCACTTTTTAAACTGTCACCTGTGTGATACAAAAGACCTCGGGCAAGGGGCAATGGTAGCTCTATCAAGCTAGTCTTGTCATTTCTTTATATATACTAGCAAATATATGCACTCTCTGGGTGCAAGTATTTAAGTATTAAATTTTATAATAAAATATCATATTAAATTAGAAAGGCTAATGAAACTGAATAAGAATGTAGATAAAAAGATTTTGAACAGAGGAGGGTATAATTAAAAAAAATAGAACAACTGAACTTACTCTTCCCTCACTCCGTCTTTCATTGCTAAATTTTCCTAATTTAACTATTTAGTTAAAATAGGAAGTAAAGAATAAATTACTGTTATTTTTTCTTGTTAAACGATTTCTTTTAAGATTTATCCCTGAGATTTTAGTTCATATTCATTAAGATAAAACCAAACAATTAGAAATCATTAATACTAAAAACTATCAGATTTTTTAATATCAATATGCAAATTAGCCTTCCCATTCACACTGTAAACTGCTATTTTGTTGTATATATAAATACAATTGTATGTTATTAGTATGTAGATATTACCAACAATATTAATAATGACAAACAATTTTTTAATAATTGAAGTTTAAATAAAAATAAAATCCTGTAGAATGTGACGTAGATAACTAAGGGAATTGTTACTTGAATAGTAATATAGTTTCGGTTACAGACAGAAAAACACACAATCTCCATTATAATAAGATATATATATACAATCAGTTATGATCCTGATTTTTACCAGTGGAAAAACAGGATCCCTGTTACATTTAAGCGACTCTGTCATTGTGCCCTTCTTTCTATCTCCCTCTGTGTAGACAACTACTTGAATTATCACAGCCAAAAAGAAAAAAAATGTTGAAAAAAAAGTGCTGGCTTGTTGTGAATCGTGACAGGGGTTAGCACGGAAATTTCAAAAAGTAAGTCTATTACCAACCATGGATTTTTCCCTAATGTAACGTAATTAAACGGTCTATAGAAAAATTTAAATTCAAATAAACGATAATCTAATTTCCGCATAAATAGAAAGAGAAAAGAGAAAAAAAAAGAAAGAAAGTATTAGCGGTCTAAGAATCTAAAAGCCTCGATGTATGTCAACCAGTCTCCGGTGAATGACCCCTAAACTACATGAATAAAAAAATACGGACATCCCAAATGTTCCAGAGTTCGAAAAAAAGGTTACCGAGTTTGAGAAGACTCCTGAATCCGTCAAGAATACTTCATGAAGACTGGAAGGCACATCACGGAAACGTTTTCCAGATAACAATAAAGATGAGGACATAGTCCGATAATCAAAATAATACTAATTAATTTGGATGATTTCACAAGAATTTAAGCGGCATTTTTGGGAAACGAACGGTTGAATTACTCCCAAATTTGATATGTAGATAGATATATTATTAAAGTGAGTTTCCGCCCTGTCGGCTGGGGCGTTAGAATGCACCGACTGCACCTCTGCAGAGGGGTAAGACTCCCAATGAGGCACCTGTTGGCCGTGGGTGGCGACCCGTGATGCTTAAGGATAGAGCCCAGGTGGATGAGCAGTTCATGAATGCAATACTCCACTTTGGCCCTATCTTGGGCTAGACGGGCGGTCGGAGAGGCCCTCCGATCAATCGGCTGGTCACGTCAAGCCCTAGCACCTATATGATTTTCCCAACCCTATTGCCTTATGACAAGCCCGATCCTTTTTTATCATATGGATGCTAGAAGGCGGTGGCTGCGGGTCTACATGTCCTGGGAATGACGTTTAAACTCTATCTGATGGTGAGGTTCCAGTTTTGGAGGTTTGTGGATGTGGAGCACCCCTTCATCACCATTGCTCCCTGGTCCACTCTGACCCGGAGTGGTAGTACCTGTTAGGGTCCATCTATGGGTTAAATAGAAAAATTTATTTATAAAAAAATTGTATTATCCATTAAGAATTGATTTATTTCAAAACTTTATCGGCATTAATGACCCACTGAGGTTGATATGCCCGTAAAACAAAACAAAACAAACAAACAAATAAAGTGAGTTTGCACAGCGAATAAAAAAAATACGGCTGGACAAAACATTAAAATAATTTTGTATGTTAAGCTTTTAAGAAAGGGAATTTTTGACCTAATTTAAGGTACTAGTGCTACTTGTGAAATTTAACACAGAAATATATTTCAAATTCTCCGAGTGTGTGTGTGTCTCTCTCTCTCTCTCTCTCTCTCTCTCTCTCTCTCTCTCTCTCTCTTCTTCTCTCTCTCTCTCTCTCTCTCCTCTCCTCTCCTCTCCCAGAGAAACTAGATCATATAACGAGGAGGTTATCAAGAGATACATAGAGAGGTAAAAGTGATAGGCTGAAAGTAAAGTAAGAGATTTGTCAGTTTTTTTCTTTTAAAAGATTGGTGTGAGAAAATTGAAGAAAAAGGGGAAGATGCCCGAGGAGACATAAAAACAAACAAAAAACAATTTTTAAGATTGGAGTAAATGATATTCTGGAATTACCGATATCTTGTGGAAATGGCAAATAAATAAAACCTTCTTGCAGAGCTGTAATAAGTTTTGCCTGGCTACCACTGATCGAATCCAACGCTTTTCTGAAAACTAATTCCAGGCGGACGCATTTCATCGATTACTGTCAGTGGACCCGATAGATCTCCTTTTGGATGCAATCAAAACGTGGAGGGGGACGATACAATACGACGATAACAGATACGTTAAGCTCATCTATCTATCTATCTATCTATCTATCTATCTATCTATCTATGTCTGTTCCTACCAATCTATCTATATATCTATCTATCTAACTATTACCTATCTACTTAAGCCTTCTCATATATCTATACATCTATCCGTCTGACACAACCTATTTCTATCACATAGATTATCTCGGTATCTCAATATAAATATATATCTATCCACCGTGTCTGTTCTGTCTATCTAATCTATCTATCTATCTGACAACATTTCTATCACTTATTTTTTTCAGATTATCCCAATATGATATCTATCTATCTATCTATCTATCTATCTATCTTTCTATCTATCTATCCATCCATCTATCCGTGTCTGTTCCTATCTATCTATCTATCTATCTATCTGACACAATATTTCTATCTCATAGTTTTCAGATTATCCTAATATGAATTCTATCTATCTATCTATCCATCCATCTATCCGTGTCTGTTCCTATCTATCTTATCTATCTATCTATCTATCTAATCTATCTGACAATATATGAGATAGAAATATTGTGTCAGATAGATAGATAGATAGATAGATAGGAACAGACACGGATAGATGGATGGATAGTAGATAGATAGATAGATAGATAGATAGATAGATAGATAGATAGATTCATATTGGGATAATCTGAAAAAATAAGTGATAGAATGTTGTCAGATAGATAGATAGATAGATAGACAGGAACAGACACGGGTGGATAGATATAATTTATATTGAGATACCGAGATAATCTATGTGATAGAAATAGGTTGTGTCAGACGATAGATGTATAGATATATGGAGAAGGCTTAAGTAGATAGGTAGATAGTTAGATAGATAGATATATAGATAGATTGGTAGGAACAGACATAGATAGATAGATAGATAGATAGATAGATAGATAGATAGATGCTTAACGTATCTGTTATCGTCGTATTGTATCGTCCCCCCTCCACGTTTTGATTGCATCCAAAAGGAGATCTATCGGGTCCACTGACAGTAATCGATGAAATGCGTCCGCCTGGAATTAGTTTTCAGAAAAGCGTTGGATTCGATCAGTGTAGCCAGGCAAAACTTATTACAGCTCTGCAAGAAGTTTTATTTATTTGCCATTTCCACAAGATATCGGTAATTCCAGAATATCATTTACTCCAATCTTTAAAAATTGTTTTTTGTTTGTTTATGTCTCCTCGGGCATCTTCCCCTTTTTTCTTCAATTTTCTCACACCAATCTTTAAAAAGAAAAAAACTGACAAATCTCTTACTTTACTTTCAGCCTATCACTTTTACCTCTCTATGTATCTCTTGATAACCTCCTCGTTATATGATCTTAGTTTCTCTGGGAGAGGAGAGGAGAGGAGAGAGAGAGAGAGAGAGAGAGAGAGAGAGAGAGAGAGAGAGAGAGAGAGAGAGAGAGAGAGAGAGAGAGAGACACACACACACTCGGGAGAATTTGAAATATATTTCTGTGTTAAATTTCACAAGTAGCACTAGTACCTTAAATTAGGTCAAAAATTCCCTTTCTTAAAAAGCTTAACATACACAATTATTTTAATGTTTTGTCAGCCGTATTTTTTTTATTCGCTGTGCAAACTCACTTTATTTGTTTGTTTGTTTTGTTTTGTTTTACGGCATATCAACCTCAGTGGGTCATTTAATGCCGATAAAGTTTTGAAATAAATCAATTCTTAATGGATAATACAATTTTTTTATTAATAATTTTTTCTATTTAACCCATAGATGGGACCCTAACAGGTACTACCACTCCGGGTCAGAGTGGACCAGGGAGCAATGGTGATGAAGGGGTGCTCCACATTCCCAAACCTCCAAAACTGGAACCTCACCATCATATAGAGTTTAACGTCATTCCCAGGACATGTAGACCCGCAGCCACCACCTTCTAGCATCCATATGATAAAAAGGAGTCGGGCTTGCCATAAGGGCAATAGAGCTTGGAAAATCATATAGGTGCTAGGGCTTGACGTGACCAGCCAATTGATCGGAGGGGGCCTCTCCGACCGCCCGTCTAGCCCAAGATAGGGCCAAAGTGGAGTATTGCATGTCATGAACTGCTCATCCACCTGGGCTCTATCCTTAAGCATCACAGGTCGCCACCCACGGCCAACAGGTGGCCCCATTGGGGGAGTCTTACCCCTCTGCAGAGGTGCAGTTGGTGCATTCTAAAGCCCCAGCCGACAGAGCGGAAACTCACTTTAATAATATATCTATCTACATATCAAATTTTGTGAAGTAATTCAACCGATCGTTCCCAAAAATTCCCGCTTAAATTCTTGTGAAATCATCCAAATTAATTTGTATTATTTTGATTATTCGGACTATTGTCCTCATCTTTATTGTTATCTGGAAAACGTTTCCGTGGATGTGCCTTCCAGTCTTCATGAAGTATTTCTTGACGGATTCAGGAGTCTTCTCAAACTCGGTAACCTTTTTTTCGAACTCTGGAACATTTGGGATGTCCGTATTTTTTTTTATTCATGTAGTTTAGGGGTCATTCACCGGAGACTGGTTGACATACATCGAATGCTTTTAGATTCTTAGACCGCTAATACTTTCTTTTCTTTTTTTTCTCTTTTTCTCTTTCTATTTATGCGGAAATTAGATTATCGTTTTATTTGAATTTAAATTTTCTATAGACCGTTTAATTACGTTACATTAGGGAAAAAAACAATTGGTTAATAGACTTACTTTTTGAAATTTCCCTGCTAACCCCTGTCACGATTCACAACAACCTAGCACTTTTTTTTCAACAATTTTTTTTCTTTTTGGCTGTGATAATTCAAGTAGTTGTCTACACAGAGGGAGATAGAAAGAAGGGCACAATGACAGAGTCGCTTAAATGTAACAGGGATCCTGTTTTTCACTGGTAAAAATCAGGATCATAACTGATTGTATATATATATCTTATTATAATGGAGATTGTGTGTTTTTCTGTCTGTAACCGAAACTATATTACTATTCAAGTAACAATTCCCTTAGTTATCTACGTCACATTCTACAGGATTTTATTTTTATTTAAACTTCAATTATTAATAAAATTGTTTGTCATTATTAATACTGTTGGTAATATCTACATACTAATAACATACAATTGTATTTATATATACAACAAAATAGCAGTTTACAGTGTGAATGGGAAGGCTAATTTGCATATTGATATTAAAAAATCTGATATGTTTTTAGTATTAATGATTTCTAATTGTTTGGTTTTATCTTAATGAATATAACTAAAATCTCAGGGATAAATCTGAAAGAAATCCATTAACAAGAAAAAATAACAGTAATTTTATTCTTTACTTCCTATTTTAATTAAATAGTTAAATTAGGAAAATTTAGCAATGAAAGACGGGAGTGAGGGAAGAGTAAGTTTCAGTTGTTCTATTTTTTTTATTATACCCTCCTCTGTTCAAAATCTTTTTATCTACATTCTTATTCAGTTTCATTAGCCTTTCTAATTTAATATGATATTTTATTATAAAAATTAACTAAAATACTTGCACCCAGAGAGTGCATATATTTGCTAGTATATATAAAGAAATGACAAGACTAGCTTGATAGAGCTACCATTGCCCCTTGCCCGAGGTCTTTTGTATCACCCAGGTGATAGTTTAAAAAGTGGGAGATATTTCTGCTGCACCCTGTATTTTAATATGTTCTCAATTACCTGGCGCACTCTAAATACTCGAACTGAACGGCACAACCAATCTATATATTAATACTCTTGTTACTTAAAAATACAACAGTTATTATCTTGTAACATACTCTGGTTAAAAATAAAATCTTCCAAATCTTCAAAGATGAAATGCAAAAATGTAAATCCTGATTATCTGGTGTTTCTTAACCGCCAAGTTCTTATTTCTTATAAGTGTCGTCACCTCAGCTAAATAATGGACCATTCAGTTTTTTTATTATAAAAAAAAAGAAAGAAAAACGAGATGCTACACAGAAAAAATATCACCAGCGGCTTATGATTTTGTTTTTGTTTTGTTTTGTTTTACGGCATATCAACCTCAGTGGGTCATTTAATGCCGATAAAGTTTTGAAATAAATCAATTCTTAATGAATAATACAATTTTTTATGAATACATTTTTCTATTTAACCCATAGATGGGACCCTAACAGGTACTACCACTCCGGGTCAGAGTAGACCAGGGAGCAATGGTGATGAAGGGGTGTTCCGCATTCCCCAAACCTCCAAAACTGGAACCTCACCATCAGATAGAGTTTAACGTCATTTCCAGGACATGTAGACCTGCAGCCACCGCTTTCTAGCACCCATGAGCTTATGAGAGGAAGACATAGAAAGAGATGTCGTTCTGTTTTTGATAGGCTAGTTTTAGGCCACGTCGTAGTATAGACCTTTCGTGGTCGGGAGTTCGTTCTCCTCTCGTTCTCTGCTAGTTATCTCTCTTTCAACTATTCACCCCATCTTTTATAATTACAGAATAATCGGCTTATTATTGTCTTACGTACCGATATCTATTTACCAGTCCCTCCGCACGAGCAGGATGTGACACAAGGTCAATTTCTTAAGCGGAGTTCAACAGGTTTGAATTCAGATTTTTCCTTCTACTAGACTGGTTACCTAGCCATGGTTAAAGAACGCAGTCTGCCCTGCTATTTATCCACAGCTGGAGGGAGAGTAGAAATCATACCTTTCCCAAGGGTATAAGCACTAAGTGAAATGCAATTACCACGTCCAGGATTTGAACTCGGGGAGACGAGTCCATTTCACATGACTTTAACCATTACACCACGTGCGTACCAGCTGATTACTTTCATAAGACATATTTTAATTCTATTGCATATTGACAAATTACCACACTGGAACTTTTAGTCAAAACAACCCGACTTGTGTTTATAATTCTGCCGAAAATATTTAAGCCCAGCAAATTCTGATGGAATTTTAACAAACATTTTTAAATAAAAACGCATTCCAAAGAAAATCTTTCTTTCAAAATATTTTTCAAAACATTTATTTTTTCTTTCCTCCATCACAACTTATTTTTTTTAAAAAATTATTTTTACTAAAATTTATCCTTTTTGGAACGTTAATTTATCCAATTCCCACTAATAATATAACAAGAGAGCCTAGTTTCGCCCTGTTCGTGTACACTAATTATTTGATCGAGGTTTTTATTAATTCGGGAATATGTGGTTATCAGATGGATCACCATCTGGATAATAATCAGATGCGTTGAGGAGATTACGGAAAAATTTCAGATCTCCACCCTCGCTGAATGGTTTTCATCTGTCGAATCATGCAGAAACCCATTTTACAATCTGGTGTAAATGCGCGGGAAATATTGAATGGCTTCGAATCAATTTTCGAGCTAATTTCATTAACCCTTCACTGATTCTGACAAGTTCAGATTAAAGCGGATTATCGTTAAACCGAAGCGGATGATCTGTTTGTATCTCATCTGTTCATCTTAAATCGCCATTCATCGCTCTTTCGATTGGATTAACTCGGCAAACCGATTTCAAATCCTAACGAGGTCCGCCCTGTACGCTTAGACTGTCGAATACGCCGACTGTACCTCTACAAAGGAGTAAGACCCTCGCAAACGGAACACCTGTTAGTCGTGGTGGCGATCCGTGATGTTTAAGGATGGAATCTTGCTGGTTGAGCAATCCATGATATGCAACACTCCACTTAGGCCATTACTTGGGTTCAACAGTCGGTCGGAGAGGCCCCTTCTGATCAATCGGCTGGTCATGTCAAGCCTAGCACCTATATGATTACCCCGACTCTATTGTCCTTATGGTAAGCCCCAACCATTTTCTCATAGAAGGCGGTGGCTGAGGGTCTTCATTTCCTGGGAATGACGTTAAACTCTATCGGATGGTGAGGTTCCAGTTCAATCAATCGGCTGGTCACATCAAGCCCTAGCAA
>CM042171.1:8365333-8370333 GCA_023376005.1 Doryteuthis pealeii | reverse complement strand
ACACACACACAACACACCATATATATATATATATATATATATATATATTATAGAGAGAGAGAGAGAGAGAGAGAGAAAGAGAAAGAGAAGAGAGAGAAGAGAGGGAGATAGAGGGATAGATATGGCTATTTAGCTACGTTTAGTAGAGTGTTCGGCTGGGTACCTCAAATTTCCTCGTTCGATACCGGCGGCACTCATCAATTCGCGTATGAGAAACAGGGGTCTGCGAGGTAAAGTGAAAAGCTGATGGTAGGTGTAGCGCTCCGCTAGGAAGGGGGGATAGACTCCCTCGCTCTATGGCTGATACGCGAATGAACACGCGACGACTTTACTTTTACTTATATATATATATATATATATTATATATATGAATATATATATATATATATGAATAGATTTTTGGGTACAGGAGAATTTATATAACACTAAAGTGGAGGAATCATATGTAATTAGGGAGAGTAATATTTTATTATGGAATAAAATATAAAATAAAGGGGGATACACGAAGGCCTTTTCAACGGTACTTTTTCAGTGTATACACCGGCGACGATAAAAGTCAGATTGTATAAGAAATTCAAAGAACGAATTGGGGTGAGACAGAAGGGGAAAAATAAAATTTAAAAAAAAGCGGGGAAGAAAAGGGGGGGGGTATGTATGAATCCTAGAACCCTGCACAGAGTAGGTCGAAAAAAAGAAATATAAACAGCTTCGAGGATGCTTAAGTGCTGTTTAGATCTAGCTCTGTGCAAAATGGAGAAGCACTCATCTGAATAAATCTTTTCTACAAGCATTTATAGATAAATGCTCGGCTATGGCCGAGTCAAATGCTTGGGAATGCCAGGATGTATTATTAGTAATAGCATTGCGAAGTGCTCGGGGACATGTTGCTTTATTCTAATTTCGAGCATCTGGGATGTACGCCAACGTATTACACCGGCATTGAACTTATGAATTAAATTACTTTTTGGAAGATTGGGAGTACAATCCTTTGAAAGGACTTGAAATGCAGGTCGGGTAGTGATTATTAGTATATATATATATATATATATATATATATATATATATATATATATATATATATAATATTGATAATATAGTAGCTATACATTCTTAAAAACTATAAAAAAAAAATGAATATATTCAGATAGATAGGAACCTGGACAATGAGACGCATAAAGTTCCTGGTATTTTGAGATACAGACGAATACCTAATCCCGACAGGAAGACCAGACCTAGTATTGATTAACAAGAGAATGAGCACGTCATCTCGTGGATTTTTGTTATCACGGTTGAAAGTGAAAGAAAGTGAAAAGATTTTGTTATCACGAGTGAAAGTGAAAGAAAGTGAAAAGATAGACAAATACTTGGACCTTGCCAGAGAACGGAGAAAACTGTCGAACATAAAGGTAAAGGTAGTGCCAATTGTATTGCTGTTCTTGAAACGGTGCCCAAATGTCTGGAAAAAATTGGGGCAATAGGAAATTAGAGGAATGATCGAAACCATCCCAAACTAACACATTGTTAAGATCAGCTAGAATGCTCAGAAAGTCCTGGAGATCTGAGGAGACTTGCTGAACACTCAGCCTTCAGTGACCAAGGCTGGTCTCCTGGCCGGGATTAGATAGTCCATCAGTATCTCAAAGTTCAGGAGAATTTTGTGGCTTATCATCCTCCAGTAAAGATTAAGGTTTGTGCAAATACCATTTAGTTTGTATGGTGAAATTGAATTTCTTTGCACAATTCCCAGTGGATCACCTTTCTCACCCAGTCGTGCCTAGTCTTGTACACGCTTACTAGTTTACTGAATTTGCTTTATTATTATTATTATTATTTATTATTATTATTATTATATTATTATTATTATTATTCACTCCTTTTGAGTTTTCCACATCAGTGTTAGCTATGGTCTTTCACTGGAGTCTGACTGACAGCAAGTCTCCTCAGGTCTCCAGGACTCTTCTGAGTATTCTGGCAGATTGCATTAGTGCAGTGTTCTGAATGGTTTCAACCTTCCTCTGATTTCCAAACTTTCCAAACCCTTTTCTAATCCTTTTTGGACTGTTCCAAGTGCACCAACCACAATTGGTATAACTTTGACTTTCATATTCCATAACTTTTTCAAGTTCTCTGGCAAGGTCCAGATATTTGTCCATTCTTTCATTTTCTTTAGCTTCAACCTGTGGTCTGCTGGCACTGCAAAATCCACCATTGACAAGTTCTTTCTTTTTTGTTTATCAACACTAGGTCTGGTATTCTTGCCGGGATAAGGTGATCCGTTTTTAATTTCAAAACCCCCAGAGAATTTTATGTGTGTTTCGTTCTCAAGAACAGATTCTGGTTTATGCATTACCATTTTGTTGTATGGTCAAAATTAAATCTTTTGCAAAATTCCCAGTGAATCCCCTTCCAGCCCAGTCATTTCTAGTTTTGTACTCCCGTTGTGATAGTTTGCTACATTCGCAGAGTACATGGTTTACAGTCTCATCTCTATTACCGCAAAGTCTACATTTAATATTTTGTTGGGTCTTATCAATTTGCTTTGATATAGTTTATTATTATTATTATTATTATTATTATTATTATTATTATTATTTACTGAAACCATACAAATAGTTGAAAAATAATTGGTGTACGAGATATAAGCTTCTAAGTAAAGTTTTGTATAAAAAAGAAAATAATTTCGATACACAAAATATAATGATTTGCAATCAATGGCTTTCTCTATGGATCGAGTGACAACAAGTATCCTTGTGGAAATCTTATCTAATGTTGCTATCAGTGTGGGTTCGATTCTTCCTTAGATTTCAATTCTATTTTTTTCTTTCAAAAGATCTTAAGAATATTTCCATTCTTCCCTGTCATTTTAATCATATATACCATTAAATTCCACAAAAGACAAGATTCGATTATTAAATTCTGTTTTTCCCTCTCATTACCTTTGAAATATTCAGCGGGAATAAAGATATCTGATACATTCTATAATATTTGTTTTCTGAGGATTAGATCATGTCCCCTGGGGCAGATTCGATTGGACAGTTGATTTTCACAGACACAAATGATTTTATGTCTTCCCTTTATTACCGGAGATATTTTTCATTTGGGTTATAAAAAACTTATATTGATCAGCTCTGTGGCGGCTACTGGATGTCATGAGAAAGACCGGTTTCGGAGCGACAGAGTGACGAGTGGCGAGAGAGAGATAGAGTCATGTTATATCCGTGCTGTCACCACAAGATGATAATGGTGATAATTATTCCTTTTAAAATGTCCGGCGGACAAATGATATCTGATAGATTTTATAATATTTGTTTTTGAGATTAGATCTTGTCTCTGGCTTAGATTGGGTGGGACTATTGATTTCCCTGTGGCAAGAATTCTATGTTTTCTATATTTCGGGAGAAATTTTAGATTTGGGTTTTCAAAAGTTGTAGAATTTAAAGCACAAAACGACTTGTCCAGTTTATTGAAAAAACAGTACCGACCAAGAGCTGTCGACAAATGTCGGAGTGCTAAAAATTTACCGTAATTTGACGGCAATATTTTTGTGTCAAAGATTGCCCTGTATCTTATACATTGTAAGGTGAAGTTTGAGACCTCTTGTAAGCCTAGGCTAATCTTCTCTATGATGCTCACTAACCCAGCTTACATCCAGTACTTTTACCTACCCTAAACAGGTTAAAGGAGCGTACGGTGGCAATATATGCTTAAATACACTAAAACTTTTTTCCTGAATCTGACTTGCTGAAATGGGGGTGCGTCTTATATACCCGTGCGTCTTATATGCCGTCAAATACGGTACTTCTTTAGCGACCCACTCCCACCTTGGGTCAGATAACTAAGATGTAACTTTACAGAAACAAGTAACAGTCGTTTCTGAAGATGTTAAAAAAGCTGAAAGGGTAGGGCAGTTTATTTATAGGTGTTGTTTTAACTACCTCACACCTCCAACTTCCATCAGGAGATTATCAATTTTGCCCCTTCAGGCCTCGTGTTCCTTGTACTACATGCCGCAGAGACTACCTCGACCGAACCAGCCACTCCCAGGTAGGTCACTAGTCGTCCCACTTTTTTCACAAGATCCTATATAGGAAAACAATAAAAAAACACCACAATAAACTATTTTTACGGATTGAAATATCACGGAATCCATAGAAACTGCACGAATAACCAAAAATATAGAATATTACAGTTATATAAAAATTGAAGAATTCAATGGAATATCTCCAAATATTTTGAAAATTTAAAATCACAAGTATCTATATAAGAATTACTGAATAACAATCCGCCGTGTCGGCTGAGGCATTAGAGTACACCGACTGCGCCTCTGCAGAGTGGTAGACTTCCTAATGGGGCACCTGTTGGCTGTGAGTGGCGACCCGTGTTGTGCTTAAGGATGGAAACCAGGTTGCTGAGGCAGTCATGACATGCATACTCCACTTTGGCCCCTACTTCAGTTAGACAGCGGTCGGAGAGCCTTCGCCGATCAATCAACTGGTCACGTCAAGCCTCTGGATTGCCTAACCTATTGCCTTATGACAAGCGTCGCAACCCTTTTAATTTTATATGGGTGCTAGAACAGGCGGTGGCTAAGGGTTTTCAATGTCGGAAGATGATGTTAAACTCTATCTGATGGTGAGTTGATTTCCTGGAGGTTTGGGGAATGTGGAGCCCCACATTCATCACCATTGTCCCTGGTCCACTCTGACCTCTGAAGAGTGGTAAGGACTTCCTAATGTAGTCACCTGTTGAACTGTGGGTGGCGACCCCCGATTGTTTAAGGATTGGAACGCCAGTTCGTTTGAGCAGTCCGTGATATCCAACACTTCACTTTGGCCTTTTACTTGGGCTTAGACTGGGTGGTTGGAGACCCCCCCTCGAAACAATCGTTGGTCACGTCAAGTCCTAGCAATTATATGATTACTCGACCCTTATTGCCCTTCATGACAAGCCCCACCCTTTTTATCAATATGGGTGCAGAAGCGGTATCTGAATAGGCTTTC
>CM042171.1:8340502-8365233 GCA_023376005.1 Doryteuthis pealeii | reverse complement strand
GGAAAAAGAGAGGATGGCGCCAGTGAGATATCGAACCAACTAACAATGGTCTGCGAAATCTAGAATTGCATGTATATCCATATGTGCATCTTTTGTAGAATTTTCATGTGTACGTTTGCATGTGTTATTTACTAAGCTTAGCTTAGATGTAACACAAGGTCAGATGTATAGGGCGCCCAGTGAGAATCGAACTCACTAACAATGGTCTGCGAATCTAGTATTGCATGTATATCCGTATGTGCATCTTTTGTAGAATTTGCATGTGTACGTTTGCATGTAATATTTACTAAGCTTAGCTTAGATGTAACACAAGACCAGATGTATGGGTGCCCAGTGAGATCGAACTCACTAACAATGGTCTGCGAATCTAGTATTGCATGTATATCCGTATGTGCATCTTTTGTAGAATTTGCATGTGTACGTTTGCATGTATTATTTACTAAGCTTAGCTTAGACATAACACAAGGCCAGATGTATGGGGCACCCAGTGAGAATCGAACTCACTAACAATGGTCTACGAACCTAGTATTGTATGTATATCCGTATGTGCATCTTTTGTAGAATTTCCATGTGTACGTTTGCATGTTATTTACTAAGCTTAGCTTAGATGTTACACAAGGTCAGATGTATAGGGCGCCCAGTGAGAATCGAACTCACTAACAATGGTCTGAGAATCTAGTATTGCATGTATATCCGTATGTGCATCTTTGTAGAATTTCCATGTGTACGTTTGCATGTTATTTACTAAGCTTAGCTTAGATGTTACACAAGGTCAGATGGATAGGGCGCCCAGTGAGAATCGAACTCACTAACAATGGTCTGCGAATCTAGTATTGCATGTATATCCGTATGTGCATCTTTTGTAGAATTTGCATGTGTACGTTTGCATGTATTATTTACTAAGCTTAGCTTAGATATAACACAAGGCCAGATGTATGGGGCGCCCAGTGAGAATCGAACTCACTAACAATGGTCTGCAAATCTAGTATTGCATGTATATCCGTATGTGCATCTTTTGTAGAATTTGCATGTGTACGTTTGCATGTATTATTTACTAAGCTTAGCTTAGATATAACACAAGGCCAGATGTATGGGGCGCCCAGTGAGAATCGAACTCACTAACAATGGTCTGTGAATCTAGTATTGCATGTATATCCGTATGTGCATCTTTTGTAGAATTTGCATGTGTACGTTTGCATGTGTTATTTATTAAGCTTAGCTTAGATATAACACAAAGCCAGATGTATGGGGCGCCCAGTGAGAATCGAACTCACTAACAATGGTCTGCGAATCTAGTATTGCATGTATATCCGTATGTGCATCTTTTGTAGAATTTGCATGTGTACGTTTGCATGTGTTACTCTTTTATTTCTTAACTCGCAATGGACATTATCGATGCACATTTAGATGCACATTTGGATGCATCTTCTTTTGTTGTCGATGCATCTGAAAACTAATAATAAACACGTAACCATTTTTCTTGTCATGAAGCTTTGTTGTACCGGCCGTTCCTACAGTGGAGAATATACACCGTTTCTCACTATAAGTAGTGAGACACCGAGTGAAAAGGTTGTACTGTTACCGTACTGTTACTGTTTAGCGGCAAGCCAGCCGTTCTTGTACCTTATTGTAAATACACTTGTCTCTTTTTACCCTACCTCGACTTGACTTCTTTTTTACTGTTGAACTAACATCACAACAAGCTCCATCTAAGGAAATGGACTTGGCAACCAACATTCAAATTCTGGACAAGTCTGTTTGTGTTTCACTTTATGTTAATGCCATTTGGAAAGGCACAAATTCATCTGTTCCCTTCCCAGTTATGGTTAAATAATAGGAACACAATACTTTTTAGTTTTGGTATAGCAACTAATCTTGGGGAAGGGAAAATTTGAATTTGAAAAACCAGCTGTACTCTACTTAAAAATCGACCTTGTGTCATACCCTTCTGTGGAAGAAGGGTTGGGTAAATACATACAAATGGTCTTTTTATAAAAATTGTTAGCAGGTGATATTTTATCTCAGAATATTTTAAAGAATTAATTTTTTGTAGAATTTAAGAAAAAGAGACTTTATTAATATCAAACTTCTTTTTTTATCATCTTCATCAGGTTGCACTGATAGCATTTATACTCATGATTCTCTCTCGCCAACCTATCAGTTATCACCCCTGGCAAATCCTCTGCACAGCATCCAGAATCTGCACAGAGCTGGTCAATGTTAGTTTTTGCTGGTCGGTCATTCTAATATGTCCATCTATAGGTTTATATAATAAAGCTTCCCTCAAAGAACACTTGTCAGACTACGTCTCGTAAATATACCAAAGTAGGCAGATATGCACCGATGGTTATATTTAGGAATGGGATCTTCTGTGAACGTTACGAATTCGATATGGAACGCCAAGGGAGAGTCAAGGAAGAGTAAGCCAGAAACAAAATCAAGAAAATTGACGGAAGGCTGAAACTTTCAACTGACGCAGAAAAGTAGAACGGCATTTGGATCGAAATCAATTTCTCAATGTTGCCCTTACTTCTCTTTAAAAATAAAAGGGCATAGCCATTTTAGTTTGTGTAAGTTTGGTTTGTTTTGTTTTACGGCATATCAACCTCAGTGGGTCATTTAATACCGATAAAGTTTTGAAATAAATCAATTCTTAATGGATAATACAATTTTTTTATAAATACATTTTTCTATTTAACCCATAGATGGGACCCTAACAGGTACTACCACTCCGGGTCAGAGTGGACCAGGGAGCAATGGTGATGAATGGGGTGCTCCACATTCCCCAAACCTCCAAAACTGGAACCTCACCATCAGATAGAGTTTAACGTCATTCCCAGGACATGTTGACCCGCCTTCTAGCACCCATATGATAAAAAGAGGTTGGGGCTTGCCATAAGGGCAATAGGGTTGGGAAAATCATAAAGGTGCTAGGGCTTGACGTGACCAGCCGATTGATCGGAGGGGGCCTCTCCGACCGCCCGTCTAGCCCAAGATAGGGTCAAAGTGGAGTATTGCATGTCATGAACTGCTTATCCACCTGGGCTCTATCCTTAAGCTTCACGGGTCGCCACCCACGGCCAACAGGTGGCCCCATTGGGGGAGTCTTACCCCTCTGCAGAGGTGCAGTTGGTGCATTCTTACGCCCCAGCCGACAGGGCGGAGTTTGTGTACGATTCTTTGGTGAAGTAGTTGAATTGACAAACAACTTGGCCGTCTTTAATTCTTTTGTTTATATCGCAAAGATATGTTTTTCAAACTTATAACATCAAACGAAATATGCGATAAATATAGTTATGTCACACAGGAACGACTTTGATCATCGTTGGGAGAAATTTATTATTGTTTTATGGCGCTATAACATCTTTTATCTAAAATTTAAAGGCCCCCCGTCATGATATAACGGTTAGGGAGCTAGAGTAGCCGAACATTTTTATTTGATTTTTAGAGTCTTTGTGCTGAAGCAATCATCATCATCATCATCATCATCATGTAACATAATATATATATATATATATATATATATATATATATATATATAGAGAGAGAGAGAGAGGGGGACAGACGGAGACAGAGACAGAGAAGGAAATAAAAGAGCCAGTAGATCAGCATGAACATTTTTAAGGACGTATCAGCACAACGTGACATGACGTTTTCTCATTGGCCGTGACGTGTTGTGAGACGAAGTGAAAGAGAGGAGGAGTGAGAGGTGAGAATGTTTGGCGAGTTTGGAACTATGCTTTGACAGAGTCAGACACACACACACACACACACACACACACACACATATATATATATATATATATATATATTATATATATCCAATATTTTACCGGTAAGTCATTCCTTTTATATATATATATATATATATATATATATATATATATCAACCCCTCCGCACGAACAGGATGTGATACATGGTCAATTTCTTAAGCCGAGTTCAACTGGTTTGAATTCAGAGTTTTCCTTCTCCTAGACCGGTTGCCTAACCAAGGTTAAACAGCCCAGTGTGCCCAACTATTTACCCATAGCTAGAGGGAGAGTATGATTCATACCTTTCCCAAGGGTATTAGCGCTAAGTGAAATGCAATTACTACGTCCAGGATTTGAAATCGGGGCGACGATTCAATTTCCCATGACTTTAACCATTACACCATGCACACACCCACACACACCTATCTCTCTCTCTCTCTCTCTCTCTATATATATATATATATATATATATATATATATATTATATATAATACATACATATATATAGGTGTGCGTGGGTGTGTGCATGTTTTTGTGTGTGGGTGTGGGTGGGTGTGTTTGCGTGGTTTGAATTGAGAGTTTTCCCTCTCCAAGACAGATTGCCTTACCGACTAACCAAAACTAAAGGACGTAATCTGCCAAATTGTTTACCGTTATCTGGAATGAGAAGAGATTTATTCATATCTTTCCCAAGGGCGAAGTGAAATACACACCACCAATTCCATATGCTTTTTTGCTTCGCTTTTCACTATATTTTTTCTTCTTTCTTTATATATATATATATATATATATATATATATATATATATATATATATTGGGAGATATGTGCTAAAATTGAAGTCGTACCTAATTTTGAAAATTAATTAGTTAATAATTAATGAAATTTAGGCGGGCGTATATATTCAAATGTAAGGCTAAACGAATCGAGAAAATGTCACTCCCTGAATGTACATTTCAACCTATTAGGTCTCATCAGCAAGGTTATATATATATATATATATATATATTATATATATATATATATATATATATAATATATATATATATATATATATATATATATATATATATATATATATATATATATATATATATAATATATATATATGTCCGCTTAAAAATTCATTAATAATTAACTAATTAATTTTCAAAATTAGGTAAGACTTCAATTAAGCACATATCCTCCAAAAAATTGACAGCTTAAGGCCATATAAAAAAAATAAAAAATAAACACATCTGTTGTTTACTTAACCTCATATATATATATATAATATATATATATATATATATATAATATACCAAGCCTGTTGGTAAAATCCTTGCGGTGAGAAAAAAAACAGCAAATAGTTTTGATTGTAAAATATACTCCAAACATCAACCGGGGAGAAAAACATTTTTGGAAAAAAAGAAAGACCAAATAGTCGTACCAACAAAAAGTAATCTATTGGTACAGTATTTGGCCAAAAGAAAAAACAATTTATATATATATATATGTGTATAAGATATATATATATATTCATATAACCGCTAGGAGAATAATCTAATAAGTAAAAAGTGCTCAATACCTAAGTAGAGCATATAATAAAGATAAATCTAATGAGTCAGACGAAGGTACTATTAGTTTCGCTTGATGCACTTCAGGGATAAGATCTGACAGTTAGCAAAGTGATTTTCATGTATTTTAAAAAATTCTCCGGTCGTATTTTAATTGAATTTTCTTTGCAAACTCACATTTTTCCTGATCACAATTATCTAACCTGAGCTCAATGGTTGACACAACGGTTCGGGATTTCTCTAGTTTCTTTTTTATAAGTAAACAATCCTGTCGTTCAGGACCGAAATTATGCTAGTCTCTGCACTAATACAACTTGGCCCACTGGTAATGTATATCTCATAACTTTAAAGCAGTACTCGATCAATCTCAATATTTTAGCTTTCATGATTTCTCTCCTCGTTTCTCTAATGCTCGTTTGCTCCCCAGAATCAATCTCTTTAAAGATTCATTTCCGATTCTTTAATATCCTATAACACCTGATCAGCCAATAGCGTACGACTCACACAGATACTGTACCGAAACACCTTGCTTGAATTTCTTTCACCATTTCTTACATCGATAGATGCACTTATGATGGCACTTCACACCACCACTGATATCCGATAGATAAACAGATCAATTTATATCTATCTATCTATCTATATATATATATGCATGTATGTATATATATATATATATATATATTATATATGTATATATATATATATATTTATATGTATGTATGTATATATATTATAATGTATATACATATATATATGTATGTATATATATATTTATGTATGTATATATATATGTATATATATATATATATGTATGTATATATATGTATAACTATTTATATGTATAATATAATTCATGTATGTATGTATATATATGTATATATATGTATGGATGTATATATATATATATATATATATATGGATATATATATGTATATATATCTGTATGTATGTATATATATGGATATATATTTATATGTATGTATGTATATATGTTTATGTATGTATGTATGTATATATATGTATATATATATATGTATGGTTGTATATATATGTATATATACATATGTATGTATATATATATATATATGTATGTATATATATGTATGTATATATATATATGTATATATATGTATATAGGTATATGTATGTATGTATATATATATGTATGTATATATATGTATATATATATGTATGTATTTATATGTATATATATATGTAAATATATTAAGATTCTGCTTAACACTGAGGAACACAAGAATTCTGCTTAACACTGACGAACACAAGGATTCTGCTTAACCCTAAGGAACACAAGGATTCTGTTTAACACTAGGGAACACAAGGATTCCCCTCAAACGGCTCAAAAATGCCACAAGGGATCTCCACTGTAAAGTGCTCGCACCTGTAGTCTAAAAAATGCGACAAGAATCCTAACAAACACCATGGAATTTCTATCCTTTCATTGGTTGTGTATAAATCCGTTATCTTACATGTTGGTCGATTGTATTTTTTTGTTTCTGTAACAATGGAGCAAAGAGATGAAGCATTTGACCTGAGTAAAAATAAGTAGGCGAATAATCGGCTAATTGCACCGATTATAGCTATCAAAATTACTTGGTCTTTTCAACAGCCGTCTCTTTCTATCCGGGAAAAGCGGTTGTGAGTTGGAGTGAACGACTTACATAAGATTGAAAGCCAAACAAAAATCGCATAATTTTCCCGGGCTGTCATGAGCGTTTTGGAGTTTAAAATTAGACGCCATTTTAAAATTTTATTTTTAGACGTAAACCACGCGTGGGCTGATTTTGAACGCATTTTTATACATTTTATTAGATTATTTGATTCTTTCATTCTCTTTACCATCCCTCTTTCTCTATCTATCTATATAACTAACTATGGGAGTAAATATGGAAATAAATCCGAGAATATTAAGAAATTTGAAAAACGAAGTATTCGAAAAAATAAATGAATTTATTTATCGACGCTTAAAAGTTTCGGTTTATTTGAAACTTCATCAGGATAGATTATGGGGTGAAGAAATTGATGGATGTTTTGTAGATGACAGGTGTGAGAAAAAAATATGACAGGAATTTCTAACTCCTGTCATCTACAAAACATCCATCAATTTCTTCACCCCATATTCTATCCTGATGAAGGTTCAAATAAACCGAAACTTTCAAGCGTCGATAAATAAATTCATCTTATTTTTGGAACATTTCGTTTTTCAAATTCTTAATAAATAGAGATAGAAAAGAGAGTGAAATAATTAGATAGATAGCTAGAGAGAGAGAGAGAGAGAGAGAGAGAGAGAGAGAGGAGGGGAGAGAGAAAGAGACAGACAGGGAGAGAGGCACAACCAAAATGACCTACTAAAATACATAAAATGCGTATCTATCACGTGGGTTGATTTTGAACGCATTTTATGTATTTTAGTTGGTCATTTTGGTTGTGCCTCTCTCCCTGTCTGTCTCTTTCTCTCTCCCTCTCTCTCTCTCTTCTCTCTCTTTAGCTATCTATCTATCTATTTCACTCTCTTATCTATCTCTATCACTCTCCATCTATCTAAGATGCTTTCTTTCTTTCGCCCTGTAGAAGGGTTTATTTGTCTCATACCCCACCTGTATGGACTGGGCACAAGGCTCCGTTTTAACGTGGGCCCACCCACAAGCCGAAGCTAATGGGTGGGAGAGAACAAAAATTGCGTCGATCCCATCGGCATTCCCCCCTAAAGGGGCGCGCCTCAGGCGCTGGGCAATAAACCCAGCCCTGCCCCCAAAGGGGCTGGTATTGCCTGGAGGGATGGCCCTCTGGGATCGACAAGGGGCTAAGAATACACTGACTGTATTCCTCTGCAGAGGTTCACGACCCCCTCAAAAGGTATATCCTGCATATGGCAATAAACTGCATCTAATGGTGAGCCTCCATATCCGTGATAAGTGTTTGGAGTTTGAAATTAGACGCCATATTTTAAATTTATTTCTAGACGTCAATCACGTGTGGGTTGATTTTGAACATATGTTTATATATTTTACTAGATCATTTGGTCCTCTTTTTCCCTATCTATTTATCTATCTATCTATCTATATACGAGAATGCTGCGTGTGGTCCTGAACACTAAGTCGTGGAAACAGCACCCCACAAAAAAGCAGCTGTACGGCCACTTGCCCCCATCTCACAAACGATCGGTGAGAGACGGACAAGGCCAGCTGGATACTGCTGGAGGAACAAGGAAGAACTGATAAGCGACGTTCTTCTGTGAATAGCAATACTGAGAAACATTCTGGTTGGTTGGATTGTTTTGTTATACGGCATAGTAACCTTCTTTCGGGCCATTTAATTCTGTATCAAGTCATTTTGCAAAAAAACGCCTTCCTGGCGGTGTAAAATTTATTGTTGAAAGATATTGCCTGATTGGGGGTAAAAATCCAATGTCAAAGTGTTTGTATCATAAGTATGTAAAATCAGAAAAATTTATAAAAGGGGGTAATATGTCCGTAATATCATTGTTAGGAATAAGAAATAAGAAAAAAAGATGTGATCATAAAGTGGGTGTTTTATTATCTATTTTACCAAGTTATAAAATTAATCCCCATTATTTGGCCATACTGAGAAACATTCTGTTGGTTGGATTGTTTTGTTATAAGGAATATAAACCCTCTTTCGGGACATTTAATTCTGTATCTAGTCATTTTGCAAAAAAAACGCCTTCCTGGCGGTGTAAAATTTATTGTTGAAAGATATTGCCTGATTGGGGGTAAAAATCAGAGGGTTTGTATCATAAGTATGTAAAATCAAAAAAATTTATAAAAGGGAGTAATATGTCCGTAATATCATTGTTAGGAATGATTACTTAAGAAATAAGAAAAAAAGATGTGATCATAAAGTGGGGGTTCTATTATCTATTTTAACAAGTTATAAATTACCCCCCCCTTATTTGGCCATACTGAGAAACATTCTTGTTGGTTGGATTGTTTTGTTATACGGCATATAAACCCTCTTTCGGGACATTTAATTCTGTATCTAGTCATTTTGCAAAAAAAAACGCCTTCCTGGCGGTGTAAAATTCATTGTTGAAAGATATTGCCTGATTGGGGGTAAAAATCCAATGTCAGAGGGTTTGTATTATGAGTATGTAAAATCAGAAAATTTATAAAGGGAGTAATATGTCCGTAATTGCTAATGTGGCCCGCCCACAAAGGACCTACATTGACCAACTCTGCGAGGATACTGGATGATGTGCAGAGGACCTCTCTTGGAAATGAATGATAGAGAAGGTTGGGGAGCGATTGTTATGGATAACCGTGCTAGTTGCGCGACATGATGATGATGTTGATGATGATCTATCTATCTATCTATCTCCATCTACCCAAGTTACTCTTTTTCTTTCACCCTGTCGACGGGACTTAAAATACGCTATTCCTCTGCAGAGGGGCATGACCCCTCAAAAGGAGTATCCTGCATAGGAATACTAAACTACATCTGTTGTTGAACCTACAACAATTAACCGAATATGTCGTGGCTATAAAGAATATAAAAGTGCCCAATACTACATATGTCTATATTCTTCCAATATATATATATATATATATATATATATATATATACATATATATATATATATGTGAAAATAAAATGGAAATTAATCCGACAGTATGAATAAGATATAATGAAAAAACAAACGATGTTTACAACTGAAATAGGCTCATCAGAAGAGAAAGTGTGCAAACCGTTTCGGGGCCCAATTCTCTTGACGGTTTAAAAAGCAACACTCGACCCATCCTCAACTAATATGAGGACCCTATTGCATTATAATGTATCAACCGCACGTGGGTCGGTCATCAACAAAAATATAAGACGGGAAAAAGACCGTTAGTAAAAACAGAACGCTGCTAGTCAAACGTTTTTTATTTTTAAATAAATTCATTTTATTTTTAAATAAAATTGATATTATTTTTAATACAGACAGCACAATTTTTTTTAAATTTTTTTTTGATTAATTCCAACGTTTGACTAGCAGCGTTCTGTTTTTACTAACGGTCTTTTTCCCGTCTTATATTTTTGTTGATGACCGACCCACGTGCGGTTGATACATTATAATGCAATAGGGTCCTCATATTAGTTGAGGATGGGTCGAGTGTTGCTTTTTAAACCGTCAAGAGAATTGGGCCCCGAAACGGTTTGCACACTTTCTCTTCTGATGAGCCTATTTCAGTTGTAAACATCGTTTGTTTTTTCATTATATCTTATTCATATATATATATATATATATATATATATATATATATATATATATATATATATATATAATTCCATAGATGTGAAACTGACTGTAGCAAGCGCATTTATTTAATTCCTTCTAATATATATAATTATATATATATATATATATATATATATATATTATAATATATTAATATTTTGAAGGCCAATACAATGCGTATGAAAAATAAAAACAAAAAGATGTTATTTTTGTCTTATCGATTTCGAAGCATGAAATTCATCATCAGAGTTTCTTTTCTTTTCTTTTTTTTTCTGAAAAGAAACTCTGATGATGAAGTTTATGCTTCGAAATCGATAAGACAAAAATAACATCTTTTTGTTTTTATTTTTCATACGCATTGTATTGGCCTTCAAAATATTAATATATTATAACATACTTAACAAATTGCTTCAAGCAAATTACCAATTGTTTATATATTATATATATATATATATATATATATATATATATATTATATATATTATATATATAATTTTTGTTTCTAAACTTCGACAGTATAAAAAATAACTCCCGGTTTTCTTGTCTGTAATTACAAACTTTTGCCTAGAGAAAAAAAATCAGAATTATCCTGATGATCCGTTAAGAGAAACCTAGGTAGATATTCTCTGATTCATTAGGATTACTATATATATATATATATATATATATATATATATTATATATATATATAACAAACTTATTGGTAAATTCTCGCGGTGAGAAAAAACCCAGCAAATAGTTTGATTGTAAAAATATACTACCAAACATTAACCGGGGAGAAAAAAAATTTGGAAAAAAGAAAAGACCAAGATAATCGTACCAACCAAAAATAATCTATTGGTACAATATTTGGCCAAAGAAAAAACAATTTATATGCATATATATATATATATATATATATATATATATATATATATTCACACAAAACCGCCAGGAAACTAAAGCTAATAAGTAAAAGGTGCTCAATACCTAAGTAGAGCAAATGATAAAGATAAATCTAATGAGTCAGACGAACCTACTAAAAGTTTCGTTTAATGCTCTTCAGGGATAAGATCTGACTCTAATATCTTTTATATATATATATATATATATATATATATATATTATTATATATATATATCAAAAAGTTATTACACCATTTTCGTTGCGGTAGCATAAATAGTTAATCCAAAAGGGCTCAATATATTTCGTAAAATATAGAGCATTTATAGGTGTAGAAAATATTTTTTCTACCATAGTTTCGGTACTCCTTCCTCAGGAGAACTAAAATTATATGTAGCTAATTTTATTATGACTTATCTGTTTTATAATTATCTAAATTTCTCTCCCTATCTTCTAATATAAAGTTTAGTCTTTTTCCCTTTGAAATTAAAGATTACTTTTCCATACGCTTATCAGGCATATATATATATATATATATATATATATATATATATATATATAGAGAGAGAGAGAGAGACTGAAACACCAAGATCAGCTCCGTCTAAGTTTAAAACAAAAACATGTGACTCCCGCTTTAGGAAATTCCATCTGTCAGTGTGTCTTCATAGCTGGCAGCACAGCTGGGCTGCTATTACACTCAAGGAAACACAAAATATCTTCTTTGATAACATGCACAACATGGCAGGAAACTAATCACTCACTGCTGACCCTCACGATAGGAGAGTCTGATATATATATATATATATATATATATATATATATAATGTATATATTGTATATATATATATATATATATGTGTGTGTGTGTGTGTGTGAAGAAAAGGAAGTGAATCCGACGGTATGTAGTATGTTAAGAAAATTGAAAAAAACACTGGTTTAAATAAGTTGAGTGGTAAGTTTATTGGCCGACGCTGCAGTGTTTCGATCTATTAATTAGATCATTTTCAGGGCAGTTGTTGGTATATGGAAGGTGAAAAAAATGTTCATCACAGAATAACGAGAAAAGCAAGTGATAGTCCTTGATTATCAGTCTGTTCAAAATTTGAAGTCTGCAGAAAGGACGCTGAAAAAAGTGGACGGTTTGAAATATGACGTCAAATATTCTCTTTTACGGTGTGAGTATGAGAGTGTGTGAGTATATATATATATATATATATATAATATATATATATATAATATATATATAAGTTATGTAGCGTAATTATTAGGGTCTACCGGGAATTCGGGATTAAAAATAAAACTGTATTCGGATTTCTGGAGAAAGAGAGGAAAAACAAATAAGAACAAAGAGACGGTAAAGTTTGAACTCAATGACTGCAGAATGACCCTGGAAATACATTTAAAAATAAAAACGGAAGTTCCGGGTTTTGACCGGAAACGGATGTGACGCCGGGACGAGAAATGGGAGAGGAGGAAAATCTGTCCTTTTTCGCCTTGTCTCTAGTGGGAGAATAATAATAATAATAATAACAAGAAATTTATTTATCAATGGTAGGTACAAGTTTTAAAGAATAAGTAAAAGAAATACTTTATTTTTGTTAAACTACTATTGAAGGGAGGCCATGCATAATAGCGTGAAGCTAAGCCCATGGACATGACCACCCTTGCACGATCACAGGAAATGATACCAGACACACCGGACAACACAAACATATACACTCGTGAACAGAAAAAATGGGCCAAGATTGAAAGAAGGAAGAAAATAGATTTTTCAGGAATTTACTGAAATTTAACTGCAAATTCCTATTTTTCAGATCATTAATATTATAGTATATAATAATTTAGTGGTAAAAATGAGTCCTAAAAAGGTAAGACCACATCTGGGCGAGGATATGAAAAACCGAATTGCAGGATTAAGGCAGTCTAATATGACTTACAAGCAGATTTTCGATATTTTGAAATAAGAAAATATGACAATATCTCACTCTGTTGTGAAGCGAATCGGTCAAAGGTTCAAAATCGAAGGTTCAGTAAAAAGGAAATCTGGATCTGGTAGCCCTAGAGCATCCACTGTGAAGGACGACCACAGGCTTAAAATGACTGTTTTGAAGGACCGATAGAAAACTTATTTTGACCATAGCAAACAATTCAAAACAGCGGATGGAAATTCCATTTCTAGAATGACAATATCTAGACGATTGAAGGAAATGGGATTTTCTTCAAAAAGGTGCACAGAGAAGCCATTATTATCCAAAAAGAACATCAATGATAGAAAGACATCTGTTTCCAAGTATCCAGAAGCTGGGAGTATCCCATAACATTATTTTTCAACAAGATAATGCACCTGCACACACCGCTAAAGTCACTAAGAAATGGCTTGCCGATAATTCAATTGATGTGATGTTTTGGCCTGACCAAAGACCCGATTTAAACCCAATCGAGAATATTTGGGCCATAATATCTCGTGCATTGGCTGGAAGAACTTATTCGAACAAAGAAAAACTGTGGGAAGCTCTGCAAAATGAATGGAATAGCATCCCCTCTTCACAGTGTTCCAACTTGGTTGAGAGCATGGTTAAAAGGATTAATCTTTTACAGAAATCAAAGGGGAAAGCGATTCCATACTAAGCATTTATCAAAGTAAATGTCTTGTTCTGTGTATATAAGACTCGTTTTTGTTTTTTGTTCAATTGTATTTGGTTTAATTTAGCTTTTTGTACAATAAAATGTATAATACTTGCTTGGCCCATTTATTTTTTTCACGAGTGTAGATATATATCAGGAGACAAATTAGCCGTGTGAGAGTCTAAATGCAAATCTGTTGTTTATAAGAGGCAATAAAATGCTTTTTCAAAAGTTTTTTAAGGACAAAATAATTTACCGAAACAAGCTTCACCTTGTCAGACGTGGCTCCTGGTTCCCCGGATGGGGTTGACATAGTAGTACGAGACATGATTTAGGATAGCGTAATTTGACTGTACCCTCTCAATCCTTCTCTATATTTTCTTCTCTCGGAAAAAGAACCCCACAGCGTCAAAGAAATGTGTGTTGTTTCTGAACTAACGACAACTACTACTACTACTAACCATGGCTACTACTACAACTTGAGCTGGCCTATGCAACATACATCGTTTTGCTACAGTTAACTCGTTTTTAAGTCTCTTCTGATTGATGCCAAAAAAGCTGTTAATCTCCTCACTCCTCTAGTCAAAGTTTCACGCTGAAATATTTTATATCATTTAGAAAGTTGAATATTGATTTACACTTCGGGTTACTTCTTTCTGGCTCCCATCAAAACCGTGATTGCGATCGACGGACACATGCGTCCAAAAAATCGTGACTTGATTGTTAAAACAAACCACACTAACCAATGGTGTGGTAGTCATAAGCGTTCTGCGTGCAACCCTTCAATGTTTCGTCTTCTGACGAAAACTCTCAGATCTCCGCGCAATAATAGCGTGTCTGTAGACATCTATCCAAGGAATGATGACATGTTTTTTTTTTGTTTCGGTTCGTAAAGTCAAAAGATGGCGATGACCTCTTCGGTGCACAGGAAATTGAAGTTCAATTGATCTTTCGCAGTTTGAATCCTTGTCGTCTCGGAAAACCTCCCCTCTTTATCGATTTGTCTAGCAAAGCTTCAAATGAAACATGTGCATATACACATCCACTACTTCATTTTTCGTCGTCTATACTTGATTATGGGGGCGCGTGGTCTAATGCCTAGAGTCGTAGGACATTGACTCATCGACCCGAGTTCAATTCCTGGACGAGGCTGTTTGCATTTCACTTTCAGGTCTACTATGATCCGGTGTGGTATTACCGATTAGGTTTCGCTCTACTAGTTAGATAGAAAAATGAGTGCAAAAAATAAGTTTTAAAAATTGAGTTTAAAAGTAGAATTGAATATCCATAAAAAATGAATAAAATAAAACATCTTCGGCATAAAATAACCCCATACTGGTTGACATGCCGTAAATTCCAACCAATATGTCAACCTCCTTCTACATTGCCAACACCCTTTGAAATTAATAGATTCCTTAAAACAAAATGGCAACCACGTTGGAATAACAACATCCACAATATTCTCTTCTTAAAGTTCCTCTTCATCAAGGCAAGAACAAATTAGTTATCGTCCCTCTTTGAGTTTTATTTCTTTTATTTAGAACAATATTCCATTGTTGTCCTGGTATACACACACACACGCACACACACACACACACACACACACACACACACATATATATATATAAATATATATATATATATATTGTGTCTAGCCACACTGATGAGACGTGAAATGACTTATTATATGCTCCCGTAACCCGGTAGAGCTCTTTATGAGCTTAGACTTTCACCGTCAGCATAACGCAATGATCATCTGTTTACAGATTTGATCTCTCTGCTGATCGTAAATTATATACACAGATGTATGTATTTGAAACAGTTAAAAGACTGCTCCTTAAACGGCAGCTGGCAATAGCCTAGAGGTTAATGAATCGGTCAATCGAGGTTTGCTTCTGGTCGGAGTTAGTTGTTGAGCCTAGCCACACTGATGAGATGTGAAACGTCGAAACACGGTGTCTGTGGACTACTATATATATATATATATATATGTATGTATATATACACACACACACACACGCATATATATATATATATATATATATATATATATATATATATATATAGTTGGAGGTACCTGGTGTTAGAGTCGTAGTAAATGGACTCGTCGACCCGACTTCAAATCCTGAACAGTCTAGCACGTTAACCAGAGATACTTCTCCCAGGATAGATCATAACTTTGTCAATAATAGTTGATAAGGAAATCTGTGACTATCTCATCAACAGATTAGTACTTTGTCCAAATGAATGGCTCTCAAGATCGACGATAGAATAGTTAACTAACCACGTATTCGATTGGCTGGCATTAATGCACGCGCCCACTCAGTCTATAAGTTTAAATGGTGGTCTACAGCAACAATTATTGAATGGAATATCTTCCGAAAATCAAACGTGTGCAGATCTCTAAATGATACGTTTCCTATTTTTACATGAAAAATTAGTTATAATTAGATTCCAAGATAAGAAACAGTTGAGACAACTGAAGAAGGCATTAGGATAGAATAGCAGAAACATTTGAACTATAATAACATCGAAGACAAATGTGATGCAATTAGATAATTGACGCGGGTGACCGAGGAAAAATAATAAATGTCAATTACTATCTAGTAATAAAACAGTAAGACGGTGATTCAAACGTTTATTGGTTATAAACAAAACTCTAATTGTACAAATGATTCCGGAAAATACTGACTGACGGTGCCTATGAACCATCAATTTCTTTGATGTGACTGCCCAGATGTTTTTTGGGGTGACCTCTGAGTTAACACGTGTTCCTAGGTTCCCAAACTTGTTAGAATCTGAGAGAAAGCCATGGAAACCGAAAGAAGATTCCAGAACATTTTTTTCTATAGAATTCTTAGACAGAGGATACTTATTACCTGGCCTGGATTGACTGAATCAGTTGGGACCGCGATATTGGACGAAGACAGTCGGGTTGCGAACGGATGAGAACGGGATTTGGTGTCGCTGGCACGTAGAACATCGAACAATATTTTTGAACTTATCGACTGGACGAACTAAATTAATCATACCCGGAGAAGATTAATGGACACCAAGGAACAACCAAAGGATCATACGCCAACACTAAGGGACACCAAGAAACAACCGAATGATGATACCAACACTAAGGGACACCAAGGAACAACCAACGGATCATACCAACACTAAGGACACCAAGGAAACAACAAAGGATCAAACCAACACTAAGGGACACCAAGGAACAACCAATGGATCATACCCAACAATAAGGGACACCAAGGAACAACCGAATGATGATACCCAACACTAAGGGACACCAAGGAACAACAAAAGGATCATACCTAACACTAAGGGACACAAAGAAATAACCGAATGATCATACCCAACACTAAGGGACACCAAGGAACAACCAAAGGATCATACGCCAACACTAAGGGACACCAAGAAACAACCGAATGATCATACCCAACAATAAGGGACACCAAGGAACAACCAAAGGATCATACCCAACACTAAGGGACACCAAGGAACAACCAAAGGATCATAACCAACACTAAGGGACACCAAGGAACAACCAATGGATCATACCCAACAATAAGGGACACCAAGGAACAACCGAATGATCATACCCGACACCAAGGGACACGTCGAGTAACTGGTCGCAACTGATCTAAACTATTTCATGCTTCTAATGGGGCGTTTCCGGAAGGTCAAGCGGGAAGACGTTACCCGTCAATAACAGTCGAGGTAATTTTTCACTGAACCCCCGTTATTTTGAATCTAACGCACTTTGATTCAAAAATATTCTAACTAAAGTACGTACATAATTCATAAGTTATTATGAATTATGTAACACATATAGTCATTTACTAAACAAGACAAGTCTGACAGTATGGAGCACCCAGTGAGAGTCAAACTCACAATTGTCTGCTGATCCGGCTTGTTGAACATTACATCATTGGAGATCTCCATCTGAATTCATATAGTTATTTACGAAGCTTAGCTTCGATGTGACACAAGACAAGAAGTATGGGGCACCTTGTGAGAATCGAACTCACTAACAATGGTGTGCTAATCACGTTGGCTCACCATTACATCATGTGAGGTGCCCATCTGAATCAACAACGTTATTTCCTAAACTTAGCTTAATTGTGTAAGGGGCACTCAGTGAGAATCGAACTCACTAACAATGGTCTGTTATGTTGGGTTGCTAACCATTATATCATATGAGGTACACATCTGACTCAACATTATTTACTAAACGTAGATGCGGCACAACGCTAGATGTGGCACTCAGTGAGAATGGAACTCACTATCAATGGTCTGCTAATTAGGATTCCTAACCATTACATTATATGAGGTACCCATCAGATTCAACATAATTATTTATTAAACCTAGATGTGTCACAAAGCTAGATGTGGCACCCAGTAAGAACCGAACTCACTAACAATGGTCTGCTAATCAAGCTTGCTGACCATTGCATCACTTGAGTTGTTATTTACTAAGCTTATATTAGATTTGGCCCAAGGCAAGGAATATGGGGCACTCAGTTAGAATCGAACTCACTAAAAATGCCTTTCGAATCTAGCTTGTTAACCATTACACCACGTGAGGTGTACTCTCGTGATAAGTGGTATTTGACGGTGATAATTCGGTCTCAATTTTTTTTATACACAAGTTGGCAGTGAATCATTGGAAGGGAAAAATTGTAGCTACGCTATATTTTTTTGTTACTGTCAACTGATCTCCCCACCCCCCACAGACAGAGAGAGAGAGAGAGAGAGAGAGAGAGAGAGAGAGAGAGAGAGAGGAGAGAGAGAGCTCCCCGGGATGAAGCACCTACACAAAATCATACACACAAAACACACACAAAGATGTATGTATATCAAAAACGCAGAGAGACATTGAGAGAAATAGACACACTAAAGAGAGAGAGAGAGAGATAGAGAGAGAGAGAGAGAGAGAGAGAGAGAGAGAGAGAGAGAGAGAAGAGAGCTTACTCCAGAAGAAGCACCTACACAAAAAACATACATACAAACACACACACATAGATGTATATATATTAAAAATACGCAGAGGGACATTGAGAGAAATAGACACATTAGAGAGAGAGAGAGAGAGGAGAGAGAGAGAGAGAGAGAGAGAGAGAGAGAGAGAGAGAGAGAGAGAAACGCTTACTCTCCAGAAGAAGCACCTACAAAAAAAAAACATACACATAAACACACGAAGATGTATACAAAAAAAGAGACAGTGAGTGAAATCGACACACTAGAGAGGAAATAGTGCGTCTATTTAAAATGAGACGTTCTGTATAGGGTTTCACTTTGAGACTGTCAAATAATTTAGAAGCATCATAATTCATTTGATTTCATGTGCCAAACCGCCACATCAGGGAAAGGGAAAAATCCTGGTAAATGTAAGAAAGGTAGATGAAATAAAAAAAGATATATGTATATATAAGTCTAACACACACACACACACACACAAGCAGACACACACGCACATATATATATAGAGAGAGAAATACAAACACACCTAAATACCAGCATACACACACTCATGCATACATGTACACACACACACACACACACAAACACAAACTCAAACACAAACCCCCACACACACATATATAGACAAATACAAAACACACCTAAAAACCAACATGCACATACTCACGCATACACGCACGCACACACACACACACACACACACACACATATATATATATATATATATATATATATATAATATATATATATATATAAGACTGTGTGTGAGTGTGCGTGTGAAAGGTATTAAGTGAAAAAATCTCATCGAAATAAAGAATATGAAATATTTTTTCATGACATTGGGATAATACAGAGACGACAGGTTTTGAAAAAAAAAAAAAATTAAAGAAAGAAAAAATTTAAAACAAAAAAGAAAAAACAATAAAGAAAAACAAAAAAAGAAAGAAAAAAGAAACTAAAGCGAAAAAAGAAAAAGAAAAAAAAACAAAAAAAACAAAAGGAAAAAAGAGCGGCAAATCGAATTGTCGTTTGTTTGTCACTCACGTTCAATAATCCACTACGCATGCGTGAAAAAGTGCGCACCTCAAAATCTAAAAGAGAAAGGAACCGAAACCGATCTGATTTTAAAAGATATATTACAAGATATTTCAAAGCAAAATATTTTTGACTCTCGATCTTTTGTTTAAAATCTATGTGTAAAATATTCAAAATAATTATTGAATTGATAATTAATAGATACACGCCACAGTCTTTCTGTAATTGGACATGGCAAATATGTGATGTGCTCAGAGATTTTGGCGCCCCTATTCAATAGATAAATTCGGACTTGTTCCACGAGCAGTCGACCGGAAATTATCTCTGAAATTTATTGCTTTTATAGAAGATACCAGATATTTTCAATTTCTCACTCCATCAGACTGGTAAGTCTCTCAAACTTGACTCTCTATATATAGGAAGGACGTTTACATTGTTAGTCATTGTTTTTTTGTTAAGTAAACCGTTAGAATTGAAATAATTTTAAATTCATTTATTTGTTGTTGTTAGTCTTAGAATAAATGCTATACTAACACGATAATGGAATCAAAACCGATCTGATTTTAACAAATAGGTCAGTCGGTAGAGTGTTCAGCAAGAAACCACAAGGTTCCTAGTTCGATACCGGTCCCCGCCAACTCAGCGTATGAGTAGCACAGGGATCTGTGCGGTAAAGTAAGGAGCTGATTGTAGGTGTGGCGCTCCACCTCAGATGCTAAAAACAATCTCCTTGGTCTAGCGCTTTTTAAAAGGGGATAGACTCCCTCGCTGACTGGCTGATACCGACTTTAGGCCGCCCCGTCGGCTTTACTTACTTACTTTTACTTACCCTTTTGTGTAAAATGTATGTGTAAAAGATTAAAAATACATATTAAATTAATAATTAATCGATACACACAACATGTTATTTGAGAGGAGAAGAACTAAGTTTCTATTTCAAATTGTTTTATATTTTACTTCTCTAATAAAGTTGATGATTTTTCTAATGATACAAACTCCGCGACATTGATTTTTTAACTACAAATGAATAATAACAAATATTAATAATGGAGATTAGGTCTCTATTTGTCTGTAACGAAAACTACGTCACTGCTTACGTCACATTACCCAAAATCATCATAAAAGAACAAATACACAAAATTTGAGCATGCGACCTTAGACGGTCCTCATTGTATTTTAAAACAAGATTTAATGCATGCATGCCCGGTATTATATATTCATATATAGTTTGGTTTATTTTAATATATATTAAAGTTATCAGAACTAAGTTTTCATTTCAAATTGTTTTATTTATTTTTTTTTACTCCTTTAATAAATTTGATGATTTTACTTACTTATGAAATAAATCCCCCGACATTGAATTTTTAACTCACACCCCTCAGGCCACAGTTTTCAAATAAAAATATTTTACACTACCCGGAGGGTGGTTTTCTTTTCTAGTAATTACTTAAAACCGTATGATAGTTCGACAAAAATGAAAATAGAAGAGAAAGTGACGCTAGTAGTAGTAGTATATATATATATATATATATATATATATATATATATATATATACCAACCCCTCCGCACGAGCAGGATGTGACACAAGATGAGTTCAACAGGTTTGAATTCAGAGTTTTCCTTCTCCTAGACTAGTTACCAAACCAAAGTTAAAGTGCACAGTCTGTCCTACTATGTACCCATAGCTTGGAGGGAGAGTAGGATTCATACCTTTACCAAGGGTATTAGCGCTAAGTGAAATGCAATTACAACGTTCAGGATTTGAACTCGGGGCGACGAGTTCATTTTTCATGACTAGTAGCATATAAATATTGGAAGGTTGGCAGGCTGTAAACCACCTAACCAACCAACCAACCAATCAACCAGCCATTGATTTAAATTTCAATTCTAATTGAACACATAGTGTAGTGGATATAGGCGTTGAATTAAGACAGTTCTAAGTGACAGTTATCTCTAGGCTGCTGGTTCAATCCTGGTCAAGGGCGACAATAACATAGAATCATAATTAACACAGCTTAACACTTGTATCCAACTATGCTTAGCGGGATGAGAACATAATACCCCCGTGGATTGAATAAAGGATTAGATTCAAAGTTACTTGAGGGCTCCCCATTACGACAAGAAGTTTCCCGAGTTCGAAAGAAGGTTTTCGAGTTTGTGAAGGCTTCCGAATCCGACAAGAAATAAAGACGGCTGGAGGGCACATCGACTGAAACGTTGTACAGATAACAATAGAGATGAGGACAGTAGTCCGAATAATCCAAATAATCTAAATTAACGAGCCTCATCTAAAAATTTCAGAAAAAAATAGTGTAGATAACAATAAAGATGAGGACAATAGTCCGAATAATCCAAATAATACTAATTATCAAGCCTCATCTAAAAATTTCAGAAAAAAATAGTGTAGATAACAATAAAGATGAGGACAATAGTCTGAATAATACAAATAATACTAATTATCAAACCTCATGTAAAATATTCAGAGAAATAGTGTAGATAACAATAAAGATGAGGACAATAGTCTGAATACTACAAATAATACTAATTATCAAACCTCATGTAAAATATTCAGAGAAATAGTGTAGATAACAATAAAGATGAGGACAATAGTCTGAATAATCCAAATAATACTAATTATCAAACCTCATGTAAAAAATTCAGAGAAATAGTGTAGATAACAATAAAGATGAGGACAATAGTCTGAATACTACAAATAATACTAATTATCAAGCCTTATCTCTACAATTCAGAGAAATAGTGTAGATAACAATAAAGATGAGAACAATTGTCCGAATAATCCAAATAATCTAAATTATCAAGCCTCATCTAAAAAACAAACCCCAAAAAACAAAGAAATGATATATTCCTCTTTATCAGTTATCCTACTACCATCCATTGGGTCAGGTGACCTCAGGGCTTCTGCGATCGACTAAATTGACATTTTCAACCTATAGTGACTAATCGCTATCTATGACCCGGTACATAATATAAATAGTTTTCAATGCCGAGGTCAGGACAAATTTCGCCTCTCATCTATCGGTCAATAAGGGGTCGTGTAAGAAACCCCATTGTGACCCATTTCAATCTAAGAACGAGGGGAACGAAATAGATCTTCCCCTATACGTGTTACTTCATGATTCATTCCAAGAATCAAGGGTGTCACATCAACTCTGGCCAACGTCATCTTTTACACCCATATTTATAAAGTCGGTTTGGTTTGGTCTGTTTTACGGCATATCAACCTCAGTGGGTCATTTAATGCCGACAAAGTTTTGAAATAAATTAATTCTTAATGAATACTCAATTTTGTTTATAATTACATTTTTCTATTAAACCCAAAGATGGGACCCTGACAGTTACTACCACTCCGTGTCAGAGTGAACCAGGGAGAAATAGTGATAAAGGGGTGCTCGACAATTCCCAGACCTCCAAAACCGGAAACTCATTATCAGTTTAACGTTATTCTCAGGACATGAAGACCATCAGGCACCGCCTTATAGCACCCATAGGGTAAAAAGGGTCGGAGCTTGCCATACGGGGCAATAAGTTGGTGGCAATCAAATAGGTGCTAGGGCTTGATGTGACCAGCCGATTGACCGAAAGATGCCTCTCCGACCGCCTGTCTAGCTTAAGTAACGGTCTAAGTGGAGTGTTGCATGTTATGGACTGTCCCACCACCTGTCTTCCATCGTTAAGCATCACGGACCGCCACCCACGGACTACATGTGGCCACATTGGGGGAGTCTTACCCCAGTGCAGTCGGTGTATTCTAACACCCCATCCGAAAGGGCAGTATAAGATCAGCCTCAACGCAATGATAGAACGCAATATAAGGTGAAATTTATTGCATTTATATATTTATGCTTTTAATCCTTTTAATAAATTTGAAGATTTTGTTGCATAGCGCCTTCTTCACTGGCACTAAATAATTATAATATTGCATCTCTTCTTCTTCGCTTACTTGGACATCTATTCTTCTGCTGACCGTCTTGGTATGCTTCTGATCGTCTTTGGTATTTCTTCATCTTCACTTGGTCTGGTCTAGCGTCTGGAGTTGACTTGGGGGATTTCAGGTCTGGTTTTCTGTTAGGGATTTCTCTGTATCAGAAGACCTGTGTCATTGTTAGTTTTTAGATAATAAACACAAGACTTCGATTTACTTTTGATGTTACTTTATTCGGTAAATCCCCAACCCAGACATCTGCTAACTAACATAGCGCGCGCGAGTTCCAGTTTAGACAGAGCATAAAATGGCCGACCGCTCTGCCTGACGTCCAACTGCAAACTGGGTTCTCTGAAAAAGGTTACACGTGACTTCACATATTTGGCGGGCTTCTGTAATTTTCCATAGAAGGACCCGGCCATGATATGAAAAGGGTCATCCTCTCAGAATTACAGGGGATTGAAAATAATCTTATGCAACCGCAAAGATTATGTAACAATTTTACTTATTTGTCATACACACAATCTATCATTGTATTTTTTTAACTCCGACCCCACTTGGACAATATCCATCAAAAATTAATCTTTACTCCATGCGGGTTTTTTTTCTCTATTTATCCTTACCCCTTTATCCCACCTCTTCCTTCTCCCTACCTCTCTCTCTCTTTCCACCTGCCCTCTCAATATCT
>CM042171.1:8325502-8333002 GCA_023376005.1 Doryteuthis pealeii | reverse complement strand
AAGTGGCTCAAAGAACAGTCAACAGAATTCTAAATTTTACAGGACTTTGATCTTTCATTGACCTTATGGCTGTCCTATGGTTGATCAGTTCGGTTCACGGAAGCGGGTGGGGAACTTGGAATTTAGAGAGTTTCAAGTTAGGATTTCAAGGGGAAGACGTCTCCCCAAGATGGCTATTTCTTAAAACAGATGTTTACTTCTTCTTGGCAATTTTGACACAACACAATCTTCTTTTTCCTAATGTGGTTTAATTCGACCCTTGACATTGTCAAGTTTTGTTCCTGTAAAACTATTGGTAAAACTATTGATAAAACTTTTAAAATTTATAAAATGTTAAATTTCAATGAAAGGGTGAGAGATAATGTGTTTGTGTGTGTTTGTGTGTGTATATAAGAGTCTGTCCATCTCTCTTACTCTTTAGATTATATATATATGCGGAATATTGAGATGCATAAGAAAATAAGGAACACACACACATAAGCACACCCACACCCTCATCACCCCATATATATTTATATATATATATATATATTATATATATATATAATATACATATGCGTGGTATTGAGATGCATTGAAAAATATATATTTATTAAATGAGTGCTGGGGAAAGTTTTCAAATAATGAGATGAGAAATGAGGTGAGACGCAATTTAGATAATATTTTTTGGTAAATAAAAAAATATTCGTTAATAAAAAAATAAAAGAATTCAGCAATTTAAAAACTTAGCGTGGTTTGGACATTGAGATAACGGCGAAATAAGAACGTAACGCAAACTGGAAAATAATTAAAACCGGTAGAAATGAACTGCGAACGATGCGTTGGAAATGAAACAGCTATAGTCACTAACAGGCCATCAACGGCAGCGGAAAATGGGAGAACTATTTTTAAATATGGAAAGGTGCGTTTTCAAGTAAACTAATAAACAAACAAACTGACAAACAAGGAAATATAATATCAAAATGGCGGCAAGCATTCACAGCGGAAAACAACCTTAGCTTGAGGCGCATGCGTAAATTCGGAATTCTTTGCTCATATGCAAATTCTTAGAAAAACATTGTTTTTTTTTTTAGTTTTAACGTACACCTCTACCCCCTATCTAACTATGTCGATGTGCATACATTTCTCTCTTTCTTTTTTTTCTTCTTTTTAACGTATTGGAATAAGCGAGAAAAAAGTAACTCCGAAAAGTATGCTTTTAGGTAAAACAATATTGGACTCAGTTTCAGTTTGACAAAGAAGGTGACAGATTTTATACCAAATGTCTGTACCTTTTTTTAATTCAAAAGTTATTCAGTTTTTAAAAATACTAATGGAGAAGGTTTGGACTGGTTAAAACCATGGCCTACTAATATTATACAGCCCCACATGATACATTAAGAGGCAAAAAATAACCGGCCGATTGGCCTGATTGTCAATCTGTAGGTTTAGGCTGGAAAATGTTAAAAGTATACAAAAATACACAAACTGTTTTCTTTTTTTTTCTTCAGAAATGTAATATGAAAAGATTAACCATTTTTGTAAACAAATTATCGCGAAAAACTTTAAAAAATCAATATTTAAATGCAAAAAGTTATGAGTTAGTAATTTTACCAAACTAGCGTCTTAGGCAAAACAGACCGTATACGTGATTGAAAAGCATAAAAACAAGGTAAATCACAGCCGTTTATAATTCGTTGATTAGTGAAAGACAAAGTATAAATAACGTATTTTAATTTTGAAAAGAATTAAAATTAAATTAAAATAATGACTAATAAATTCTAGCGGTATTATTTTATTATTTTCTGTTAAATTTTTAAAGTTACCTTCCTTTCTGCGTCAAGTTTATAAGCGACCCAGAATGAGTTAAAATATAATCGGCCTGTTATTTTTTGCCTCTTACTGTATCATATGGGGCCGTATAATATTAGTAGTCCGTGTTAGAACCAAATTCAAATTCTGGAAATCTGAATTTCCTTTCTGCGTCAAGTTTATAAGCGACCCAGAATGAGTTAAAATATAATCGGCCTGTTATTTTTTGCCTCTTACTGTATCATATGGGGCCGTATAATATTAGTAGGCCGTGTTAGAACCAAATTCAAATTCTGGAAATCTGTCTCTTCCAAAAGTTTTTTCATTGAAGAACATTTGTGTATTCTTGCTATAAAACCGAACTTTATATTCTTGGTATTATTGGGTGGCAAGGGGGTTTGAGTTTTAGATTAATAGATAGTTGTGGTTATTCTTGGTATGTGTTTCTAGGGTTTGCTTTTAACCCCATCATATTTGGTGGTCAAACTGAAAAGGAAATAATTCTGGAATAATGGAAAAGGAAGAGACAAATACAGAAGTTGATTTAGCCTTTATTCATGGGTCATAGCCACCACGTGACAAGAAATATTTCCCTGGCCAGTGTAGTGACGAGACACAGTCAAGGCATAATCTCGTATTGCTGACCTTTTCCCGCACATGCGCGGGGGGTTCTTCCGGTGAAGTGTCATGTGAGTTTTTTTTAAAATTGTTTTACAATTCGTATTTTATTCTAATCCCCACAGTATATTAAACCATTTTTTCAGGAAACTGTCAGGAAACTGCTAGGGAACTTATATTAAAAGCTTTCAATTTTCTGGTATATAACGGATAAGAGAGACAGTATGAGTAGAGATGGGATGAGGGGTTCTTACTTGTTAATTTATCGACCGCCATATTCTTCAGGGCTGATCCACTGGGTTGCTTCCTTCTTTCTTGTTTATTCTCTTTCTTGTTGTTCGGCTGGTCATCTCTTGTTTTAATTAATCAATTAACAAGAGTTGTTTATCTTGTAGTCTTCATTAAACAACCACAGCCCATAAAACCGCAGCGGAGAGGTACGACAGTGTCCGCTCTCAGTTATTAACTCGTCGCAACTAAACTAATGGTCTTAAGAAAATCGCATTACTTTTTGATTCACACGTTCGTTTCTCTTGATAGCAATTTTTTTAAAGAAATATACAAGTGTTGTGAATTTTTGGTTCAGTGGCTTTTCCTGATATTTTTGAGAGCTTTATTTATTTGTCTATTTGTCTATTTAAAAAAAAAGTTAATTCTCAGTTTGGATAGAAGAATGACAGGGCGGGGGGATAATACTCGACGACAACAAAACAGATTTTGGTATCTGTTGCCAAAAGGGTGAAAGGAGACGTTTCTCGTCTCAGACACCTGTCACCGGGATTCAAACGTTTCCTTTGTCTCGGGCCTTATAGACGTGACACATCTATCAATATATTTACCCTACCCCTCCGCAAAGTGAGTGGTCGTCTTCTGGACGAGGCTGTTTGCATTTCCTATAGCGCTAATAGCCTTGGGAAGTGTATAATAAGAATTAAATATATGGTACTTATAATACCTTAGAAGTCTCAGTACCTTCCAACGTATGGGAATATATCCATGAATAAATCCGAACAAAGAAACACAACATAACAACAATACAGACTTTATTGGAACAAATGACATAGATACAAAACAGATAGGACTAAAGTTCTTTGAAAGTACGAAAGAGTTCATAAAGAATATGAGCCACTTACTGATAGTTGGGGAGCACCCCCCCCGCACTCGATCGATAGAGACACCGCACGGCTAGTCCATCCGCTCGGAGGTCCGGTGTGCTTCGGCCACTGGACCGGTCGTGTTGAATTAATAGCGTCGATCCCAGGGGCCTATCCCCCCAGGCAATACCTGCCCCCTTGACTTAAAGGAACAGGGCTGGGTGTATTTCCCAGCACCTGAGGCGTCCTCCATGAGGGGGAATGCCGAAGGGATCGACGCAATTTTTGTTCTTTCCCACCCATGAGCTTCGGCTTGTGGGTGGGCCAACGTTAAAACGAGGTCTCGTGCCCAGACCATACAAGTAGGGTATGAGGCAAATACCCACACGGCTAGTCCATCTTTTGTGGATGTTATACAGAGAGAGAGAGAGAGAGAGAGAGAGAGAGAGAGAGAGAGAGAGAAAGAGAGAGAGACGGTATTTTCTATTGATCGAGACGTGTCACGTGGTGAAGTGTGGAAGGGTAGGGGGGAGGTGAGAGTGTGGAGTCAGTTTGCAAAAATGCGTTGACTTAGTGAAACGTGGCTCTCATTCAGACCAGTTTTGATTTTGGGGAAAATAAAAATCTCAAAAAGTCGTCTTGTGTTGTTACTAAAAACTATAAATGGCACAAGGCAAACTATCCCCCAGTATCCCAAGTTGGTCTTAGATTCGAAACATCAAAGAAATTCCAGCCAACTCAACATCAGATCCAACAGCCAGAGTCGAGCTTCTTCAAATAATACCGGTCCAGAAATAAGTATATAAAAATCAATTTTTATATGAGACATCATCACTCCATTTACAAGGCAAACTATCCCCCAGCATCCCAAGTTGGTTTTAGATTCAGAACATCAAAGAAATTCCAGCCAACTCAGCATCAGATCCAACAGCCAGAGTCCAGCTTCTCCAAGTAATACCGGTTCAGAGATAAGTATATAAAAATCAATTTTTATATGAGACATCATCACTCCATTTCAAATAGGAACCGCCACGCAACACCTGTCGGTTGGGTTCTGTAACGTCATAATTAGCAATACACCGACTGCACCTCTACAGAGGGCAAGATTCCCCCAATGGTGTCACCTGTTGACCATAATGCTTAAGGATGGAGCCCAGATAACTGAGCAGTCCATGACATGCAACACTCCCCTTTGCTCCTTATTTGGGCTAGACAGGCAGTCGGAGAGAACCCCCCCCCGATCAACCGGCTGGTCATGTCAAGCCCTAGCACCTATATGATTTCCCCAACACTACTGCCCACATCGTAAGCCTCAACCCTTTTATCATATGGGTGCTAGAAGTCGGTGGCTGAGAGCCTTCTTGTCCTGGGAATGGATGTTAAACTTTATCTGACGGTGAGTTTTCAGTTTTGGAGGTTTTGGGAATGTGGAGCACCGCTTCAACACCATTGCTTCTTTGTCCACTCTGACCCGGAGTATCAGGTAACCCATCTATAGGTTAAAAAGAAAATGTGTTTATTAAAAAAATTGAGTATCCATTGAGAATGAATTTATTGTAAAACTTTGTCGGCATTAAATGACCCGCTGAGGTTGATATGCCGTAAAACAAACAAAACCAAATTTTGAACAGCACTTTGTATGAATAAAATACGAGTATCAAAGCATTTCTATAGCAAAATCATTTCCAATGCATTTCTATTGTAAAATCATTTCCAATGTATTTCTGTTGTAAAATCTTGTCCAATGTATTTCCATATCAAAAATCATTTCCAATGCATTTCTATTGTAAAATAATTTCCAATGTATTTCCATATCAAAAATCATTTCCAATGCATTTCTATTGTAAAATCATTTCCAATGTATTCCCATTGCAAAAATCATTTCCAATGCATTTCTATAGTAAAATCATTTCCAATGTGTTTCCATAACAAAAATCATTTCCAATGCATTTCTATTGTAAAATCATTTCCAATGTATTTCCATATCAAAAATCATTTCCAATGCATTTCTATTGTAAAATAATTTCCAATGTATTCCCATTGCAAAAATCATTTCCAATTCATTTCTATTGTAAAATCACTTCCAATGCATTTCTATCGTTAAATCATTTCCAATGCATTTCTATTGTAAAATCATTTCCAATGCATTTCTATTGTAAAATAATTTCCAATGTATTTCCATAGCAAAAATCATTTCCAATGCATTTCTATTGTAAAATCATTTCCAATGCATTTCTCTTGTAAAATCATTTCCAATGCATTTCTATCGTAAAATCATTTCCTATGCATTTCTATAATGATTTAGTTTTAAAAAAATAATGAGAATATACAATGCAAATTAGTATGAATAGTATCTGGTTCCACATTTTGTTTTTAGAATTATGATCCGAAATATGTTTCTATGTAATGACAGTCGTTGATTAGGAGAAATTGCCACAGTTTCGATTTCAGAATGTTGCCACTTAAACTGTGTTGACCCTTTTCTGATAAAAAAACAAAGTACACTACCCAGATAAACTTTTATGAAATCACATCGCGATAAAGAGAGAGTTCTGAAGCAGCTGCTGTGTAGTTAATTGTATGAGATAACCAGTAAACATGGCGGATGAAATAATAAAAAAAAGCAAAAGAAAAAGATCTGCAGACACGAAATGCAGTGGATGTGCATCGTAGTTGCCTTGTCTAGATTTATATTTATAGATATTCATTTTAGTTGAAACCCTCAACAAAGGCAACTGTCGCAGGTGTAAGAAAAAGCGTTTCTCGGATTTTAATGTCGATGGTGAATTACTATCACCTGGAGCACGAAAAGAAAGAAAGAAATAAAACAAGAAAAAGGGGAAAAAGGGGAAAATAAATAAAACAAACAGAAAATATTTCCCTTTTTTGGGGATTTTAAAAATAGTTTTGTACTTTTTACTCCCTGTAAATGTCTTTTTCTTCTTCCTAATTTTTCTTCTTTTTCTGTTGCTTTCTCTTCTTTCCTTTCTTGTTTTCTTTTTTCTTGTTTTCTTTCTTGTTTTCTTTCTTCTTCTTTTCTTTCTTCACTTTTTTTTTCTTTTCTTTCTTCTCTTTTCTTTCTTCTCTTTTCTTTCTTCTTTTCTTTCTTCTCTTTTCTTTCTTCTCTTTTCTTTCTTTTTCTTTACTTTCTTCTTCTTTTCTTTTTTTCTTTTTCTTCTTTCTTTTCTTTCTTCTTCTTTTCTTTTCTTTCTTCTTCTTTTCTTTCTTCTTCTTTTCTTTCTTTCTTTTCTTTTTCTTTCTTCTTCTTTTCTTTTCTTTCTTTTCTTTCTTCTTCTTTTTCTTTTCTCTTCTTCTTTTCTTTTCTTTCTTCTTTTCTTCTTCTTCTTTTTCTTCTTTTCTTTTCTTCTTTCCTTTCTTCTCTTTCTTTTCTTCTTCTTTCTTTTTCTTTCTTCTTTTTCTTTCTTCTTTTTTCTTTCTTTTTTCTTTTCTTTCTTCTTTCTTCTTTCTTTTCTTTCTTTTCTTTCTTCTCTTTTCTTACTTCTTTCTTTCTTCTTCTTTTCTTCTCTTTCTTCTTTCTTTCTTCTCTTTTCTTTCTTCTTCTTTCTTCTCTTTTCTTTCTTCTCTTTTCTTTCTTCTCTTTCCTTTCTACTTCTTTTCTTTCTTCTTCTTTCTTTTCTTCTTTTCTTTCTTCTTCTTTTTTCTTTCTTCTCTTTCTTTCTCTTTTCTTTCTTCTTTCTTTTCTTTCTTCTCTTTTCTTTTTCTTTTTCTTCTTCTTCTTTTCTTTCTTCTTCTTTTCTTTCTTCTTTTCTTTCTTCTCTTTTCTTTCTTCTTTTTCTTTTCTTTCTTTCTTTCTTCTTTCTCTTCTTCTTTTCTTTCTTCTTTCTTTCTTCTCTTTTCTTTCTTTCTTTTCTTTTCTTCTCTTTTCTTTCTTCCCTTTTCTTTCTTCTTCTTTTCTTTCTTCTCTTTTTCTCTCTTCTCTTTTCTTTCTTCTCTTTTCTTTCTTTTTCTTTTCTTTCTTTTCTTTTCTTTTCTCTTT
>CM042171.1:8300502-8320502 GCA_023376005.1 Doryteuthis pealeii | reverse complement strand
CACCACACACACAGATATCGTATTATCTAAGATTTAACTAAAATATACCCTTTCCTTGATGTTTTTAATAATCGTACTTGCCAGTCTACATTGCTATTCAAGATGGTACTAAATATTATTTTATGACTGTAAAGACCAACTTGAGCGATTGATGTTATGTATTTTTCTCTATTCCTAATTCAGTACCTTTTTTTGAAAATTGAAATTAATTTTTTGTTTTTAAGCATTAAAATTAATTAGACAAAAAAAAGCGTAAGAAAAAGCAGTTTTCGATTTTTGTACTTGGAGTATAATGCATCGTGGCCAAAAGATAATCTCTTAAATTATTGAATATTCTTCCACAGACAATGTTTCCATCGGTACAGCTAAATATAAAATTGCTTCTTGCGTGCAAAGAATAGCTCAAATTTGGGAGTGTTGCCGCGTGCCAACTCTCAGCGTTCCAATACGGACGCCACAACCCAAAATCGCGAGAGAAAAAAAAAGAAGAAGTCACCCATACATAAATAGCATTAAAGAGTTGGTTTAATTTTCGATTTAAAACCTAAAAATTGTACCTAATAAGCACCTGGCTAATGCGGAATAGTCGAATAACTTTATAGTTTTAACTTTTATCTGTTCTGGAACAAAACATTAACTGTCACGTATCCTGTGAAATAACAGTCATGTCACACTTGGAATAGCACCGGTTCCTGCTAGGTCACCGAAGCTTAAAGCAGCGATGAGTTTCGTTTCAGTATTTAATTGGGTACTCAACACGTCGTTGAACAATATTACTGCGTCACTCACGGTGAAAGCGCGCACGGCGCAGCACAATCACACACCCACACCACGATCACACATATATATATATATATATGGAAATTTTACATATACTTGAAGACTTTCATACTATAACTATACGGACTAGACACACCAAAGTAAATTTGGAACCTTAACATTCGTTTTCTTCACAATACACGTACATGTGGACTGGTTATAGTGTGTTTAACAGCTGAATATAATATACTATATCTAATTTTGACGAGCCCACTTTGACATTGTTTTATATAGTTTTACCGAACAAAACTCTTTGAGTTTTAGGTTATGAAAGCATAAATGCTTCTGATTTTAAAAAAATAAAAATAAATAATTTTATTTTTAAACAAGGAACATGCATGTTTTCAAAATTTCAGTTCGGTTGATTCAAGCGTTCTTGTTTTTTTGTAAACGTCTTTTATTGGATATCTTTCTATCCCATTTATGTCGCTCTTTGATGAAGACCACACTAGTCGAATTTGGATCGAAACAGATCTGTCAGCAATCACATAACAAACATTCATATGTTTTTTCAAAAATGTTAAATTTGCATACTTGTCGGAATTAATTTACCATGTCTAATTTTATATAACATATATATATATATTATATTATATATATATATATATATTAATATATGAGTATATAATATACAATTCAAACACACACACATATATCTATATAAAACTCTTAACAACAACACATATATATATAAAAAATTCATAACACAGCACGTATATATAATAGTATATAAATTCATACACATGACACACAGCATATATACATAATAAAATTCATAAACACATAGACTATATATATAATATCATCATGTACAATCCAACACCATCTATCACATACACAATATATATATATATAGATTCATAAGTGTGTAAAGTTTCAAGCATGATGTGATTTTGTCTGTACTTAATTTGTGAACTACTTAAGTGGCACAGAAATCATTGTTTTTTTTTTAGAGTGCTGTGAATTCTTTTTTGGAAATCCGAAATTGTTAAAAGAAAATAAATATTATTTAATTAATAAATTGTTGTTAAAGAAATTGTGCATGTTCACTGTTAAGATCGTCAAATCAAAGCTCCGTCGAAAAACCGGTCCCCGCCCAAACTCAGAGCAATGTGTAGCACCCGTTTGGGTTATCTGTATGTGCGGTAACGAGGGAGCTTGACAGTAAAGTGTGGCTCTCTCTTTCTCGGCCAAAATAATCTCATTGGTCTAGAAGCTAGCGAAAAAGGATAGACTCCCTCGTTGTCCGGGGCCGATACTGATAAAAGGCTACTTCGCAACTTTACGTTTTTACTTATGTTAATAACAGACCACTGTAAGCAACTGGAGTCCCTTGTTTATCAAAAATTACTTGATTCGCATTAAATGGGCCGGGCCCCGAAACGGGTTGATATCCGTTTAAACAAACAACAGGAGACCCAGCTGATATGAATTTCGTAGCAGAGTCTGGAATGATAAAATAGTATACAGGTATATATACATCATTTCTCGGGAGGCCTCTATGCAGCATCCTGCATCCGCACAGAGCTGATCAACGTACGTTTTGCTGCCGTCGCCCAACACTGGCTTGTCCATGATGCTGGCTTCCACAGGAGGACGTCGCTTATGAGTTTGTCCTTGCTTCTCAGCAGTATCCTGGCCTTGTCGTGTCCGTCTTACTCGATGTTTGTGTGAATGGTGTAGGTGGCCGCCACAGCTGTTTTCTCGATAGGTTGCTGTTTCTACGTCATGGTTCGATATCACCAGCCAGCATTCTTGTGCAGCTCCCATCTAGTTTCTTATCTAGTCGCTTAGTTGGGGTCCAGGTGGTGCAGCCATACGCCAGTACTTGACACGCCAACGGCCTGGAAGAACTGTCTCGACATGATGATGATGATGATGATTTGATGATATTTACACGCACATATAGAGGTGTGTGGTGTAATGGTAGTCTTAGGAAATGACTCGTGACTCTAGTTCAAATCCAGGAGCGATCTTTTGCATTTACGTAACGCTAACACCTTGCGAGAAGTATGGATCCATTATATTCCCCTCCAGCTATGGGTAGATAATAGGACAGACTGGGTTCTTTAAGTTTGGGTCGGTAAGCCAGTTTTAAGAAATAGAGAAGGAAAATCTGAATTCAAACCTGTTAAACTCCGATTATATAATGACCTTGAGTCATTCCTGCTATGTGAGGGTTGGGTAAAATAATATGTAACTAGTGCAGAAAAAAGAATTAACGGATGGGATAGATGGATTAGATAAGGGTGATATGTCATGAAGCAAAAGAATAGGCAGGCTGGCTAACATGCAGTCTCCAGTAGCAAGGACTGGAGATAAAGATTTGATATGCCGTTAACAAAACAAGACACCCAACCAATCAGAATGCTCTATCATCACCCATCCTCCTCCAGCCTCCTCCTCCTCCTCATCATCGTTCATCAATCAATTGTGCCACACAGTGATCAATAAACTATATCACCGTTATCGATAATCACCACTTGGTAAGTAGCTAGCGCAGGTGTTCAAACCGTCCGGTCCCGACTTTTCAGAGTGTGTTTTGAAATAAATAACTTGTTCGCAAAATAAAAAATGAGAACAGTGTTGGTCTTTGATTTACCCATCTTATATATGAATAAGCTGTTCCTTAATCTTCCGACCGTTATAATCTTTTGGCAAGACCCTCTGGTTAAAAAAAAAAAATAGGCCTTCTAAATCGTCCAAGATGAAATACAAAAAGTAAGCCCCCTGTGTGCTTATCCACCGAATGTTATTTTGTCTGATGCTGCTGTAACCTCAGCTAAACAATGGACGATTCTTAAAGAGAGAAAGGAAGGAAAAGAACATGCTACACAGAAAAAATAATAAGAAACCCAAAGAAAGGATAATAGGTTAAAGATAGAGAAGGGGGAGCACGAGGAATCAAACGCATGAATGCTTATCTGTTTCAATCGAACAGAAGGAAGATGAAAAGAAGAAATAAAGAAAAAAAAGACGTGAGGAAGAGGAGTAAATCAAGATGATTTAGTACCAACCCCTCCGCCGAGCAGGATGCGACACAGGTCAATTTCTTAAGCGATTGAAATAGTTCTAATTCAAGTTTTTCCTTCCTCTAGACTGGTTATCTAGCACAGATCACAGAGCCCAGTACTCCTACTATTTGCCCATGTGGAGGAGAATTGAATGCAACATTTCCCAAGGTATAGCGCCATGTGAAATGCAAACAGCTTCGTCCAGGATTTGAAGTGAGAGAAATTTAAATCAAGATTATTAGGTTGTTACCAAATAATGGCTGATTGAAGTGGCTCGGTTTTGAAATGTCATTTTAACATAACTTGTTGTTTATTTCGAGCGTAGAACTTTTGCATATACAATAATTCAATGTGTGCCTAAAAAATAAATAATTTATTTTCAGATAGAAAGTATTTTTGAAAAATAGGAGCATTTAAAGATGAACATGCCAAAACAGACCCTTACCTTCTTATGCTGCATGAGGATTCCAGTTGGGCATAATTGCCTCGAAAATACTGCCAATATCCAACAAAAGCATGAGAGATGAATCCACAAGTGATCGGACTGTACAAGTAGTTCCAAAAATTCCGCAGTGGAGTGAGAGTCTTGAAGATGAAGAAAGTAGAGACGGACATGCAGTTCTGACAATGAACATTGCAGGTAGTTGTTGAGCAAAATCCACGACAAAAGTCAGAGAATGTCTCTGACACTTGGTTGTCAGCATTGCAACAGTTTCACGCCATTTACAGAGTATTGGAAAGTGAAAAAAGTTCGATATATAGGTTCCTCTGCAGCTCAGATGAGCACCAAAATCTTAGGCGTTGAAGTTGCTCGATGGCTCTGTTGCGTAAACACCAATGACCCCTTCTTGAGCCGAATAGTCACTTGTGACGAAAGTGGCATCCTTGTACGACAACCGTAAACGATCGGGTCAATGGATGAATCCCCCAAACAACTTCCCAAAGCCATAGTATGCACCAGCAAAAAGATTATTGGTGACCGTTCTGGTGTCTGCAATAGGTTTATGCCACTACGACTTTTTGAAAACCAATCAGACCATACTGCAGAGATTTACTGCTATCAACTCGCTAATATGCACCTTGCTGCAAAAAAGAAGACCTGCATTAGTGAAACCACCGTGAATTCTCCTCCACGATAACGTGCGGCCACGTGTGTGCAAGTTTCGGACTGTACAAGAAACCTCACAACTTGGGATACGAGACCTTACCACATTCCTCCACATTCTTCGATCTTTCACCTACTGATTATCATTTTTTTAGAATACTCTCTCTCGTAAGAGACTTGACGAGCGAAAGTTGCGATTCAGTGAGTGTTTCCTTCGATACCCTTCCCGACCAGAGGTAGCTGCTGAAAAATTAAGTACTTAGCTGTACTGATGAGGGGAAAACACGAAACGGCGCTTCCCACCTGGCAGATTTACATTTATAATACGCTTCCCAATTTTACAGGTTGAGCACATATCTGTGTATCGAGGAAAAGAGCCACTAATATGGACCCCAAAATTAACATCACTACCGCTTTCCGGCGAAATGCTAATCTCACATTATGTTTAACGGAGAGAAGTTATGAAGACCTGGTGTTCTCTGGTGAGTTTTAATTTCCGGTTTAAGGAAATTATTAGCAGATTTATTAACTTGCCTTGCTATTATCAGGCCCAGCTGCTTGTAGGACCCATACGGTCAAGAGACTTGACGCGAGCGAAATTCGTATCGAAGTCTCGATCCCGACCAGAGTAGGTAGCTGACTGAAAAATAAGTCTCAGCGTGTACTGAGATGAGGGGTGAACCCGAAACACGCCGTCTGCAGATTACTTTATATTATATAGAATTGTTTTTTCCGTTTTTGCCATACCTATTGTACCATAGATTATTTTTTGTTGAGGTTCGATATCTTGGTCCTTTTTATTTTTTTTCCAAATTTTTTTTCCTCTACCGGCATTTGATGTTTGGTAAAGCAAATATTTTTACAAGCATATTTCAGAAAATGGGAGAGGAGGAAAATCTGTCCTATTTCGCCTTTCCGGCTCTAGTGGGAGAATAAGAAGAAGCATAGAATAAATAAGAAATCTTATTTATAAATTGTAGGTACAAGTATATAAAAGAATAAGTAAAACGAAAAACTTTATTTTTCGAGTTAAAACTACTATTGAAGGGAGGCCATGCCTAAATAGACGTGAGAGCTAAAACCCATGGACATGACCACACCTTGGGAATACATTGCCTCAACAGGTATTTATCGTATAATCAAGACACTTCAATATTACCTAGACAACAAGACATAACATATAGATATATATCATGAGATCAAAATTAGGCTATGGTTTGATAAATCTAAATAGCAAATCTGTATGTTATTATAAAGAGGTCTTTTTATTCAAAGACGTTTTTAAAGAGACAAAAATATTATTTCTAGATTCTCCTGAACGAGAGCCAATCACCTTAGTATCCAGACCGTGGCCTCTCTTGGTTCCACCGGTATATGGTGATGTTGACATAAGTAGTTTACGTCAAGACATGATTTAAGATAGGCGATAATTTGACCTGATACCTCGGGTCCTGCGGATAAAAGGTCCTGGTATCTCTATCATCTATTTCTTCTCTATTTTTGAAACACCAACCCACGGGCGGAACCGACAATGTGTGTTTTTCTAGAGACTACGCAACTACTAACTTCACTACTCACTTCATCGCTACACTACTTCAACAACTTGAGTTGGCCTATGTAACATAACATCCGTTTTATATACTAACAGTATAACTATCGATGATTGTAAGTCTCTTTTATGATCGATGCCAAAAAAGCTGTTAAAATCTCCTCACTCCTCTAGTCAAGCCAGTATTCTACACGCTGAATATTTTATATCAACTTTAGAAAGGTCTAGAATATTGCATTCCCATCTCGTGCGAGTTGACACTAGGTTCTTAGTTACATGTGCTCCCATCAGGCTATAAAAAAAACCGTTGATTAGAGAATCAGAGAGACGGACCACACAATGTTGTGACTAAAATCAAAATCGCATGACTTGATTATAGGATTTAAATAAGCAATGGCCCAAACCTAAAACAACTCTAACAACAAATGGTGTTTGTAGATAAGCAATTGTAATAAACGTAACAGCTAGCGTGCGAGCCCTTGAAACCAGCTTGCAAGTGTGTTGCGGGCTTCGAGCGAGTATAAAACATGCTTCGAAACGAATCTATCGCACGCCAAACTAATAGCGTGTCCTGTAGACATATCCAAGGAATGATGCATGTTTTTAATTTTTTTTGTTTCGGACTTTTCGTGAAAAACATAAAAGTCAACAAGAATGGCGCATGACCCTTTCTTCGGTGCACAGGAAATTGAAGTTCAATTTGATCTCTCGCTACGATTTGCATCATTGTCGCTGCACTTTTATCTACGGAAAACCCTCGCCCTCTCACTCTTTAATCGATTTGTCTAGCAACAGATGCAAGTAGAATCATGTGCATTATTCACACATCGCCACTATACTATTCATTTTACGTCGTCTATACTTAATCATCGGGGACGCGTGGTCAAATATGCAGTAGAGTCGTAGAAATTTGACTCATCGCACCCCGAAAAAACACCAAAGGTTCAGATTCCTGGGACGAGGGCTGTTTGCATTTCGCTTTCAGGTCTGACTAAGATCTCGGTGTGGTATTACGCTGATTAGGTTTTCGCTCTAATGTACCTTTAGTTAGATTACGCAATAATGAGTGTAAAAGAATAAAGTTTAAAATCGGAATAAATATGGTTATTAAAAAGTAATATATTGGATGTATCATATCAAAAAACTGAATAAAATAACAACATACATTCGTGCAATAAAATAAAACCCTGCCATTATTAGCTGGTTGGACATGATCTCCGGTAAATTCCAACCGAATATGTCAACCTCCTTCCTTTGACAAGGTAATTTGCCCGATAACAACCTAAGAAGGATAATTTCACACTTTGAAATCAATAGAATTCCTTAACGTTAATTAACATTAACTATGTGGTCAACCCACTTGGAGATAACACTCCTAACAATAAATTCCTTCTGTTCTTAAATGTTCCTCTCTTCATCCAAGGCAGAACAAGGATTTAGTCTCTTATTAAAAGTCGTACAACTTACTCCCTCCTTGGTTTTATCTGTTTTATTTAGAAAACAATATTCCCACTTGTGTCCTGCTATACAGACACACACACACACAAAAACCGAGATTTTTGTCACAATATCGACATCCACACACTCCACATAAGATAACAAACCATTAAGAAATCAATAATACGCAAATCATTTACTTTATTAAAAATCATTTTTGAGAGATCAAAAATATGCAAATTAGCCTTCCTCATTACGCACACAATATTATATATATAATATATATATAAGTATAAAATAGTATTATTGTGTCTAGCCACGTTGATCACCGTCACTGATACATCTGACTGAAGACGTGAAAATGACGACATTTATTATATGCCTGCCCGTACTTGACCGTAAGCTGCTTTAATGAAGCTTAAACTTTACACACACGTCCGCTATTGATCTTGACATGTTGTATATAGCATAACGTATCGCAATGATAGTCATCGAATCACAGCGTATTAGCCAGTGTTATTAGAGTAATGGCCTTTGGATTTTACCAGAATTTTGGAATCTCTCTTTAGATGCGTGAGTATAAGTACATACAACAGATGTATATATTGAAACATGTTAAAACAAGCTTAGGACTTCTCTTTATTTCCCCTTTAAACGACAGCTGCAATGGTCTGAGAGTTAACGAAATCGGTAAGGTGAAGATCGATTTAGAGTATTTGCTTTAATCTTAAGTGTGCGGAGTTGTTGTTAATACATGTTATGCTATAGGGAGAACCTTAGATCGGTAAATAACAAAGGGAATGTGACCTGAAATGTACTAACGTTAATATAGATGGTTTCGGTAACAACAGAAAAAAGACAACTAATTCCATTAATAGATAACGATAAATTTATATAATATATATATAATTTTATATATATTATAGTAAACGTTAGGAACGCTCGAACACGGTCGTCTTTAGGTGGAGCTTATTACGTTATATTTGTGACATTATTATATGTTAAAATATACATATAAATACTTTAGTAATGTATTGAGATGCTAGTAATATACAACCTACGACTTATCTTATTAACATACGCGAGTTTGCACATTACACACAACTAATACCCTATACGAGCTTTTTATACATATATATATATATTATTTCACCATAATATATTACGTAATTTATTTTTTTTTATTAAGCAAAGCCGTCGGATGGGGTTATGCTCACCAGATTCGGAGGCAGCACATCAGCACAAGAAACCCGGGTTCGGGTCTAAAAATCCACCAACGGCATTCACTAATGTATTACGAATAACCTATGGTATCCCTATACTATAGTGACCATAATTAATATTATTAATTAAAAGGGATAAATACAGAGTACATTAAGATAATTGGAGGTTCAATATGGTGAATAGCAAGTCGTAGATATAAAATGTAGGAGAATTTCACTCCGTCGACCCGAGTTCAAAATCACTGAACAGTTCGCGTGGCACGTGTGATACTCACGTAGATATCTTCATCTCTTGCCCAGAGATATGGAATCATAACGCTCTTTAAGAAGATTATACTATGTATAGATCGAATAAGGGAACATTGTGACTATCCTCATGACAGATTAGTACTTTGTCCAAATGGAATGGCATCTCTAATGATCGGCGAATAGAATATCGAAGAGCGTAAAATCGGCGTGTTAAGCAAATACGTAATTCATTCCGACGCACTGGGCGATTGGGCTGGCTTAAAATAATAGTCAACTCCGCGGCACCCAATGCGGGGCCACCTGTTATAGGTCCGTGGATGGGCGGCCCGTGATGCTTTAAGGATGGAAACAGGTGGGGACAGTTCATATACGCGCCCACTCAGTCTAACATATAGTTTAAAGAATGGGGTGGTCTACCAAGAACAAATTATTTAATGGAATATCTTCCACGAAAACAAACTACGTGTGGCCCGATCCTCCTTATTACTAGGAAATACGAGTTTCACTAATAATCCTTTACATGAAAAAGTAGTTATAATTAGATTCTCACAGATACTATGCAAAAAGACACTTTGAGACATAGGAACATGAAGAGAGGCACGAGTTGCGTGGAGGATAAAGGAGATAGGGCCACGAAATTACATTTTGAACTATTCACAATAACATCTTTCGAGGTCGAAGACAAACAGATACCATCGGGGCAATTAGATAATTGACCGCGGGTGGCAGAGGAAAAAATAATAAATGGTCAATTACTACTAGTAATAAAACAGTAAGCCACGTTGGTGGATTTCTCAAACCGTTCGTGTTTATGGTTATAAAAACAAGAGTCTAATTGTACAATGATCCACTAGCACCTGCCGTAGTAGAAATTAGGATCTGGGGCCGATTGACGGTGGTCGACCTAACTAGAACCATCCATTTCTTTGATGTGACTATACATTATTGGCCGCCCAGCATTCCTTGGGGATACCTCTGGGTTAACCCAGAGTACGTGTTCCTGGTTTCCCGAATATATTTGTTAGAATCTGATATAAAAGAGATGGAATACCGAAATGATTCCAAGTTAACGCTTTTTATATCTAGTACCGGAGATTTTTAAGACAGAGGATACTTAATAATAACCCCTGGCCTGGGATTGACTGAGTCAGTTCGTGTGTTTGCACCGCGAGATACTATGTGGTGATCAAGATAAGACTACGAACCGTGCGGCGGGCTTGTGGAAGCCAGTCGGTTGCCTGAATTGCTTCATAATAGTAGTCGGTCCTGGAGAATGACGGGATGTACGCGAGTATTAATACGGGAATTATGCTGATAGTTAGGTCGCAGGCTGGCATACGTAGAAACAATATTTTTTTTTAACCTTATCGACATGGACGAACATGATTAATCTAGCCCCGGGAGAAGAATTAATAAAGCCGAACTTAACAGTAACCAGATATAAATAAAGGACATCCTTCCTCTCAATGAATGAAGAGCGATTTAAATAAATAAATTGGAAAAGCAAAGCAGTGTTGTTAATGTCATTTTCTTACAGGGAAAACACCTAACGAAAGATTTCTGAAATGAACGCGCCGCGGCCTCAGCCACTGAACCTAAACAATTGTCACATATAACACAAACTCCAACACGACAATAATGTGGGTTAAGAATCATCTGTTCAATTCCTTCTATTTTATTATATTTTCTTCTTCTTCCCAACCACTGTGTTTTTTTCTTCTACTACCTTTCTTAACTAACCTGCTTTTTTTATTATATAAAAGCTGGAAAGCAGGATGACGCTGAGATTTGTTCACAAGAGTGAAGACATAAGGAGAAGATCTCGGAAACAGACCACAGAAAGAGACAAAGAGATGAAGAGCAGAGAAGGAGAGAATGGAAGGAGGAAGGTAAGGGAAGAGGAATATAAAAAATTCTTTATTCTCTTTATACATATGTATCATTATCCTCATCAAATTATATTAACAGCATGGATTACCATGACTCTCAGTCTCTCACCACTCACCCTATCAGTCATCACTCTTGGCAAGTTCTAAGCACAGCATCCAGTATCCTCACTAAGCTGATCAATGTAACTTTTTGCTAGTCAGTCAGTCTACATTGGTGTGTCCATGTGTAGTGTCCACAGGAAACATAATGTATCAGTTCATCCTCATTTCTCCAATTAGTATCCCACATGTCTTGTTTGTCTTAATTTGACGGTTTGTGTGATTGGGGCCAAGTGCCCATACAGCTGTTTTTTTTGTGCTGCTTCCAGGATTTGTACACAACATCCTTATGTAGTTCCCATCAAGCTTTTTCTCCAAGTGTTTCATTAAAGTCCAGGTGGTGCAGCCATATAGTATTTACTGAAACAGCTACAACTTGGAAGAATTCTTGTTTTAGAAATCAGATTTCCATATGATTGATAATCTGTCTATAGCAGTCAATGTCTTTATATATATATAATAATATATATATATATATATATATATATAATAATATATAGGGGTGCAGCAGACTCGACCCCAGGACGAAAGTGAATAGCCTGTGAGATAAGCCAATTAAGCCAATTAGTCATAACGGGTGCTTGTCGCTATTAGCCCCTGCCACGGTAACGTGATCCGCCCCTGTCAGCTGGGGCGTTAGAAATGCACCGACTGCTGCACCTCTACAGAGGGGTAAGCCCCCAATGGGGGCCACCTGTTGGCCGTGGATGCGATCCGTGATGCTTAAGGATAGAGCCCAGGTGGATGAGCAGTTCATGACATGCAATACTCCACTTTGGCCCCTATCTTGGGCTAGACGGGGGTCGGAGAGGCCCCTCCGATCAATCGATTGGTCACGTCAAGCCCTAGCCCTATTGATTTTCCCAACCCTATTGTCCTTATGGCAAGCCCCCAACCCCTTTTTATCATATGGGTGCTAGAAAGCGGTGGCTGCGGGTCTACATGTCCTGGGAATGACGTTAAACTCTATCTGATGGTGAGGTTCCAGTTCTGGAGGTTTGGGGAATGTGGAGCACCCGGAGTGGTAGTACCTGTTAGGGTCCCATCTATGGGTTAAATAGAAAAATGTATTTATAAAAATATTGTATTATCCATTAAGAATTGATTTATTTCAAAACTTTATCGGCATTAATTGACCCACTGAGGTTGATATGCCGTAAAACAAAACAAAACAAACAAACAAACAAGGTAACGTGATACCTGCTAACCACGGAAAGAGGAAGGGTATCTGTCTTTTGGATTGAAGGCTGGCTGAAGACCGCTGTTAGAATTGGTGTTGATAAACAGATTCGAAAGTGCGCTCCTAAGAAGAATCTAACGAGCGCGTCGCCTCACGTATTCTTGTATACGTTCTCGCAAACGTCTCTTCAATGACCAATGGCCAGTGCAGTTGTGCAGTTGTGCAGAGGCCAGGTACCACAAAGACACTAGTCTGAGCACAACACTGTATAATAAAAGTTAAATTAATGATCATACCCAACACTAAGGGACACCAAGGAACAACCGAATGAACATTCCTAACACTAAGGGATACCAAAGAACAACCGAATGATCATACCCGACACCAAGGGACACCAAGGAACAACCAAAGGATCATACCCAACACTAAGGGACACCAAGGAACAACCGAAGGATCATACCCGACACCAAGGGACACCAAGGGACACCAAGGAACAACCAAAGGATCATACCCAACACTAAGGGACACCAAGGAAACAACCAAAGGATCATACCCACACTAAGGTAAACCAAGAAAACAACCAAAGGATCATACCCAACACTAAGGGAAACCAAGGAACAACCAAAAGAACATACCCAACACTAAGGGACACCAAGGAACAACCGAAGGATCATACCCGACACCAAGGGACACGTCAAGTAACTGGTCGCAACTGATCTAAACTATTTCATGCTTCTAATGGGGCGTTTCCGGAAGGTCAAGCGGGAAGACGTTGCGCTCGTACGAACAAACTAACGAGTGAATCGCCTCGCGTATTCTTGTATACGTTCTCGCAAACGCCTCTTCAGTGACCAATGGCCAGTGCAGTTGTGAAGAGGCCACGTAACACAAGGACTCTAGTCTGAGCACAACACTGTATAATAAAAGTTAATTTCTCATATCAGAAACATCTCTTTTCATCGATTTGTCTACCAACTATACACATACACTACTAGATACTTATTTTAATTCTTGTTTATAATTTTAGAGATATATTAGAGATAGGGATGGTAGAGCTTACTTGCTACCCTTCTTACTTGTTTCTGGTTCTTGCTAACTGCTTTTAATCTAGTTGGTCGGCCGCCATTTTATCTAGTTGATTTATCTGCTTGTTTTTCTTCTTCTGGTTTTCGTTGTTGGGCTGGGCTGGACATTTTACCCAACACTAAGAACAACCAAAGGATCATACCCAACACTAAAAGACACCAAGGAACAACCAAAGGATCATACCCAACACTAAAAGACACCAAGGAACAACCAAAGGATCATACGCCAACACCAAGGGACACCAAGGAATAACCAAAACACCATACTTAACATTAAGGGGCACTTAAGAACAACCAACGGATCATATCCCAACACTAACGGACACCAAGCAACAACCAAAAGATCATACCCAACACTAAGGGACACCAAGGAACAACCAAAAGATCATACCCAACACTAAAAGACACCAAGGAACAACCGAATGATCATACCCAACACTAAGGGACACTAAGGAACAACCGAATGATCATACCCAACACTAAGGGACACCAAGGAACAACCGAATGATCATACCCAACACTAAGGACACCAAGAAACAACCGATGATCATACCCAACACTAAGGGACACCAAGAACCAACCAAAGGATCATACCCAACACTAAGGGACACCAAGGAACAACCAAAGGATCATATCCCACACTAACGGATCAGGTTGGCTCACCATTACGTCATGTGAGGTGGCCATCTGAATCAACAACGTTATTTTCTAAACTTAGCTTAATTGTGGCACAAGGCTGGAAGTAAGGGGCACTCAGTGAGAATCGAACTCACTAACAATGGTCTGTTAGGTTGGGTTGCTAAACATTATATCATATGAGGTACCCATCTGACTCAACATTATTTACTAAACGTAGATTTTGGCACTCAGTGAGAATCGAAATCACTAACAATGGTCTGCTAATTAGGATTCCTAACCATTACATTATATGAGGTACCCATCAGATTCAACATAATTATTTAGTAAACCTAGATGTGTCACAAAGCTAGATGTGACACCCAGTAAGAATCGAACTCACTAACAATGGTCTGCTAATCAAGCTTGCTGACCATTGCATCACTTGAGTTGTTATTTACTAAGCTTATATTAGATTTGGCCCAAGGCAAGGAATATGGGGCACTCAGTTAGAATCGAACTCACTAAAAATGCCTTTCGAATCTAGCTTGTTAACCATTACACCACGTGAGGTGTACTCTCGTGATAAGTGGTATTTGACGGTGATAATTCGGTCTCAATTTTTTTTATACACAAGTTGGCAGTGAATCATTGGAAGGGAAAAATTGTAGCTACGCTATATTTTTTTGTTACTGTCAACTGATCTCCCCACCCCACCCACACACACAGAGAGAGAGAGAGAGAGAGAGAGAGAGAGAGAGAGAGAGAGAGAGAGAGGGAGAGAGAGAGAGAGAGAGAGAGCTTACTCCAGGAGAAGTACCAACATAAAACATACATACAAACACACACATAGATGTATATATATTAAAAATACGCAGAGAGAGAGAGAGAGAGAGAGAGAGAGAGAGAGAGAGAGAGAGAAGGGGGAGAGGGGGCATGAAGAGACTGAAAGGGATAGGTAGACAGAAAGAGAGAGAGAGAGAGAGAGAGAGAGAGAGGAGAGAGAGAGAGAAGAGAAAACGCTTACTCTCCAGAAGAAGCACCTACAAAAAAAACAACACACAAACACACGAAGATGTATACAAAAAAAAGAGACAGTGAGTGAAATCGACACACTAGAGAGGAAATAGTGCGTCTATTTAAAATGAGACGTTCTGTATAGGGTTTCACTTTGAGACTGTCAAATAATTTAGAAGCATCATAATTCATTTGATTTCATGTGCCAAACCGCCACATCAGGGAAAGGGAAAAATCCTGGTAAATGTAAGAAACGGAGATGAAATAAAAAAAGATATATGTATATATATAAGTCTAACACACACCCACACACACATACACACACACACACAAGCAGACACACACGCACATATATATATATATAGAGAGAGAAATACAAACACACCTAAACACCAACACACACACTCACGCATACATGCACACACATACACATAAACACACGCACACACACACTCACATAAACACACACACACACACACATATATATAGACAAATACAAACACACCTTAAAACCAACATACACACACTCACACAAACACCCAAACAAACACACACATATATATAGACAAATACAAACACATCTAAATACGAACATACACATACTCACGCATACACACACACACACACATATATATATTACACACACACACACATATATAAATATATATATATATATATATATAATATATATATATATAAGACTGTGTGAGTGTGCGTGTGAAAGGTATTAAGTGAAAAAATCTCATCGAAATAAAGAATATGAAATATTTTTTCATGACATTGGGATAATACAGAGACGACAGGTTTTGAAAGAAAGAAAAAATTAAAGAAAAGAAAAAATTTAAAACAGAAAAGAAAAAAACAGAAAAAGAAAAACAAAAAAAGAAAGAAAAAAGAAACTAAAGCGAAAAAAGAAAAACAAAAACAAAAAAAAACAACAAAAAAACAAAAGGAAAAAAGAGCGGCAAATCGAATTGTCGTTTGTTTGTCACTCACGTTCAATAATCCACTACGCATGCGTGAAAAAGTGCCCGCCTCAAAATCTAAAAGAGAAAGGAACCGAAACCGATCTGATTTTAAAAGATATATTACAAGATATTTGAAACCAAAATATTTTTGACTCTCGATCTTTTGTTTAAAATCTATGTGTAAAATATTCAAAATAATTATTAAATTGATAATTAATAGATACACGCCACAGTCTTTCTGTAATTGGACATGGCAAATATGTGATGTGCTCAGAGATTTTGGCGCCCATATTCAATAAATAAATTCGGACTTGTTCCACGAGCAGTCGACCGGAAATTATCTCTGAAATTTATTGCTTTTATAGAAGATACCAGATATTTTCAATTTCTCACTCCATCAGACTGGTAAGTCTCTCAAACTTGACTCTCTATATATAGGAAGGACGTTTACATTGTTAGTCATTGTTTTTTTGTTAAGTAAACCGTTAGAATTGAAATAATTTTTAATTCATTTATTTGTTGTTGTTAGTCTTAGAATAAATGCTATACTAACACGATAATGGAATCAAAACCGATCTGATTTTAACAAATAGCTAGGTCGGTAGAGCGTTCGGCTAGAAACCACAAGGTTCCTAGTTCGATACCGGTCCCCGCCAACTCAGCGTATGAGTAGCACAGGGATCTGTGCGGTAAAGTAAGGAGCTGATGGTAGGTGTGGTGTTCCACCTCAGATGCTAAAAACAATCTTGGTCTAGCTATTGAAAAGGGGATAGACTCCCTGCTGACTGGCTGATACCGACTTTAGGCCGCCCCGTCGACTTTACTTATTTACTTTTACTTACCCTTTTGTGTAAAATCTATGTGTAAAACATTCAAAATACATATCAAATTAATAATTAATCGATACACGCAACATTTTATTGGAGAGGAGAAGAACTAAGTTTCTATTTCAAATTGTTTTATATTTTACTTCTTAATGATTTTTCTAATGATACTCCGCGACGTTGATTTTTAAAATTACAAATGAATAATAACTATTATTAAAAATGGAGATTAGGTCTCTATTTGTCTGTAACGAAAACTACGTCACTGCTTACGTCTCATTACCCAAAATCATCATAAAAGAACAAATACACAACATTTGAGCATGCGACCTTAGACGGTCCTCATTGTATTTTAAAACAAGATTTAATGCATGCATGCCCGGTATTATATATTTATATATAGTTTGGTTTATTTAATATATATTAAAGTTATCAAAACGAAGTTTTCGTTTCAAATTGTTTTTTTTTTTTTTACTCCTTTAATAAATTTGATGATTTTACTTACTTATTAAATAAATCCCTCGACATTGAATTTCTAACTCCCACCCCTCAGGCAACAGTTTTGAAATAAAAATATTTTACACTACCCGGAGGGTGGTTTTTTTTCTAGTAGTTACTTAAGACAAAAATGAAAAGAGAAGAGAAAGTGACGCTAGTAGTATATATATATTTACCAACCCTTCCGCACGAACAGGATGTGACACAAGATGAGTTCAACAGGTTTGAATTCAGAGTTTTCCTTCTCTTAGACTGGTTACCTAACCAAAGTTAAAGTGCACAGGCTGTCCTACTATTTACCCATAGCTGAAGGGAGAGTAGGATTCATACCTTTACCAAGGGTATTAGCGCTAAGTGAAATGCAATTACAACGTCCTGGATTTGAACTCGAAGCGACGAGTTTATTTTTCCATGATTAGTAGCATATAAATATTGGAAGGTTGGCAGGCTATAAACAACCTAACCAAGCAACCAACCAACCAAGCAACCAACCAACCATTGATTTAAATTTAAATTCAAATTGAACACATAATGTAGTGGATATAGGCGTTGATTTAAGACAGTTCTAAGTGACAGTTATCTCTAGGCTGCTGGTTCAATCCTGGTCAAGGGCGACAATAACATAGAATCATAATTAACACAGCTTAATACTTGTAGCCAGCTATGGTTAGCGGGATGAGAACAGGATATCCCCGTGGATTGAATAAAGGATTAGATTCAAAGTTATTTGAGGGCTCCCCATTACGACAAGAAGGTTCCCGAGTTCGAAAGCCTCCCGAATCCAACAAGAAATAAAGACGGCCGGAGGGCACATCGGCCGAAACGTTGTACAGATAACAATAAAGATGAGGACAATAGTCCGAATAATCCAAATAACACTAATTATCAAACCTCATGTAAAAAAATTCAGAGAAATAGTGTAGATAACAATAAAGATGAGGACAATAGTCTGAATACTACAAATAATACTAATTATCAAGCCTTATCTCTACAATTCAGAGAAATAGTGTAGATAACAATAAAGATGAGGACAATAGTCCGAATAATCCAAATAATACTAATTATCAAGCTTCATCTAAAAAAAACAAAAACCAAAAAACAAAGAAATGATATATTCCTCTTTATCAGTTATCCTACTACCATCCATTGGGTCAGGTGACCTCAGGGCTTCTGCGATCGACTAAATTGACATTTTCAACCTATAGTGACTAATCGCTATCTATGACCCGGTACATAATATAAATAGTTTTTAATGCCGAGGTCAGGACAAATTTCGCCTCTCATCTATCGGTCAATAAGGGGTCGTGTAAGAAACCCCATTGTGACCCATTTCAATCTAAGAACGAGGGGAACGAAATAGATCTTCCCCTATTCGTGTTACTTCATGATTCATTCCAAGAATCAAGGGTGTCACATCAACTCTGGCCAACGTCATCTTTTACACCCATATTTATAAAGTCGGTTTGGTTTGGTCTGTTTTACGGCATATCAACCTCAGTGGGTCATTTAATGCCGACAAAGTTTTGAAATAAATTAATTCTTAATGAATACTCAATTTTGTTTATAATCACATTTTTCTACTTAATCCAAAGGTGGAACCCTGACAGTTATTACCACTCCGGGTCAGAGTGAACCAGGGAGAAATGGTGATAAAGGGGTGCTCGACAATTCCCAGACCTCCAAAACCGGAACCTCACTATCAGTTTAACGTCATTCTCAGGACATGAAGACAATCAGGCACCGCCTTCTAGCACCCATAGGGTAAAAAGGGTCGGAACTTGCCATAAGGGGCAATAAGTTTGTGGCAATCACATAGGTGCTAGGGCTTGACGTGACCAGCCGATTGACCGAAAGAGGCCTCTCCGACCGCCTGTCTAGCTTAAGTAACGGTCTAAGGGGAGTGTTGCATGTTATGAACTGTCCCGCCACCTGTCTTCCATCCTTAAGCATCACGGGCCGCCACCCACGGACTACAGGTGGCCGCATTGGGGGAGTCTTACCCCAGTGCAGTCGGTGTATTCTAACACCCCATCCGAAAGGGCAATATAAGATCGGCCTCATCGCAATGATAGAACGCAAAATAAGGTGAAATTTATTGCATTTATATATTTATGCTTTTATCCCTTTTAATAAATTGGCGGGGACCGGTATCGAACTAGGAACCTTGTGGTTTTTAGCCGAACGCTCTACCGACTGAGCTAACCCGGCCTCTAAAAAAATTATATATATGAAAAATATATATATATATATAAACAGCCAGGATTATCTAATGCTAAACAGTAAAGAGTGCTCAATAACTAAGTATAGCAAATGACAAATAATATATATATATATATATATATATATATATATATATATATATATATCGTATTATAATGGAGATTGTGGGTTTTTCTGTCTGTAACCGAAACTATATTACTATACAAGTC
>CM042171.1:8288002-8295502 GCA_023376005.1 Doryteuthis pealeii | reverse complement strand
GTGAGAGATAATGTGTGCGTGTGTGTTTGTGTGTTTATGTGTGTAAGAGTCTGTCCATCTTTCTTCCTCTGTAGATATATATATATATATATATATATATATATATATATATATACATACATATATATATATGTGTGTGTGTGTGTGTGTGTGTATGTATGTATGTATATTACTGTTATACGTATAAGAATATATTTTCTATATCTCCCATACCCTAGTCCACTATATATATATATATATATATATATATATATATATATATATATATATATGAGAGGTATCCAAAACTTGGTCGTAAGGGATGATTCTATATGTGATTTCTAAGACACTGTATTATTATTGTATGATCCAGTATGTATAAATACAGTGAATCTTTAAATCACTAAAAAGAGCTCAATGTATAATAAACTTTTTAGATTATATACCTGGCAATAAATCAACTTAGATTTATTGCTGTGTATATAATCTAAAAAGTTTATTATATTAAAAGGCCCCAATATATATTTATTATGGAATTTTGGTGTTGAGTTTTTCTTTCCTTTCTAATATATATATATATATATATATATATATATATATATATATAAAGTAAAGTCGTCGGGGTAGCCTAAAGACGGTGTCAGCCAATCAGCGAGGGAGTCTATCCTCTTTTCACTAGCGCTAGACCAAGGAGATTGTTTTGGTGCCTGAGGTGGAGCGCCACACCTATCACCAGCTCCTTGCTTTACCGCACAGATCCCTGTGCTACTCATACGCTGGGTTGGCGGAGGCCGGTATCGAACTAGGAATTTTGTGGTTTCTAGCCGAACGCTCTACCGGCTGAGCTAACCCGGACCAATACACACACACACACACACACACACACACACACACACATACATATATATATATATATATATATATATATATATATATGTATATATATATATATATATATATATATATATATATTGGCGGAATATTGAGATGCATTAGAAAATAAGGAACACACACACACAAGCACACACACACACCATTATATATATATATATATATATATATATATATATATATATATATTATATATATATATATATATATATATGCGTGGTATTGAGATGCATTGAAAAATATATATTTATTAAATGAGTGCTGGGGAAAGTTTTCAAATAATGAGATGAGAAATGAGGTGAGACGCAATTTAGATAATATTTTTGGTAAGTAAAAAAATATTCGTTAAATAAAAAAAATAAAAGAAATTCAGCAATTTAAAAACTTAGCGTGGTTTGGACATTGAGATAACGGCGAAATAAGAACGTAACGCAAACTGGAAAATAATTAAAACCGGTAGAAATGAACTGCGAACGATGCGTTGGAAATGAAACAGCTATAGTCACTAACAGGCCATCAACGGCAGCGGAAAATGGGAGAACTATTTTTAAATATGGAAAGGTGCGTTTTCAAGTAAACTAATAAACAAACAAACTGACAAACAAGGAAATATAATATCAAAATGGCGGCAAGCATTCACAGCGGAAAACAACCTTAGCTTGAGGCGCATGCGTAAATTCGGAATTCTTTGCTCATATGCAAATTCATAGAAAAACATTGTTTTTTTTTTTAGTTTTAACGTACACCTCTCCACCCTATCTTACTATGTCGATGTGCATCTATTTCTCTCTTTCTTTTTTTCTTCTTTTTAACGTATTGAAATAAGCGAGAAAAAAGTAACTCCGAAAAGTATGCTTTTAGGTAAAACAACATTGGACTCAGTTCCAGTTTGACAAAGAAGGTGACAGATTTTATACCAAATTTCTGTACCTTTTTTTTTAATTCAAAAGTTATTCAGTTTTAAAAATACTAATGGAGAAGGTTTCGAATGGTTAGAACCACGGCCTACTAATATTATACAGCCCCACATGATACATTAAGAGGCAAAAAATAACAGGCCGATTGGCCTGATAGTCAATCTGTAGTTTTAGGCTGGAAAATGTTAAAAGTATACAAAAATACACAAACTGTTTTCTTTTTCTTTTCTTCAGAAATGTAATATGAAAAGATTAACCATTTTTGTAAACAAATTATCGCGAAAAACTTTAAAAAATCAATATTTAAATGCAAAAAGTTATGAGTTAGTAATTTTACCAAACTAGCGTCTTAGGCAAAACAGACCGTATACGTGATTGAAAAGCATAAAAACAAGGTAAATCACAGCCGTTTATAATTCGTAGATTAGTGAAAGACAAAGTATAAATAACGTATTTTAATTTTGAAAAGAATTAAAATTAAATTAAAATAATGACTAATAAATTCTAGCGGTATTATTTTATTATTTTCTGTTAAATTTTTAAAGTTACCTTCCTTTCTGCGTCAAGTTTATAAGCGACCCAGAATGAGTTAAAATATAATCGGCCTGTTATTTTTTGCCTCTTACAGTATCATATGGGGCCGTATAATATTAATAGGCCGTGTTAGAACCAAATTCAAATTCTGGAAATCTGTCTCTTCCAAAAGCTTTTTTCATTAAAGAACATTTGTGTATTCCTGCTATAAAACCGAACTTTATATTCTTGGTATTATTGGGTGGCAAGGGGGTTTGAGTTTTAGATTAATAGATAGTTGTGGTTATTCTTGGTATGTGTTCCTAGGGTTTGCTTTTAACCCCATCATATTTGGTGGTCAAACTGAAAAGGAAATAATTCAAGGAATGAAAAAGAAAGATACAAATACAGAAGATGGTTTTATGATTTAGCCACCAGAAGATGGTTTTATGATTTAGCCACATAGCCACCACGTGACAAGGAAATATTTCCCTGGCCAGTGTAGTGACGAGACACAGTCAAGGCCTAAACTCGTATTGCTGACCTTTTCCCGCACATGCGCGGGGGGTTCTTCCGGTGAAGTCTCATGGGAGTTTTTTTTATTGTTTTACAATTCGTATTTTATTCTAATCCCCACAGTATATTAAACAATTTTTTCAGGAAACTGTCAGGAAACTGCTAGGGAAGTTATATTAAAAGCTTTCAATTTTCTGGTACATAACGGAGAAGAGAGAGAGAGAGAGAGAGAGAGAGAGAGAGAGAGAGAGGAGAGAGGAGAGAGAGAGAGAGAGAGAGTATGAGTAGAGATGGATTAAGGGTTCTTGTTAATTCACCGGCCGTCATATTCTTCAAAGCTGATCCACTGGGTTGCTTTCTTTCTTGTTTATTCTATTTCTTGTTGTTCGGCTAGTCATCTAATTAATCAATTAGTTGTTTATTTTGTTGTCTTTATTAAACAACCACAGCCCATAAAATCGCAGCGGGGAAGTACGACCCCCAAGAACCGATGACAGTGTCCGCTCTCAGTTATTAACTCGTCGCAACTAAACTAATGGTCCTAAAGAAAATCGCATTACTTTTTGATTCATACGTTCGTTTCTCTTGAATGCAAACTTTTAAAAGAAATATACAAGTGTTGTGAATTTTTGGTTCAGTGGCTTTTCCTGATATTTTTGAGAGCTTTATTTATTTGTCTATTTGTCTATTTAAAAAAAAAGTTAATTCTCAGTTTGGATAAAAGAATGACAGGGTGGGGGGATAATACTCGACGACAACAAAACAGATTTTGGTATCTGTTGCCAAAAGGGTGAAAGGAGACGTTTCTCGTCTCAGACACCTGTCACCGGGATTTAAACGTTTCCTTTGTCTCGGGCCTTATAGACGTGACACATCTATCAATATATTTACCCTACCCCTCCGCAAAGTGTGGTCATCTTCTGGACGAGGCTGTTTGCATTTCATATAGCGCTAATAGCCTTGGGAAGTGTATAATAAGAATTAAATATATGGTACTTATAATACCTTAGAAGGCTCAGTACCTTCCAACGTATGGGAATATATCCATGAATAAAGCCGAACAAAGAAACACAACATAACAACAATACAGACTTTATTGGAACAAATGACATAGATACAAAACAGATAGGACTAAAGTTCTTTGAAAGTACGAAAGGGTTCATAAAGAATATGAGCCACTTACTGATAGTTGGGGAGCACCCCCCGCACTCGATCGATAGAGACACCACACGGCTAGTCCATCCGCTCGGAGGTCCGGTGTGCTTCGGCCACTGGACCGGTCGTGTTGAATTAATAGCGTCGATCCCAGGGGGCTATCCCCCAGGCAATACCTGCCCCCTTGACTTAAAGGGGCAGGGCTGGGTTTATTGCCCAGCGCCTGAGGCGCCCTCCTTGAGGGGGAATGCCGAAGGGATCGACGCAATTTTTGTTCTTTCTCACCCATGAGCTTCGGCTTGTGGGTGGGCCAACGTTAAAACGAGGTCTCGTGCCCAGACCATACAAGTAGGGTATGAGGCAAATACCCACACGGCTAGTCCATCTTTTGTGGATGCTATACAGAGAGAGAGAGAGAGAGAGAAGAGAGAGAGAGAGAGAGAGAGAGAGAGAGAGAGAGAGAGACGGTATTTTCTATTGATCGAGACGTGTCACGTGGTGAAGTGTGGAAGAGTGTTTGTGGGGGGAGGTGAGAGTGTGGAGTCAGTTTGCAAAAATGCGTTGACTTAGTGAAACGTGGCTCTCATTCAGACCAGTTTTGATTTTGGGGAAAATAAAAATCGCATGAGAACAAAAAAGTCGTCTTGTGTTGTTACTAAAAACTAAAAATGGCACAAGGCAAACTATCCCCCAGTATCCCAAGTTGGTTTTAGATTCAGAACATCAAAGAAATTCCAGCCAACTCAGCATCAGATCCAACAGCCAGAGTCCAGCTTCTCCAAGTAATACCGGTTCAGAGATAAGTATATAAAAATCAATTTTTATATGAGACATCATCACTCCATTTCAAATAGGAACCGCCACGCAACACCTGTCGGTTGGGTTCTGTAATTTCATAATTAGCAATACACCGACTGCACCTCTACAGAGGGCAAGATTCCCCCAATGGTGTCACCTGTTGACCATGATGCTTAAGGATGGAGCCCAGATAACTGAGCAGTCCATGACATGCAACACTCCCCTTTGGTCCTTATTTGGGCTAGACGGGCAGTCGGAGAGGACCCCTCCGATCAATCGGCTGGTCACGTCAAGCCCTAGCACCTATATGATTTCCCCAACACTACTGCCCAAATGGTAAGCCTCATCCCTTTTATCATATGGGTGCTAGAAGTCGGTGGCTGAGAGCTTTTTTATCCTGGGAATGATGTTAAACTTTATCTGACGGTGAGGTTCCAGTTTTGGAGGTCTGGGGAATGTGGCACACCCCTTCATCACCATTGCTTCCTTGTCCACTCTGACCCGGAGTGGTAGGTAATGCATCTCTAGGTTAAAAAGAAAATGTGTTTATTAAAAAAATTGAGTATCCATTGAGAATGAAATTATTGTAAAACTTTGTCGGCATTAAATGACCCACTGAGGTTGATATGCCGTAAAACAAACCAAACCAAATTTTGAACAGCACTTTGTATGAATAAAATACGAGTATCAAAGCCTTTCTATAGCAAAATCATTTCCAATGCATTTCTATTGTAAAATCATTTGCAATGTATTTCCATAGCACAAATCATTTCCAATGCATTTCTATTGTAAAATCACTTCCAATGCATTTCTATCGTTAAATCATTTCCAATGCATTTCTATTGTAAAATCATTTCCAATGCATTTCTATAATGATTTAGTTTTTAAAAATAATGAGAATATACAATGCAAATTAGTATGAATAGTATCTGGTTCCACATTTTGTTTTTAGAATTATGATCTGAAATATGTTTCTATGTAATGACAGTCGTTGATTAAGAGAAATTGCTCAGTTTCGATTTCAGAATGTTGGCACTTAAACTGTGTTGACCCTTTTCTGATAAAAAAAAAACAAAGTACACTACCCAGATAAACTTTTATGAAATCACATCGCGATAAAGAGAGAGTTCTGAAGCAGCTAGTATGTAGTTAATTGTATGAGATAACCAGTAAACATGGGGACGAAAAAAAAAAAAAGAAAAAAGAAAAAGATCTGCAGACACGAAATGCAGTGGATTTGCATCGTAGTTGCCTTGTCTAGATTTATATTTATAGATATTCATTTTAGTTGAAACCCTCAACAAAGGCAACTGTCGCAGGTGTAAGAAAAAGCGTTTCTCGGATTTTAATGTCGATGGTGAATTACTATCACCTGGAGCACGAAAAGAAAGAAAGAAATAAAACAAGAAAAAGGGAAAAAGCGAAAAATAAATAAAACAAACAGAAAATATTTCCCTTTTTTTGGGATTTTAAAAATAGTTTTGTACTTTTTACTCCCTGTAAATGTCTTTTTCTTCTTCCTCATTTTTCTTCTTTTTCTTTTGTCTTTTCTTCTTTCTTCTTCTTTTCTTTCTTCTCTTTTCTTTCTTCTCTTTTCTTTCTTTCTCTTCTCTTTCTTCTTTTCTTTCTTCTCTTTCTTCTTTTCTTTCTTTCTCTTTCTTCTTCTTTTCTTCTTTCTTCTTTCTCTTTCTTTCTTTTTTCTTCTTCTCTTTCTTCTTCTTTCTTTTCTTCTTTTCTTTCTTCTCTTTTTTCCTTTCTTCTTTCTTTCTTTCTTCTTCTTTCTTTCTTTTTTTTCTTTTTTTTTCTTTTTCTTTTCTCTTTTCTTCTTTTTTCTTCTCTTTTCTTTCTTTCTTTCTTTTTCTCTTTTCTTTCTTCTTCTTTTCTTTTCTTCTTCTTTCTTTCTTTCTTTTCTCTTTTCTTTCTTCTTTTTTTTTTCTTCTTTCTTTCTTCTTTTTCTTTTCTCTTTCTTTTTCTTCTTTTCTTTCTTTTCTTCTTCTCTTTTCTTTCTTTCTCTTTTCTTCTTTCTTTCTTTTCTTTCTTCTCTTTTCTTTCTTTCTTCTTTTCTTCTTTCTTTTTTCTTTCTTCTTTCTTCTTTTCTTTCTTCTCTTTCTTTCTTCTTTCTTTTCTCTTTTCTTTTTCTTTCTTTCTTTCTTTTCTTTTCTTCTCTTTTCTTCTTTTCTTCTTCTTCTCTTCTTCTTCTCTTCTTTTTCTTTTCTTCTCTCTTTCTTCTTTCTTTCTTTTCTTTTCTTCTCTTTCTTTTTTTCTTTCTTCTTTTTCTTCTTTTTTTCTTCTCTTTTCTTTCTTCTTCTTTTCTTTTCTTTCTTTCTTCTTTTCTTTCTTCTTCTTTCTTCTTCTCTTTTCTTTCTTCTTCTTTTCTTTCTTCTTCTTTCTTTCTTCTCTTTTCTCTTTCTTCTTTTCTTTCTTCTCTTTCTTCTTCTTTCTTTTTTCTTCTTTCTTCTCTTTCTCTTTTCTTTCTTTCTTTTCTTTCTTCTTCTTTTCTTCTTCTTCTTTTCTTTCTTCTCTTTTCTTATGTTCTTTGATCCTGGTATTTCTTCTTTGTTTTCGTGTTCTTTTCTTCTTTTTTATTGTCTTTGTGATTTCTCGTAATTTATTCGTTGTTTTCTTGTTTTTCCTTTTTAAAAGATTTCTTCTTCTTTTTTCTCCTTTGTTTCCTTTTTCGTCGTTGTTTTTTATTTATTTATTTCCTTCTTTCTTCTTCGTTTCCTTCTGT
>CM042171.1:8278002-8283002 GCA_023376005.1 Doryteuthis pealeii | reverse complement strand
TTAGTTAGGGTCCAGGTGGTGCAGCCATACAGCAGTACTGACACGCAAACGGCCTGGAAGAACTGTCTCGACATGATGATGATGATGATGATGATGATATATACACGCACATATAGAGGTGTGTGGTGTAATGGTTAGTCTTAGGAAATGGACTCGTTGACTCTAGTTCAAATCCAGGACGTATCTGTTTGCATTTTACGTAACGCTAACACCCTTGCGAAAGGTATGGATCCATATATTCTCCCTCCAGCTATGGGTAGATAATAGGACAGACTGGGTTCTTTAAGTTTGGGTCGGTAACCAGTTTAAGAAATAAGAGAAGGAAAATTCTGAATTCAAACCTGTTAAACTCCGATTAAGTAATTGACCTTGAGTCGATTCCTGCTCATGTGGAGGGGTTGGGTAAATATATATGTATACATGCAGAAAAAGAATTAACGGATGGAGGTAGATAGATAAAGGTTGATATGTCATGAAGCAAAAGAATAGGAGGCTGGCTGACATGCATCTCCAGTAGCAGAGACTGGAAGATAAGATTTGATATGCCGTTAAACAAAACAAACACCCAGCCAATCAGAATGCTCATATCATCACCCTCCTCCTCCAGCCTCCTCCTCCTCATCATCATCATCATCATCAATTGTGCCACAGCAGTGATCTAATAAACTATATCACCTTATCGATAATCACACTTGGTAAGTAAGCTAGCGCAGGTGTTTCAAACCGTCGGTCCCGACTTTTCAGTGTGTGTTTTGAAATAAATAACTTGTTCGCAAAATAAAAAAATGGGAACAGTGTTGGTCTTTGATTTACCCATCTATATATGAATACGCTTGTTCCTTAATCTTCCAACCGTTATAATATTGCAAGACCTCTGGTTAAAAAAAAAATGAGGCCTTCCAAATCGTCCAAGATGAAATACAAAAATGTAAGCCCTGGTGTTGCTTACCACCGAATTGTTATTTCTGATGCGTATCGTGACCGCAGCTAAATAATGGACGATAGATAAAGAAAGAAAGGAAAGAAAAAGGACATGCTACACAGAAAAATATAATAAGAAACAAAGAAAGATAATAGGTTAAAGATAGAGAAAGGGGGAGCGCGAGGAATTGATGATGCTTATCTGTTTCAATCGAACAGAAGGAAGAGATGAAAAGAAGTAAATAAAGAAGAAAAAAAAAGAGTGAGGGAAAGGGAGTTAAATCAAGATGATTTATTTACCAACCCCTCCGCACGAGCAGGATGCGACACAAGGTCAATTTCTTAAGCGGGATTAATAGGTTCTAATTCAAAGTTTTCTTCCCTCTAGACTGGTTATCTAGCACAGATTAAAGAGCCCAGTCTGTCCTGCTATTTTCCCATAGCTGGAGGGTGAATTGGATGCATACATTTCCCAAGGGTATTAGCGCCATGTGAAATGCAAACAGCTTCGTCCAGGATTTGAAGTGAGAGAAATTTAAATCAAGATTATTAGGTTGTTACAAAAATAATGGCCGATTGAAGTGCTCGGTTTTGAAATGTCATTTTAACATAGAATTTGTTGTTTATTTCAGGTGAATTTTTGCATATATAATAATTATTGTGTGCTAAAAAATAAAATTTAATTTATTTTCAGATAAAAGGATTTTTGAAAAATAGGAGCCTTCAAAGATGAACATGCCTAAACATGACCTTCGCCTTCTTACGTTGCATGAGTTCAAGCTTGGGCACAATACCTCCGAAACTGCTGCCAATATCAACAAAACATGGGGAGATGAATCCACAAGTGATCGGACAGTACGAAGGTAGTTCCAAAAATTCCGCAGTGGAGATGAGAGTCTTGAAGATGAAGAAAGTAGAGGACGGACATGCAGCCTTGACAATGAACAATTGCAGGCAGTTGTTGAGCAAAATCCACGACAAAATGTCAGAGAGATGTCTCTGACACTTGGTGTCAGCATTGCAACAGTTTCACGCCATTTACAGAGTATTGGAAAGGTGAAAAAGCTCGATATATAGGTTCCTCATGAGATCAATGAGCACCAAAATCTTAGGCGGTTTGAAGTGTGCTCGATGCTCTGTTTGCGTAACACCAACGACCCCTTTCTTGACCGAATAGTCACTTGTGACGAAAAGTGGATCCTTTACGACAACCGTAAACGATCGGGTCAATGATGAATCCCCCAAACACTTCCCAAAGCCATAGTTGCACCAGCAAAAGATTATGGTGACCGTCTGGTGGTCTGCAATAGGTGTTATCCACTACAACTTTTTGAAAACCAATCAGACCATTACTGCAGAGATTTACTGCTATCAACTCGCTAATATGCACGCTTGCTTGCAAAAAAGAAGACCTGCATTAGTGAAACCACGTGAATTCTCCTCCATGATAACGTGCGGCCACGTGTTGCAAGTTTGACTGTACAGAAACTCACAGACTTGGGATACGAGACCTTACCACATCCTCCACATTCTTCCGATCTTTCACCTACTGATTATCATTTTTTTAGGCACTTAAGCACATTTTTAAATGGTAAAACTTTTCGATCTAAAGAAGAGGTGGAATCATCATTTAAAGATTTTGTTGCATCACAGCCAATAACTTTTACCAACGCGGAATAAATGACCTCGTAGATCGATGGCAGAGAGGCATAGCTGCCCAAGGCTCGTATTTTGACTAATTTTAACATTTCTACAGTTAATGTTTCAACAATAAATGTATGTATTTAAAATCGGCCAGTATTTTATTAACAACCTAGTATTATACTTTTTACATATTAAACTATTTAGCAATAGCTCTTAAGTAAACACATCAAACGTTGTAAGAATTAGATTATCGTACTGTGGTATATCCAAAGGTCCTACGTCCTACTACTTCAATTATCATATATAATATATATATATATATATATATATATATATATATATATATGCACACATTTGAACACATGCAGTCAGAAGAACATTGTATATATATATATATATATATAAACACAACAAAATAGTAATATACACAGATACACATATATACAAAAAATCACCCTCTCTCTCGCCTTCTCTGTCTCTCTCCCTCTCCCTCTTTCTCCCTCTGTATCTCTCTCCATCACGCACACAAACACACATACATGCAACATAGATACATACAAGCAAATACAATCCCAAAATACAAATCAAATTTAAACAATACGAAATAGTAATAAATACAGATATACATATATACAAAGACCAACTCTCTCTCTCTCTACCCCCTCTCTCTTACTCTCTCTCTCTCTCTCTCTCTCTGTCTCTGTCTCTGTCTCTTTCTGTCTCGCTCTCTATCTCGCACACAAAGACACACACACATATAGCAGATACAATAAAAAATATAAATCAAAACGAAAAGAAATGAAATAGTAATAAATACAGATATACATATATACAAGGACTATCTCTCTCTCCTCTCTCTCTCTCTCTCTCTATCTCTCTCCTCTATCCCCAGTTTCTCTTACTCTCTCTATCTCTTCTGTCTCGCTCTCAATCTCTCTCTACCCCCTCTCTCTCTTACTCTCTTTCTGTCTCGCTCTCTATCTCTCTCTACCCCCTCTCTCTCTCTCTTACTCTCTTTCTGTCTCGCTCTCTATCTCTCTCTACCCCCTCTCTCTCTTACTCTCTATCTCTCTTTCTGTCTCACTTTCCCTCTCTCTACCCCTCTCTCTTACTCTATCTCTCTTTCTGTCTCGCTTTCTCTCTCTCGCTCTCTCTCTCTCTCTCTCTCTCTCTAACCCCTCTCTCTTTTGCTCTCTCTATCTCTTCTGTCTCGCTCTCTCTCTCTACCCCTCTCTCTCATACTCTCCTCTTACTCTCTCTCTTTCTACCCCTCTCTCTCTCTCATACTCTCCCTCTTACTCTCTCTCTCTATTTCTGTCTCTCTCTCTCTCACTCTAGCCCCTCTCTCTCTTACTCTATCTCTCTTTCTGTCTGTCTGTCTGCCTGTCTGTATCTCGCTACCCCTCTCTGTCTTACTCTCTTTCTGTGTCCCCCCTCTCTCTCTCTCTCTCTTTTTGTGTCCTCTCTCTCTCTCCTCCCTCTCTCACCCTCATCTCTCTCTCTTTCTGTCTGTCTGTCTCTCCCTATCTCTCTCTCTTACTCTCTCTCTCTCTCTGTCTCGCTCTGTCTCGCTCTCTATCACGCACGCATACACACTCACATACACACATACACCATAGATTATACAAGCAAATACAGTAAAAATACAAATCAAAACGAAAAGAAAAGAAATAGTAATTAAATACCGATACACATATAAAGACTAACTCTCTCTCTCTCTCTTTGACTCCCCCTCTCTCTCCATCTCTCTCTCTCTCTATGTCTAGCTCTCTATCTCACACGCAACACACACACACATACACACACACACACACACACATAGATACATACAAACAAATTCAATGAAAAATACAAATCAAAACTAGTAATAAATACAGACACATATATACAAATACTAACTCTCTCTCTCTTTCTCTCTCTCTCTTTCATTCTTTCACTGTCTCTCTCTCTCTCTCTCTCTCACTCTCTGTCTCGCTCTCTTATCCCTCCGCCCTCTCTGTGTGTCTCGCTCTCTATCACGCACGCAAACACACATTCACACACACGTACAATAGATATACAAGAAAATACAATAAAAAAAATACAAATCACAATTTGTAAAAAATACAGATATACACATATACAAATACTAACTCTCTCTCTCCTCACCCCCCCACTCTCTCTCTCTCTCTCTCTCTGTATCGCTCTCTATCACGCACAGAAACACACACACACATACACACACACACACACACACACACACACATCATAGACACATAGAAACCAATACAATAAAAATACAAACAATTACAATAAAAAAATGCAACGATACGAAGTGTTAATAAATACAGATACACATACATACAAAGACTAACTCTCTCTTTCTCTCTTTCACTCTCTCTCTCTCTCTCTCTGACTCTCTCTCTCTCTCTCTCTCTCTGTCTCGCTCTCTATCA
>CM042171.1:8263002-8273002 GCA_023376005.1 Doryteuthis pealeii | reverse complement strand
TCACCTCCTCTTCCTGTTTTTGTGGGAGTGGAATGGAATGGAATTTTTTACGTTAGTCTTTTAAACAGGTGCTTTTGTTTTTGGGTGGTTTACTAATAAAGTCATTAGCTGAATTTTTATAACTTTTTTTATAACTTTTTTTATTACTTTTTATTTGGGTTGTCTTGATAAAGTTCATCAGATGTTCATTTGATATATCAGGTGTGTTTGTTTGTAAATTTGTTTTTGTTTCTGAAGACATTCTATGTTTCCTACTTAAATTTATACTTTTTGGTGTGTGTATGTGTTGTCTACGTATAATGTGCCTATGTTTACTTTATATATATATATATAATATATATATATATATATATATATATATATATATATATATAATATATATATATATGCACTATGCAATTGAGTTGATAATTGTCAGACTATTTTACTAGATCTTTATCTACACCCACATACGTAAACGCACATTCATATATACAGAGACAGCAAGACACAAAGATTGATATAGATATGGACAATTATAATGATATACTCACATTCAAGCATTTTCTTAAAAGATAAAATTACTTATCAATATATATATATATATATATATATATATATATATATATATATGTGTGTGTGTGTGTGTGTGTGTGTGTGTATAGGCAACATTTTTTTCTTAGGTATATATTGTTAAATAATGCAGACAAAAAATGGCTTTGTCCTTGTTTTTTTTCGTATTGCCTGATTATCTTTGTAATATCTGGAGAAAATTGGCTGATGTATTTGCCATATGTCATAGACCAAGTACTTTCCGCCCTATCGTGGGCCATCTTCAATACCCTGAGGATGGCCTATGATAGGGCAGAAAGTATTTGGTCTATGACATATGGCAAATACATCAGCCAATTTTCGCCAGATATTACAAAAAATGGTGCATTATTTAACTATAATATATATATATATGTCTGTGTGTGTGTGGCGTTTACATGTATAATTATATATATATATATATATATATTCTATATATCATATTGTTGTTGTGTGTGGGCCTGTGTTGCAATTCTTGCACTTTTTTAGTGCCAAATTCAATTTTGGAAGCACATAAAAAGGCCTCGCATATTATCTTTTCAAAAGTAAAAAAGTCCATTCATGATAATGTTTCTTTTTCATATTCAAGGACACAACGTTACGTATTATTTAAACGAGTTGCCTATAAATATCGTCAGTATATGTCGAATGCGCAACTTGCTTTGTAGACGTTTACAGTTAGGACATCCATTGAAGTATTTGTTTTAACTTTACTCATAAGTTTTTTTTACCCAGCTATTAAAATCCATTAATCGTTGAATTAGAATTGTGATAGTAATTTGCTTTTGTAAAAAAACATTTTCTCTCTGATCATGAGGCTGTCAAAGAAATGACAGTCAAATAAATTGAAGATTGTGATTGGTAAGATATAAAACAAAGAACAGGAATTTTATTTCTTTTGACTTGGGAATTGTATATATTATATTAAAAAAATAAAAAAAAAAAAATAAATAATAAAAATAGTTATATAGAAATTAAATATTTAATATAAACAATAAACTAATCGTCGTGTTTCTATTGGTAGTATGATTTATAATTTAAAATGATTAATTGGTTAGTAGTATGTATTGGTCTTGCTGCCTTTTTCTCTTCTGTCATGTCAGAATTTAGCCTGAGAGAGTCTTTGCGAAACAATAGAGTCTGACCAAGTAGATATCCACTTATTAATATAATAATATATTATATATAATATATATATATATATATATATTTCCACCGCAGAAGTCAGGATGTGACAGCAAGGTCAATTTTTAAGCAGAGTTACAGTTTTTGAATTCAGAGTTTTTCTTCTCTAGATCGGTTTAACAAGGTTAAAGAGCCAGTTTGCCTATCATTTACCCAATAGCTGGAGGGTAGTAGATTCATACGTTTCCCAATGGACATGGCGCTAATTGAAATGCAATGACCCAATGTCAGGGATTTTGCGAAGACTCGGGGACGAATTCATTATCCAGATATATTGACTGAACCATTACACAACTTGCTTTTCTTTGATTGTATATATGTGAGTCCAAAAATTTGATAATAATGAATTTATATGTACAATGATAAATCCATAAAATCATCAATATGGAAGTATAGATAAGTACGAGTGTAGAGTCAAAATGTAATGCGCTATTTCTTTTTAGGGATACGGTAAGTATTACAGAACAGGACAATATCATCAAATACAGAAATGAAGTGGCTCGGTGATGTATTCAATCACCTTACTTCTCACAAGGTAATAAACAAAAATAATGTTCATTTATGTTTAGGACAGTTATAGTTACCAAACACGGAACAGGGTATCAATATATCCATGCAAAATGAAGCTGTCTCTGTGGGATCAAATCCCTATTACGCACAGGAAGGGGAGTCTAAAAGTAATGCTTATTGCTATCTGCTCCGTAAGTTCTTTGGCCACTTCTGTTCATCTACTAGATTTCAACTCCCACGTAACTGAATAATGTTAGCCCTCAAACCCTCTTTCATAGGGAAATCCATTGTTCCATAATAAAGCAGATTTATGGAGAAAATGTAATTCTGGAAAAAAGAATATTTTCAAGAACATATCCCTAGTGTATTGAATTACGCCTAATACGATAGATAGACATGATTGTTACATAATTATTTAGATCCTAATATTTGTGTACAGTATAGTGTTAAGAAACCAAAATGGCTGTTATAGTCGCTGGAGTCCTATAGGATTGAATGACAAGGCTTGACCTCTAGTCCTGATCTTTTCCGGTAGAATACCAGATTAGAACGGGTGGATTGAGACCTCTTCAGTTTGGATTAGAATATAGATTTTAGTCAGTCGAGCAAAGACAACGACGTGATGAAAGTCGTGTTATAGCACGTCCCGACTGCGATCTGCGCAGGTAGTTCTGGTGGGGATTTAACGAAATAAAATTGTGTCTAAGTAATCGAAGTCTTCTGTTATTATCTAACAAACTACCAGATGACACAGGGCTGCTGATAAAGAGAATTCCCAATGAAGACTAGACACGGAATCCCAAGACAAAGTCCAGAACGCACTAGAAAAGACCTACAGTGACAGCGCTAGAGAGACGGCTGGTAAAAAGAAGAATAAGAAGTAAGAAAGGAAAGAGAGTATAGGACAACATATTAGGATCATAAATAGGTAGACCTTAACGTATTCATAGAATGTGCGAATCATAAATAGATAAATATATAGATAGATAGATAGATTACCTATTTATTGAATGGCCCAGGTATATGTTTCATTGAATTAAGAGATAGGGCTTAATTATTAATATAATTGAAGAATGTGTTCCGTCGTGTGTAATTCTTATCAACTTAATCGCAAATGTAGTCCAACCGAAAAGCGAGTTCGATCTTCGCTGAAGCCCATATTTGTGACCTTATTGTCAAATCTTACCGGTGGTAATTATTTATTTTGAATTTTTGTTTTTAATTGTAGTCATGGGGGTTTTCTCGTGGTAGGGGTTAACGTGCCTGACTGTATAAGTAAAAAAAAGTTTGATAATTCCACCATCAAGACAACCGAATATTATATATATTATATATATATTATATAATATAATATAATAATGTGGTATGTTTAAAAGTAAATAATGCTCAATATCGTTGATAGGACATGCATATCAGTTAGTGTAGCTTGGTTACAGACATGTCTCAAATGCGATTCTTAAACCAAGTGCACTTGGTCAGGATATCAGTAACATAAATGTGGAATATTGCTCCTGGCAGGTCTTCTACCCGGCATCACAAAACCGTCCAATCTGATTGATGTATTTTTCCTTGTCATTACACACTGGTGTGTCAATGTTCACAGGAAAATCTCACTTATAAGTTGGACCTTTATAATCCAACAGTTGTCGTCTTATTTTGATGGTTTGTGTGAAAGGGGATATATGGCTCTCCAACTGTTTTTTTCGAGTGGCATGTTTCAAGATTATATTAACACAGCTATACATAATTTGTGTAACCCCCATCTTTTCTTTTCCTCATCACTTCTAAAGGTGCAAATATTCTAATTCTACTTTCCTAGCATTGCCTGATCTCATGTCTCTCTAAGATAATGAGAGCCTGTTCCAGAGATGAACCTGAGGTGATATTGTCAATCAGACTATATGAACTCACAGTTATTAAACTACATTACTTACTAAAAATGATAGGCTATGCCTCTCCATTATGTAAATTAGTTTTGTTACAATAAAAAGTAAAATAAGTTAGAAGAAGTTAATAATGAAAGTGAGTTATCTAAAAATATTTCAAGGCTTAGATTTGTCGTCTAAAGACACTTTCAGATATTTTTTTAAAAGGGGGTGGCTGAGATAATCCAAATGCCTCATGCACTTGAGTTGCAAAGGTGGTATCGAACCCAGAACTTTGAGTTTCCTAGGCGGGATGGAAATTAGTTGTATTAGAATAATTTAAAATGATATTTGTTTACTATTTTCTGAATGTTTGAGATGAGGCTTAAAGATAGTATATCTGCGTTATTCGAACACATTTCCCATCTTCATTGTTATTTGTACAACGTTTCGCTGATATACCTCCGGCCTTCTTCAGGTATTTCTTGTCGGACTCGGGAACTTTCGGACTCGGGAACCTCCTTTTCGAACTCGGGAACTTTCTTGTCGTATTCGGGCGCCATCACGGAACTTTGAACCTAACCCTTTATTTATTCCACAGAGGTATCCTGTTCTCATTCCGCTAACCATAGCTGGGGTAGGAGTTGTGTAATTAATTATTTTTCTAACTGCTTTCATCAGGATGAATCGGATTCCAGAGATAACTGTCACTTAGAACTGTATTACCTAACTGCCTTATCACTCGGCCATGAGTCCAATAACAATGAATATGGGTACAATAGTCCGAATAACACAGATAATGATAATTGTTTACAAATATTATTAGCTACTTAAAAACATACAATACCAACGACACGATGTACGTATTTTTGATAGACTACAATTTTTGAAGGAACCGAACTTGGAGAAAATTTTAATATTCCACCGACATTTTTCAATAGTACGTATCGTCATTTTCTTTAAAGTGATTCATTTCGCAAGCTATTTTCACAAAGTCTTCTGATGACTCATTGTATTTTTTTTTTTTTTTGGTTTGTTTTTTTGATTTTTTGAAATTATTCTAAAAGGTCTTCTTCTCTTGACAAAAAAAATTGAAAGATTTTAAGCTAGAGTAAATGAGATATGCATTATATTCGTTCAATTAACAATCTTTTTCGCTTCTATATAAAATCGGTGGTGAATGTAGATTTTGCAGTATTTTTAATTAATTTTCGTAAAACGATTCTTTTTTTTTTTTTTGGTTTTAGAATTTAGGAAATACAAAGAAATTTTGCATAGTGAACAAAGGTTTTAATCAAGAAGAAAAAAGTGCAATAACGCTGGGAAAATAGACAGAATGAATTAATTAATGAAGGAATTGGTGAAAATGGGAAAAGAGTTGAAATGAATAAAGAACTAAAACAAGAGAAGAATGAAGTGCTCTTTTTTTTTCAAAAACTGAGTTCGACAAAAATGAGATGTCTAAGGAGAAAAAAGTTAAAGAAAGTAAGAATAAAAGAAAGCGAAGAAAAATAACGAAAAAGACAGAAAGAAAGAAGGAAAGAAAGAAAGAATGTTCAAATGTAAATCGAAGAAGCAAAAAAGAATAGTGAAAAGAAAAGAGAAAAAAAAAAAGAATGAAGTCTGTTTTAAATTGAGTTCGACAAAAGGAGATGTCTAAGAGAAAAAACTTAAAAGAAAGTAAGAATAAAAGAAAGCGAAGGAAAATAACGAAAAATAAATAATAAATAAATAAAGATGAATGTTAAAGTAAAACGAAAGAAACGCAAAAACAAGAGACAAATGAAAAATAAAAAAAAATAAAAAAAAGAATGAATTGCTTTCTTTTTTTAATTTATTTCGATAAAAATGTAATGTATAAAAAGATTTATAAAACTTAAAATAATGTGAAAAAAAGAAAGGGACGAGAAATGAAAGAAAGAAAGAAGAAAGAAAGAAAGAAAGAAAGAAAGAAGAGAGTAAAGAATTCGAAAATAAAAAAAAAACGAAAGAAAGGCAAGAGAAAAATACAGAACGGAAAAATAATGAAGAAACAAGAGAGAGAGAGAGAGAGAGAGAGAGGAGGGAGGGAAGAGAGGAGGGATAGAAAGGAGGAGAGAGAGGAGGAGGAGAAGGAGAGGGAGGGGGAGAGAGAGAGAAATAAATTAAGTAACGGAAATAAATAGACAAAAGAAAGAAAAAGAAAATAAGGAAATAATGAAAGAGAAGAATAAAGAAAGAAGGAAGAAGAGTAAAAAATAATGAAAAAAGAAAGAAAGGGAAAGAAAGAAATACGGGAGCCTTCTTAAACTCAGGAACCTTCTTGTCGTAATCGGGAGCCATCACAGATTTGAACCCAACCTTTATTCAATCAACGGGTGGTATCCTGTTCTCATTCGCTAACATCGCTGGGTACAAGTGTTATATGATCATATTTATTATGTTACTATTGCCTCAGCAGGATTGGATACATAGCGTAGCTCGATATAGGCGTTGGTTTTAAGACAGTTCTAAATGACAGTTATCTCTAGTTTGGTATGTTTTGTTTACGGCGAATGATCAACCTCAGTGAGATATTTAATGCCAACAAAGTTTTGAAATAAATTCATTGTTAATGGATACTTAATTTTTTTATAAACACATCTTTCTATTTAAGCCATATATGGGGCCCTAACAGGCACTACCACTCCGGGTCAGAGTGGACCAGGGAGCAATGATGATGAATGGGTGCTCCACCTTCCTCAGACATCCAAAACAGGAACCTCGCCATCAGATAGAGCATAACTTTATTCCCAGGATATTAAGACGTCCAATCACTGCCTTCTATCTCCCATATGATAAAATATTTGGGGTTTGCCATAAGAGCACTAGGGTTGGAGCAATCATATAGACGCTAGGGGTTGACGTGACCATTAGGCTGCAGGTTCAATCTTGAACAAAGGCAACAGAAACATAGAATAATAATTAACGCAGCTTAACACCTGTACCCCAGCTATGGTTAGCGGAATGAGAACAGGATACCCAGTGGATTGAATAAAGGGTTGGGTTCATAGTTCCGTGATGGATCCCGATTCCGAAAAGAAGGTTCCCGAGTTTGAGAAGGCTCCCGAGTCCGACAAGAAATACCTGAAGAAGGCCGGAGGTCACATCGGCCGAAACGTTGTACAGATAATAAAGATGAGGACAATAGTCAGAATAATTCAAATAATACAACATATCTTCTGGTTTTCTTTCTTTCTCTACTTTACTTTCAGCCTTTCTTTTCCACTTTTTTTTCTCATTCTTTCTTTTTTAATTTCCTTCATTTTCATTTTTTTTCTTTTGTTTATTCATTTCTATTACTTGGATTCTTTTGTTTTTTGTTTTTCATTTTTTTTCTCATAGAGATAAGAGAAAACATTATGAAAAATAGACGAGTTGAAAGAAAGACAAAAATGAAAGCGAAAAGATAACGTATTCACTCATAAAAACATATATATTTGGGGCCTAACAGGCACTAATACTCCGGGTCTTAGCAAATACACTGCACACACAAGAGGAATAACAGGCCACCTGATGAACAGTAAATTTACACACCCGCACGCATAAACAATCAAGCAATATCTGGAATGTTAATCTCAGACACATATCAATAAAAAAAGAGATCAGATGATCCTGTTAATAAAAAAACAAAAGAAAAACCTTACTTAGAGGCAAATCAAATCTGGAATAATAATTAAAATAAAATAAAAAGAAATGATCAGACACACAGATATAAGCACGCACGCATACACACTGCTAGGACCACTTCAGTTCGAGTATTCTTCTGATGATGGGATTTTTCATCCCGAAATATTAGAATAAAGTGACAGGTTAACAAACAACATCATAGTTACCTACTTTTTTCTTTACACTTGCATTGTGACAGCCTTCAAAACCAACCAACAAACCAATATATATTTGGATTGGAAGCGCGTGGTGTAATGGTTATTGCTACCCCCTCTACCAAGGCGACGCTGGGTAGCCGCTTCTAGTTTAAATATAGATCCTACCTATTGGCCAGTTTTTGGAAGCGCGTGGTGTAATAGTTAAAGTCATGGGAAATGGACTCGTCGCCCCGAGTTCAAATCCCGGATGTAGTAATTGCATTTAATTTAGCGCTATTACCATTGGGAAAGGTATGAATCCTACTCTCCCTCCAGCTATAGATAAATAGTTGGGCTCTTTAAACTTGAGTTAGGTAACTGGTCTAGGAGAAGGAAAACTCTGAATTCAAACCTGTTGAAATCGCTTAAGAAATTGACCTTGTGTCATATCCTGCTCGTGGGGTTGGTATATATATATATATATATATATATATATATATATATATATATATATATATATATATATATATATATATAAAGATGGTATAACATTTGAAAATAAAAATATAGTAGAAATGTTACTATATTTCTTTCTTTCTTCTTTTTTTTTGGGGGGTGGGGTCTTGCTTTTTTACTCATATTTCCGTCTTTCGTATTTTTTCTTGTTCCTTCATTAAGTAAAGTCGTCGGGGGCAGCCTAATGTTGGTATCAGCTAGATAGTGAGGGAGTCTATCCCCTTTTCACTAGCGCTAGACCAAGGAGATTGTTTTAGCATCTGAGGTGGGGCGCCACACTTATAATCAGCTCCTCACGTTACCGCAGAGATCCTTGTGCTACTCATACGCTGAGTTGGCGAGGGCCGGTATCGAACCAGGAACGTTGTGATTCCTTGCCGAACACTCTGTCAACTGAGCTAAACCGCCTTTATTCCTTCTCTTAAAAGAGAAAGGTAGAAAGAAGAAAAGAAAAAAAAAACAAAGAAGAAAAAACAAACAACAAAAAAGATGGAGATCAGTGGAAACAACCCCGCGCCAAAAAAGAAAGAAAGAAAAGAAAAGAAATATAAGGAAAAAGTGTTGCATACTGACGTTTTCACAGTACCAATCGATACATGCTGTATACCCTTTTCTTACTTCTTGCTTCGAGTCGTCTTTTCTTCTGGCCGGCTTTGCTATTCTGATCGTCTATCATCTATCTTGGTCTGGTCTAGCGTCTGGTGTTGACTTTCTTGGGGACTTCGGGTCTGGTCTTCTATGGGGATTTCTCCTTATCAGAAGCCCTGTGTCATTGTTAGTTTTTAGGTAATAAACACAAGACTTCGATTTACGTTGATGTTACTTTATTTCCAATCCCCAACCCAGACATTCTGCGCAGTGAGACTTACATGTTACTAGCTCAGTTTCTAACTTCTAACTGACTGAGTTACTTAGTATCCTTAAAACGGAACAGGGTCTTCTATGCCTTCCGGTTCTCACGATCCATCCCCGGAAGGCAAGGTGAGAGCGAGGTCAAGCGCTGTCACTCACCCTCAAGGCCATCAGCTGCACTAATCGCCATTATGATTTCTACACTACCTTAAAAAAGTATTAGGATCCAATAATTATGTAACAAAAGTGCAAAGAAAAAAAAAAAAAAAAAAAGAAAAAAAAAAAGAAAAAGAAAAAAGAAAAAAGAAAAGAAAAAGAAAAAGAAAAAAAAAAAAAAGAAATCTGAAATGAAGAATGAATCTTAAAAAATAAAAAAGAAAAGGAGAATGTGAAAAAAGAAAATGCGAATTTGTTACATAATCTATGCATAGATTATTGTCAACCCCCTGTATTTCTGAAGGGATGACTCCTTTTCATATCACGGGCGGGACTTTCCATGGAATATTACAGAAAGCCCGCGAAATACGTGAAGTCAAGTGGGACCTGGTTGGCTCTCAGTTTCAGCTTGGACGTCAGGCAGAGAAGATATATCTGCTTTAGCTGGAGCTCACTGCACACGCTCGCTATTTTTAGTTAGAGGAAGATGTTAGTTAAGTAAATAAAGGTTTAAATAAATAA
>CM042171.1:8230502-8258002 GCA_023376005.1 Doryteuthis pealeii | reverse complement strand
CCCTATCTTCCTCTCTCTCTCTCTCTCTTTCACACACTGTTTCACTCACTCACTCACTCACTCGCTCACTCTCTCGCCTCTCTTTCAATCCCTACACTTTTCTCTCTCTCTCTCTCTCTCTCTCTCTCGCTCTCTTTCACACACTGTTTTCACTCACTCACTCACTCGCTCACTCTCTCGCCCTCTCTTTCAATCCCTACCCTTCTCTCTCGCCCTCTCTCTCTCTCTCTCTGTTTTACTATTGCTCTAACACTGGCTCTCTCTTTCAATCCCTCTCTCACATACCCTTAGCCACTCTGCATCGCTGCACCGGTGAGCCTCTTTCTCACCCTCTCCATCCCCGTACAATCTAACTACGGTCACACAGTAATCTCGATTTTCACCTGAGACAACTGTTATCTCCATAAATGGCAAAATCATTGAAATGCACTCATTAATAACAAACTCCAAAACATTAAACCTAACATTGGAAAATGGAACTTAAAATACAACAAAAATAGAAGAGAACAGGTTGTGCTAACCCACCTTCACATAGGCCACACGTACATCACCCGTCATCATTTACTAGAGGGCACAGAATCCCCAATATGCACTACATGCCAAGAGAGATTTACAGTGAAGTATCATACTGCTAGAGTGTGTATAACAAGCCCAAAATTTTTATCATCATATGAGCAAGAAGGCGATGGCTAAAAAAATTGAAAGTATACAGAAAATAAAATTAACATGAACGGTCATTTATAATCAAAATAAGACAAATAATGATCCATATTATAATAAGCTTATTTTCCTAAGTATATCCCGCCCTGTCGACTGGAGCGTTAGAATGCACCGACTGCACCTCTGCAGAGGGGTAAGACTCCCCCAATGGGGCCACCCGTGGGTGGCGACCCGTGATGCTTAAGGATAGAGCCCAGGTGGATGAGCAGTTCATGACTTGCAATACTCCACTCTGGCCCTATCTTGGGCCAGACAGGCGGTCGGAGAGGCCCCCTCCGATCAATCGGCTGGTCACGTCAACACCTAGCACCGATATGATTTCCCTTATGGCAAGCCCCAACCTCTTTTTATCATATGGGTGCTAAAAGGCGGTGACTGAGGGTCTACATGTCCTGGGAATGATGTTAAACTCTAACTGATGAAGTTCCAGTTCTGGAGGTCTGGGGAATGTGGAGCATCCCTTCCTCACCATTGCTACCTGGTCCACTCTGACCCAGGTCCAACTGATGGGTTAAATAGAATATTTGTTTATAAAAAAATTGAGTTTAAAAAATGTCCCTCCAAACTATCGCTACGAATCTTTCAAAACTTTGCCGGCATTAAATGACCCACTGAGGTTGATATTAAAAGTATTTACGGGATTCGTTGGAGTCCTTATTCTCCGTAGTTTGCTATTTCGGACGAAAGAAAGAAACAAATACAATATAAAATGCAGACACTTGTATTATCAAAGGGTACAGAAATGTTGTTGCAAATCTTAATGGTATTTGCCACGAGACTTATCTGTGAGGTTAAATACTGTTCGTTAGAAAAGTGCTGATAACAGGGGTATTCTGGTCGCTGGTTGGAATGTAGATAAGACGCTTCGACGAGTCATTTCTCGTTCTTCAGCCTTCTGTAGAGACGCTTATTTTCACGTCTTTCCCTGGTAACTGTTCTGTGATAAGTAAAGTCTAGGGATCACTTATTTTGCGACTTCCCTCGTTGACTGCTCCCTGATAAGGGACGTTTGGTTTGGATTTGGCGCCAACCTCCTGTTGGCGATTTTCCCCCTAGCGACAGGGGAAGGTAATTCTCTGTTGAATTTCCGATAATATGCCATAAAACAAAACAAACAAACAAATATATCAGAACCAATTAATTGCTATCACTTTCTTTCATTCGCTTTTACTAAACAAATGAACTCTTTTTATATGAGTTAAAATGGCAATAGCTGTGTCTGTAGAAAAGGCCAATAAACGAATTCTGAACAGTGCTTATATCAAGAGTATTGTGACCGGTACAAGCGAAGACGCCCCAAAACATTCAAATGTATGACGGGGATTGGGTAGTTGCATCTGTAGAAAAGCCATTAGTGGAATTCTGATCAGTGCTTACTCCAATATTTAAAAATTAAAATAGCATTAAAATTCTACTCAAAAAATATGTGTGAATCTCAAAGTTCAACAAATTAATATGGAAGTGTAAAACAATTATCATTTTCTTTTTATTTATTTTTTCAAACCAGATTAACATAAGGTGTTTTTACGTGGGTATTTTTATAGGGAATCTAGCAAAGATTAAACTCGCTATTCAGTAGTAACATATCTACAAAACTAGATTGCTAATCATATACCATTTTGGTTTTCTTTGGTTTTTCCCATCTACCCAGTGGATGCCGGGTAGTCGCTTCCAGTTGTTTATAAGTCAATCTTGAGTATAGGTCAATCCTTGAAATCCTGAAATCATTAATTGAAATCTTTCATTTTTTAAGGTAGAATATTGCTCCAAATTTTTTTTTACATATTTAAATTTCAACAAATTTAAAAAATTATTACCATGTATATTAGGTTGACTTTGATTTATGGTCATGAAATCATTAATTTAAGGAATCAATTTTTGAAGCCAGGCGCACGAACCGGTCACACTATGGAATAAGTGCTGTCGAAAATTCGGTTATTGGCCTTTGTACAGACTTAACCAGCTAGATCCAGTTGCTCACAAAACATCCATTACTGCTCAGACTACAATATTTACATCTTAAAGTCCTGACGAAGGTTTATTAAAAAACCGAAACCTTATAACGTCGACGTCACCATCAAGATGAAATTCATCTCTTTGGTATACTCTGTTTTCTATATTTTCTATTTTCTACATACTGTCGAATTTATTTTCATATTTCATACCCATATATATATATATATATTATATATATATATATATAGTCATCCACAGACACATGTTCCGACTTATCAAGTCTCTTCAGTGTGGCTAGACATTTGTATGTTACCTACAGCTGGGATTGAAATCTGATCGGTTCAGCATCAGTTGGACAGCTTAACCGCTAGGCTATCATCACCTACAGGCGATTTTAACTGTTTTAATACACACATCTGTATGTATGTATGTAAGGCCACCATAGAATTCTCCATCCCCTATATAGGAGAGCGTTGCGTTTATATATATATATATATATATATGGTAAGCGGAATGAGAACAGGATACCCCCGTGGACTGAATAAAGGGTTAGGTTTAAAGTTCCGTGATGGCTCCCGATTACGACAAGAAGGTTCCCGACTACGACACGTAAGTTCCCGAGTTCGAAAAGGAGGTTCCCGAGTCCGAGTAAGTCCGACAAGAAATACCTGAAGAAGGCCGGAGGACATATCGGCCGAAATGTTGTACAGATAACAATGATTATGAGGACAATAGTCCGAATAACGCAGATAATACTAATCATCAAGCCTCATCTAAAAAAATCAGATAAATTGTAAGGTCAAGATGTTCTATCGTAAATCATTTTCGGTACTACCATGCAAAACACATTACGGTCGGTCCACCAATAAATATTTTTTATCTATATAATATTTTCTTTCCTTTTATTTTTTCAAACTAATTGTCGGATTCACTTCCACTTTTCAACTTACATATATATATCTATATCTTTATCTTTATCTATGTATATATAATATGTCAGTGAAGTTTTGGGTTTATATTTAATTGCTGTTTAGTCAAGTTGATGGCTCCAATCGAGACAGTTTGGCCCGGCGTTCGTTTTCTCTTCATTTCCCTTACTTAGTTATGAAATCTCGACAAAGCGACACTTTCTAGACGCTGTTTGACATGCCGCAATCGAGTTTTGCCGATCAATGACAATATATATATATATATATATATATATATATATATATATTTGTATATATATATGATATATATATATATATATATAGGTTAGGAGGTTGATTTAGAAGGCTATCACAATGCAGGTGTAAAGAAAAAATAATAATACGGTAACAATGATGTTGTGTGTTAACCTGTATTTAATTCTTGAATTTTCGAGATAATATCTCTTTTTCAAAAGATCACTGGAACTGAAGCAGTCTAGTTATGGCATTTCTTTCTATATGAATTTTTTTTTTTTTTTGAAATGATGGTATTTTTATATAACTGTATTCTCGTGTTGTATATTATATAAAAATACCATCATTTTCAAAAAAAAAAAAATTCATTTAAAAAAAATGTCATAACTAGACTGCTAATGTGAACGGGAAGGTTAAATTTCATATTGCTATTACAATTTGATTTTGATAAATATGTGCTTAATATTATTGATTTCTAATCTTAAAAGAAATCAATTAACTCTAATTTTATTCTTTACTTCTTATTTTAACTAAATAGTTAAATTAGGAAAATAACGGGAGTGATGGAAGAGTCAGTTTCAATTGTTCTATTTTTCTATTGTACTCCCAGTCTGTTTTAAATCTTTTTATCTGCATTCTTATTTAATTTCATAAATATTTTTAATTTAACATACTATTTTATTACATTAAATCTCGAATACTTGCATCTCGAGGGTGCATATATTTTAAAATAATAATAATAATAATAATAATAATAATAATAATAATAATAATAATAATAAGATACTCAGGACCATTCTTAAAATGGACAAAAGAAGAACTCAGACAGATAGACCAAAGGACGAGAAAATTAATGACCATGCACAAGGCACTCCACCCTAGAGATGATAGAGATAGATTGTATGTGTCAAGAAAGGAAGGGGGAAGAGGTCTTGCCAACATATAGGAATACGTAGAAACCACAATCCAACAACTTGAAGATTACACAAGGAAGAGCAAAGACAAATTACTTATGGCGGCCAACAATAGTAGAACGGCAGATGGACAAAAAACAAAAAACGACAAAGAAAAAAAAAAATGGGAAGAAAAACAATTATATGGACGCTTCAAACGACAAATAGAAGAGGTTGCACATGGAAAGACTTGGACATGGTTAAGAAAGGGAAACCTCAAAGAAAACAGAATCACTTATAATTGCTGCACAAAATAATGCCATAAAAAACTAAAAAGCGAAAAGATAAGACCCAACAAAATAGTAAATGTAGACTTTGCGGTAATAGAGATGAGACTGTTAACCATATACTCTGCGAATGTAGCAAACTAGCACAACGAGAATACAAACTAGACACGACTGGGTTGGGAAGGTGATCCACTGGGAATTATGCAAGAAATTAAATTTTGACCACACAAAAATGGTATATGCATAAACCAGAATCTGTTCTTGAGAACGAAACGCACAAAATTCTCTGGACTTTGAAATTAAAACGGATCACCTTATCCCAGCAAGAAGTCCAGACCTAGTGCTGATTAACAAAAAAGAAAGAACTTGTCAACTGGTGGATTTTGCAGTGCCAGCGGATCACAGGGTGAAGTTAAAGGAAAATGAAAAAAATTGACAAATATCTGACCTTGCCAGAGAACTGAAAAAGTTATGGAATATGAAAGTGAAAGTTATACCAATTGTTGTTGGTGCACTTGGAACAGTCCCAAAAGGATTGGAAAAGGGTTTGGAAAGTTTGGAAATCAGAGGAAGGATTGTTACTATCCAGAACACTGCACTACTACAATCTGCCAGAATACTCAGAAGAGTCCTGAGACGTACTATTGAAAAGGGGATAGACTCCCTCGCTGACTGACTGATACTGACTTTAGGCCACCCCGTCGACTTACTTACTTTTACAGATATAAATAAAATCTTCATTATTTTACACAAAAGCAAGCTCTGATGATAGTGAATGTGTATATATATATATTTACATTGTTATTAATTGCTTTGTGTTCGTAGTTTCCTCTGGACATACATATATACATACACACAACTGCACTTTATATAAGTACTAGAAGTGGCTACCCGGTGTCGCCTGGGAAGGGGGATTTTAAAAAGTTAGTCTCGCAGATCCATTGTTACTTATCACAAGTTAGATCCTCACTGGATGCCCTATAAAATTCCCACGTAAATATATAAAAATATAGTAATAAATTTTATTCAATAATTTACAATTGAAAAAAAAAACAAACAAAAAAACCAATATAAATGAGGTGATTAATTCAATCAATCAGCATCATATTTCAATTACATTCTGTTACTATACAAATTTTAATTGTTAAATATCTTCCCAAATATGAATAAAATCTTATATTTTGCTCAAAAATCAAGCCCTGGTGATAGTGAATGTATATATATATATATATATATATATATATATATATATATATATATATATATACAAGTTTTTATTGAACCGTACAGACGAGAGCTTTCGGCAATACAGTTTGCCATCATCAGGTAGGAAACGATGGTATGATTTCGTGTCTAAAAAGATGGCCCGAAAATTAGAAAGGATCAACCAAAAACTTGTCCGACAAGAATTGTCTGTGCAGTTCAACAAAACTTGTATAAAAGAAAAAATGCAGCCAAAATACACTTATATATATATATACGTATATTTACTTTATCGTTAATTGTTTTATTTTCGAAGTGTCCTCTAGACATACATACATACACACAACTGCCCTTTATATATGTATATATGATTTTTAGTGCATTTTAGTAGACGATCTTTGATGCTATTTCCTCAAACGATGGTGCAAGTAAAAGATCGAATTTTTGGTATCAGTATTCTGTATACTAACACACAACTTTTGCATGGATGGACAATTCGATATTTTTAAAAAAGTGAAAAATCGACCTACACTAACGTCACAACCCGTCACAATCTCCACTCAAACATGGAGAGTGATGACTGTGTCGTCTGGCTGCAACTCTCGACCAGACAACCCCACCGCCCCCTCATCACCCCCATTGACCCTTCCCCCCAATTTGGACACTTCCTCAAACACAGATTTGATTACACTATCAAGCCTTGTCATCCGCTGCAACGGATAATGCAATTCTTCGCTGGAGCTACTTTTCAAATGCAGCTCACTTGTCAAATGTCAGACGGTTGGGCCGGAACCCCTCACGCCTTTCTTTATCCACACCGACTGGATTAAAGCCGATGAGTGGACGGGCACCAGAGTGTGGGGGGTTTCGGGGTGCGGGTTAAGGGTTAGAGACAAGCCACGATCCTCTACTTAGAGAGTTATAGGATTTACAATGCCTGACTGCACGCAGGCATGCAGACACGCATACAAACACGTTTTAACAAACTGCAATTTCTCATTGTCGTTAGCCAGCAGAACATATTACCATATAGAAATAGAAATAAATAAAAAGCTAATTCAAATCTATAAGACTAACTGAAAAACTGGCCAATATATATTTACAACCCCCTCCGCACGAGCAGGATGTGACACAAGGTCAATTTCTTAAGCGGAGTACAACAGGTTTGAATTCAGATTTTTCCTTCTCCTAGACCGATTGCCTAACTCAAGGTTAAAGAGCCCAGTCTGCCGTACTATTTATCTATAGCTGGAGGGAGAGTAGGATTCATACCTTTCCCAAAGGTATTAGCGCTAAGTGAAATGCAATTACCACATCCAGGATTTGATCCAGCCTCTATGAAAAGAAAAAAAAAATGTCTACTATTTAAAATCTTAAATGCAAAAGAAATTCCATGTTGTTATCATTTAAATTTTATTTTTTTATTATCTTCACTAATATAAACCAAACCTTCATTATTTTTGCTCAAAAACCAAGCGCTGGTGATATTTAATGTGTATATATATTTACTTTGTCGTTAATTGTTTTATTTTCGCTGTTCCATCCGGACATACACACACACAACTGCCATTTATATATGTACTAGAAGCGGCTACCCGGCGTAGCCTCGGTAGGGGGGATTATTTTAACAGTTTGTCTCGCAGATCCATTATTACTGAATTGCGGGTTGGATCCCCGCTGGATGCCCCATTGAAATCCCTACGTAAAAAACACTTTGCGTTGATCCAGTCACTCTGAAAATAGAGAGTTATGCCTATAATATTAAATGGAAAAAATTACATATTGTTATTTAAATTCTGTTTTTTAATTATCTTCACGAATATAACTTAAACCTCTATTATTTTTGCTCAAAAACCAAGCCCTGGTGATATTTAATGTGTATATATTTACTTTGTCGTTAATGGTTTTATTTCCGAAGTTTCATCCGGACATAGAGGTTCACACAACTGCCCTTAATATATGCATAGATAGATAGATTATCTATCAAGTCTGTGTCTATCTATCTAAACTCTATCTATCAATCTATCTATCTACCTATCTATGTATCTTCTAATAATCTATCTCTCTTTATATCTAGCTATATTAGTTTTTATATCTATCTATATTTTTATATACTTTTCATTTTCCCTCTATCTATCTATCTATCTATCTATCTATCTCTAAATCCCTTTGTTATCTATAAATCCCAATCGCTTTTCATTTATCTGTCTGTCTATCTATCTATCTACCTTTTTTATTTCATATCTTTTATTTTCCTTCTATCTATCTATTTATCTATCTATCTATCTATCTATCTATCTAAGGTTATTTTTTTAACTATCAATTTTAATCGCATTCCATCTATCTATTTATCTATCTACTTACGTATCTATCAATCTCAGACTTTTATTAGATAGATAAAAAGAAATTAAGATTGATAGATAAGAAGGGATTAATATAAATAGATAGATAGACCGACATTCTAACTTCGTGATATTGATTTATCAGCTGAGTGTAATTTACTCTCGCTTGATGCCTGTTTAATCGCACAGAGAGCCAAACGCTGACACATTTTCTGTTTCACCCCAGAATTGAAAATGTCAAGGTAGCACAACACACATAGACACAAATTATCTCACGGTTTTCAAACACGCGGCCAATTTTATACAATTTTATGTACATTAAAAATGCAACAACATCTATCTATCTGTACATATATAAAGGGCAGTTGTGTGCATATGTATGTCCGGAGGAAACTTCGAAAATAAAACAATTAACGATATATATATATATATATATATATATATATATATATATATATATATATATATATATATATATTCACTATCACCAGGGCTTGGTTTTTGAGCAAACATAATGAAGATTTTATTTAGATTTGGGAAGATATTTAAAAATTAAAATTTGTATAGTAACAGAATTTAATTGAAATATGATATTGATTGATTGAATTAATCGCCTCATTTATATTGTTTTTTGTTTGTTTGTTTGTTTGTTTTTTTTCAATTGTAAATTATTGAATTAAAATTTATTACTATATTTTTATAGATTTACGTGGGAATTTTATATGGCATCCAGTGAGATTATATATTTATAATTAACCAAACGTGTTGGTAGATCCTTGCGGACAGAAAAAAACCAGCAGAAAGTTTGATTGTAAAAATATACTACCAAACATCAACCAGGAAGAAAACATTTTTAAAAAAAAAGAAAGGACCAAGATAGTCGTACCAACAAAAAATAATCTATTGGTACAGTATTTGGCCAAAAGAAAAAACAATTTATATGTATATATATGTATATAAGATATATATATATATTCATATAACCGCTAGGAGAAAGCTAATATGTAAAAAGTGCTCGATACCTAAGTAGAGCCAATAATAAAGATAATCTAATGAGTCAGACGAACTTACTATTAGTTTCGCATAAAGCTCTTCAGGGATAAAATCAGATTTTAGCCCTGAAGAGCTTTATGCAAAACTAATAGTAGGTTCGTCTGACTCATTAGATTATCTTTATATTATATATATATATATATATATATATATATAATATATATATTATAAAGGTTTTTTTATAGTATGTTTGAAGCATTGTGCGTATGTGTAATATAAAGATTTTTGAAGGCAATTGACAATAGAATATGTGTTGAAAATTATATTTATTTAACTTTTTTTTAATTCTAAATATTTTCGGAATAAAATTCCATCATCAAAGTTATTAAAAGTACTAAGTGTTTTTTTTTATAGTACTTTCATCTGTTGTTTTAAGAAGTAGAGGAACGCCGTAAATTTGAACATTTTTCTTTTTCGGTTAATTCCGTGATGTTAAGTCGGCTATTTCCGTGATGTTAAGTCGGTTCAGCTGTTACTGCGCTCGTGGAGATTGTTCGAAATTCTTTTAATTTTTTCCCCTTCTTAAAACAACAGATGATTACACCATCACCGTGGGATAAGTACTATAAAAAAAAAACATCTGGTACTATTAATAACTCTTATGATGGAATTTTATTCCGAAAATATTTAGAATTAAAAAAAAAGTTAAATAAATATAATTTTCAACACATATTGCATTGTCAATTGCCTTCAAAAATCTTTATATTAATTAAAAATTTATGAATTAAAAAAAAGTTAAATAAATATTTTCATATTTTCCTGAACATTTTTTCGGAAAATTTTTCATATTTTCCGAACATCGACACTACGACCAATAATAAACCTCAATCAAATATAACATCTCGTGTTTCTCTCTCTCTCTCTCTCTCTCTCTCTCTCTCTCTCTCTATATATATATATATATATATATATATATATATATAAGTATTGGTAATTTGCTTGAAGCATTGTTAAGTATGTTATAAAATAATAAAATTCGAAGGCAATACAATGCGTAAAAAATAAAGACAAAAGATGTTTTTATATGTCTAATCGATTTCAAAGCAAGAGCTTCATCATCAGAGTGTATTTTCAGAAATGACGTGCTTATGTTTTTTTTATTTGTGTGGTTATAATGTGGTCGCAACATATTGCAACATCTTACCGGATGTCAGCTTGTTCTCAACAAACTTACATTCGCCCATTCATAAAGGAGAAGAAGAAGAAAGAGAGGAAAAAAAGGAGAGGAAAGAAATAAGAAGAGTAAGCACGTCATTTCTGAAAATACACTCTGATGATGAAGCTTTGCTTTGAAATCGATTAGACATATAAAACATCTTTTTGTTTTTATTTTTTACGCATTGTATTGCCTTCGAATTTTATTATTTTATAATATATTATTATATATATATATATATATATATTATATATATATATATATATATATATATATGGGTATGTGTGTGTATTTATGCGTGGGTGGGCAAGATATGTATTTAAAGAATTCCTTTATAGACGGCGTAGATTTTTGTCAGTAATTTTCTTCTGTATTCCTGACCAAAAACACAGCTACAAAGAAAAGATGAAAAAAAAAAAAAAAAAAAAAAAAAAAGAAAAAAAGAGAAAAAAAAATCCCGCGCTCAACGTAAATACGCGCGTAGATGTTCACAATTGTCCCTATATCTTAACAGGAAACGGTTTGCCATGATAATATCTGCAAAAGGTCGATTTAGTCAAAAGAACTCTGCAATGGACCCAATTTTGGACTTGCCTGAGGGCCATTCAGTGATATTTTGGACGGACAGAGTCAGTGACCTGTAACAGACAAGTCCGGACCCAAAAGCGGAGCTGCCATAAGGTCACTCGGTGCACGGCACGGGTTTCTTTCCAAAACGGTTTTTAGTCTTTTACGGACTGGCAGCGCAATTCGAAAGACAAGCTGGCTTTGTTCGTGGACAGAGGATTCCTAAATGTCATTCGACCGAAAAGAATTTTCTGAAAGTTTTTGGCACCTGGCTTTGATAGGTGTCTTCTTTTCGTAATTCCTACGTGAGAAATGCTTCATATATATATATATTATATATATATATATATATATATATATATATATATATATAAAACATTAGATTATATATATACATACATATATATAATCTTTTTCTGTATTTTCACGTACACACACACACATATATATAATGCATATATCTATATCTATATCTATCTATCTATCTATCTATCTATCTATATATATATATATATATATATATATGGGAAAATACAGAAAAAGATTATATATATATATATATATATATATATAAATATCTTTCTATTGGTCTCTTTTTTAATTTTATACACACACACACACACACATATATATATATATATATATATATATATATAATATATATATATATATATTATAGCTTTTTTCTCTCTTCTTCTCATTTTGTATTTTCACATAGAAATTACGAAAAGAAGATATATATATGTGTGTGTGTGTATGTGTGTGTATGTTTGTGTTTTTAAGCGTGGGTGTGCATGGTGTATATCTAAAGAAATAATCTGTGTGTGTGTGTGGGGGGATTTGTATTATTGATAGATAACTTTGCATATACATCTACAAATATACATATAAAAATGCAACGTATATATACACAGTCACACACAACAACTATATATATATATATATATATATATATATATATATATATATATATATATATATTAAATATATTATGCGTGTGTGTATGTGTGTAAGTAAGGTAAGGTAAAGTGTGTAAGGTGGTGTAATAAGTATGTTATTTATATGTGTGTGTGTGCATGTATATATATATATATATATATATATATATATATATATATGCGTGTATCTTATATGTATGTGTATGTGTGTTTGCGTGTATGCTAATCATGATAAGGTTTTCATATATATCTACAAATTCATATAAGAATGCAGACACACAGATACGCACATACACAGACACACACATGCATACATGCTTGTGTGTGCAATGGTATATATCTAAAGAAATAGTGTATGTGTATGTGGTTATATTATTACTGATTAGCTTTTCATATATATCTACAACTATACATATACGAATGCACACATATATATACACATTCCACCACACACATACATATATATATACGTGTGTGTATGTGTGTGTGTAATGTAATGTGTGTATAAAGTGGTGTAATGCTTGTTATATATATATATATATATATATATATATATATATTATATATATATATATATATATATATATATGTATGTATGTATGTAAGTTAATCCTGATAAGGTTTTCATATATATATATATATATATATATATATATATATATATATATATATAGTATATAACAGGGCAAAAGTAAGGGTTACAGTGAACACTTAAACATTTTACCTTTATTAGAAATTTAGACATTTATTTACATATCTACATACATTGTATTTACATATTATTTATGGCATTTTACATTGAACATTTAATCTCTTAAGTGCTCAAAGTGTTCACCTTCAACCTTGCAACAATATTCGTATCTGTCCAAAACATAATAATTCATATCTAAACCGTGATTGTGAAAGTGAAACAGATAATGAAGTAACTGTATCCCTACTTTTGGCTATATATATATATATATATATATATATATATATATATATATATATATATATATATATATATATATATATATATATATATATATATATATATATATATATACATATATATATATATATATGTGTCTGTGTGTGTGTGTGTGTGTGTGTGTGTGTGTGAGAGAGAGAGAGAGAGTGAGTAAATAAATAATGTGTTTATTTGATATGGCTTTTAGCCGACAATTTTTGGAGTATATGTGCTCAATTGAAGTCATACCTAATTTTGAAAATGAATTAGTTAATAATGAATGAATTTTAGGCGGGCATATATTTTCAAATGTAAGGCTAAACAAATCGAGAAAATATCATTTTCTCGATTTGTTTAGCTTTACATTTGAACATATATGCTCGCCTAAAATTCATTCATTATTTTAAACTTAAATGCTTAGGCCCAAAGGTAGCATTTTCTTGCAAATAGCTCTAATACACTTCGGATAGGTGTAAATCCAACTAGTTTACTTCTAGCTATAGGTATATAGTAGGGTAGATTGGACCCTTTAACATTGTTATGGCATCAGGTCTAGGAGACGGTAAAGGAATTTACCTTGCCTCACCTTTTACCCATAGGGAAGTAATCACACCGATGTTCTAAAACAACAGTGTATAAATAGTCTTGGACCAGTTCATTTATTCTTTATGAAAGGTAAGCTAGGCTAGTCCACAAGATCCTCAGTAATCACCCAGATGTTCTAAAACAGCAGTGTACAAATAGTCTTGGGCCAGCTCATTTACTCTCTACGAAAGGTAAGCCAGGCTAGTCCACAAGATCCTCAGTAGTCACACCGATGTTCTAAAACAGCAGTGTACAAATAGTCTTGGACCAGCTCATTTACTCTCTACGAAAGGTAAGCCAGGCTAGTCCAAGATCCTCAGTAATCACCAGATGTTCTAAAACAGCAGTGTACAAATAGTCTTGGGCCTGCTCATTTGCTCTCTACGAAAGGTAAGCCAGGCTAGTCCACAAGATCCTCAGTAATCACCTAGATGTTCTAAAACAGCAGTGTACAAATAGTCTTGGACCGGCTCATTTACTCTCTACGATAGGTAAGCTAGGCTAGTCCACAACAATCTCAGTAATCACACCGATGTTCTAAAACAACAGTGTACAAATAGTCTTGGGCCAGTTCATTTACTCTTTATGAAAGGTAAGCTAGGCTAGTCCACAAGATCCTCAGTAATCACCTACATGTTCTAAAACAGCAGTGTACAAATAGTCTTGGACCGGCTCATTTGCTCTCTACGAAAGGTAAGCCAGGCTAGTCCACAAGATCCTCAGTAATCACCCAGATGTTTTAAAACAGCAGTCTACAAATAGTCTTGGGCCAGCTCATTTACTCTTTATGAAAGGTAAACTAGGCTAGTCCACAAGATCCTCAGTAATCACCCAGATGTTCTAAAACAGCAGTGTACAAATAGTCTTGGACCGGCTCATTTATTCTCTACGAAAGGTGAGTTAGGCTAGTCCATAAGATCCTCAGTAATCACACCGATGTTCTAAAACAGCAGTCTACAAATAGTCTTGGGCCAGCTCATTTACTCTCTACGAAAGGTAAACTAGGCTAGTCCACAAGATCCTCAGTAATCACCTAGATGTTCTAAAACAACAGTGTACAAATAGTCTTGGACCAGTTCATTTACTCTTTATGAAAGGTAAGCTAGGCTAGTCCACAAGATCCTCAGTAATCACCTACATGTTCTAAAACAGCAGTGTACAAATAGTCTTGGACCGGCTTATTTACTCTCTACGAAAGGTAAGCCAGACTAGTCCACAAGATCCTCAGTAATCACCTAGATGTTCTAAAACAGCAGTCTACAAATAGTCTTGGGCCAGCTCATTTACTCTCTACGAAAGGTAAGCCAGGCTAGTCGAAGATCCTCAGTAATCACCCAGATGTTCTAAAACAGCAGTGTACAAATAGTCTTGGGCCAGCTCATTTACTCTCTACGAAAGGTAAGCCAGGCTAGTCCAAGATCCTCAGTAATCACACCGATGTTCTTAAACAGCAGTCTACAAATAGTCTTAGACCGGCTCATTTACTCTCTACGAAAGGTAAGCCAGGATAGTCCACAAGATCCTCAGTAATCACAGCGATGTTCTAAAACAGCAGTCTTGAAATAGTCTTGGACCGGCTCATTTGCTCTCTACGAAAGGTAAGCTAGGCTAGTCTACAACAATCTCAGTAATCACACCGATGTTCTAAAACAGCTGTCTACAAATAGTCTTGGACCAGCTCATTTACTCTCTACGAAAGGTGAGTTAGGCTAGTCCACAAGATCCTCAGTAATCACCTAGATGTTCTAAAACAGCTGTCTACAAATAGTCTTGGACCAGCTCATTTACTCTCTACGAAAGGTAAGCTAGCTTAGTCCACAACAATCTCTGTAATCACACCGATGTTCTTAAACAGCTGTCTACAAATAGTCTTGGACCGGCTCATTTACTCTCTACGAAAGATAAACTAGGTTAGTCCACAACATTTTGTAAGGACTTCAACTAAACGATTTGTTTCGACTCAGAATATTTTGCCTAAAAAAAATTGTTTTTTTTCCAACTCGACCTATACGTAAGTTGATATCGAACTTCTATCGACCGCGGCACTATTGATCATCGATCATTGTACCTCAATAAAAAAAAAGAAATATAAAAACTATTGACATTGCTTAAGTAAAGTTGTCTATTGAAAGACAGCAGTTGGTTTCTCTCGTTTGTCAAGTCAGCATTATAGGTTGCAATAGATCATTTCGAAGGGAAGCAAACGATAGATTGAGTCGGCGTGCGCACGCGCAACGACGACAAACACCGGAAGGCAATAAGCCGGAAGCGGTAAACAAAGGTTAGAATTAGCATTATAGTTAAGTCCCGTGGTGTGGAGAGAAGGAAATACTTTTTTTTTTTGTGATATTTTCATGAAGAGCGAGGAGGAGGAAGTGTGAGGAGGAGGAAGTGGAGGGGGAGGGGAAGTGTGAGAGAGGGGAAGTGTGAGGAGGAGGAGGAAGTGGGAGGAGATCCCATCGCGTTGAAAGAAAAAAACGAAGGGAACGTTTTAAAAAAGTGATAGATTATTATGTGGAGGCGTACGGTTATTAATGGTTATTATCGAAGGACCCGAGTTCCCGATTTCAAATCCGAGAGGAGGATGTTTGTTTTTCATATAGCCCTAATACCATTGGAAAGGTATGCATCCAACAATTCTCCCTCAAGCTATGGGTAAATAAAAGGATAGAATGGGCTGTTTAAACTTGGTTAGGCAACCAATCTAAAAGAAGGAAATCTGAATTCTTCTTCTTCTTTCTTCATCATCATCATATTATTATTATTATTATTATTATTATTATTTTTTTCACACCTGCCGTAGCCAGTGGTTCACTGAAGGCTGAATGACAGCGAGTCTCCTCAGGTATCCAAGACTCTTCTGAGTATTTTTTTTCAGTTTCATTTATTTTCCATTCTTCTTCTTCTTCTTCTTCTTCTTCTTCTTCTTCTTCTTCTTCTTATTATTATTATTATTATTATTATTATTATTATTATTAGCAACAGAAAACAGCCTCCGGCGTCGTAAAAAAACATTGGAAAATTGTTTTTATTCTTCAAGATACCACGATTTAACTGTATTACACTAGCAAGAATATTGCACTTGTAAAGTAAAAAAAAAAGTAAAGTCGTCTGGGCGGCCTAAAGTCAGCGAAGGAGTCTATCCCCTTTTCAATAGCGCTAGACCAAGGAGATTGTTTTTGGCGTCTGAGGTGGAGCACTACACCTACCATCAGCTCCTTACTTTACCGCACAGATCCTGTGCTACTCATACGCTGAGTTGGCGAGGAGCGGTATCGAACAAGGAACCTTGTGGTTTCTAGCCGAACGCTCTACCGACTGAACTAATCCGGCCCTATTGCACTTGTAATGCTGTCATATTTGTTCAGCTTTGCACGTTACTTCAATTTCAATCTTGTTGCAACGATATCCTCAATCTGATGGATTTTATTTACGATAACAAGAATCGATCTCTTCATTTCGATTGAGTGAACCATTTTCCATTCCGAAATGTCAAAGAATCTCACAGTTTCTATTCTCTACGAGATAATCCTATTTGTGATTTTATTGTCAGCATTATTGTAATTATTATTGGCAGTGTTGTGATCACCGTCATTATAAATACTAGCAACAGAAAACACCCTCCGGGGTCGTAAAAATTAATTTTTTAAAAGACATTGCCTGAGAGGGTGCGAGTTAAAAATTCAATGTCAGAGGGTTTGTATCATAAGTAAGCAAAATCCTCATATTTATTAAAGGGGTAAAAAAAAAAAAAAAGAAAAACAATTTGAAATGAGAACTGAGCCCCGTCCCTCTCAAATAAAATGTTGCGTGCATGTAATAATCAAACAATTATTTTGAATATTTTCCACATCAATTTTACACAAAATCGTAGGTATTTATTTATTTTTAAACTTTTTAGTTAACTTGTTGTTACTGTAAAAAAAAGGGACGAGAGTAAAAAACAATTTTAAAATTGCTTACTCAAATTTTGGGTGTATATAGCATAATAATATTGTGACGTAAGCTGTGACGTAGAACTATGACGTAGTTTTTGTTACGGACAGAAATACAGACAATCTCCATTATTAATAGATTATACCACTAATAACAGGAGGCTGTTGCTGAATTCAGATGACAGTAAAACTCCTTAATACTCCAGCACTCTTCTCAGTATTCTTAATGAGACTGTCGTCTGGATTTTATATACTGGATTATACATTATTATTATTATTATTATTATTATTATTATTATTATCACTCCTTTTGAGTTTTTCACATCATCTTTAGCTGATGGTATTTCACTGGAGGCTGAGTGACAACAAATCTCCTCAGGTCTCAAGGACTCTAGCCGATTGCAGCAATGCATTGGTCTGAATGGCCTACATCTTCCACTGATTTCCAGATCCTTCAGTCTTTTTTTTAAAGTTTATTGGGACCGTTCCAAGTGTACCAACTACAATTGGTATCACTTTCATATTCCACAGCTTTTTCAATTCCTGGTATTTATCCATCTTTTCATTTTCCTTCAGCTTCACCCTGTGATCTACTGGGTCCACCAGCTGACATGGTCTTTTTTTTTTTTTTTGTTAATCAACACTAGGTCTGGCCTCTTGGCTGGATAGAGGGATCCGTCTTTATCTCAAAGTCCCATTATTATCATTTGCTTTTTGGTTTTCACATCAGTGTTAGCTGATGGTCTTTCACTGGAGTCTGAATGACAGCAAGTCTCCTCAGGTCTCCAGGACTCTTCTGAGTATTCTGGCAGATTGTAGCAGTGCAGTGTTTTGAATGGTTTCAATCTTCCTCTGATTCCAAACATTCCAAACCCTTTTCTAATCCTTTTGGGACTGTTCCAAGTGCCTTTATTTTATTATTATTATTATTATTATTATTATTATTATTATTATTATTATTAATTATTATTATGTTTAATGTTATCATGTGTTATTCTTATCAGCATATTATTATTCATTTTCTCATCATCATCAGCATCATCGCTCAGTTTTTAAAATTTTCGTTTGAATGTTCTTTGCCAACGGAATTTTTCTTCTTCGTCTTCGTCTTCATCTTCATCTTCCTGGTTCGTTTAATCGTCTTCTTCCGAGTCCTGTAATGAAATCTGTCGATTCGACGATTTTCACCTAATTCAATCAGACATCGGCAGTTCGGTGCGATTTTAAAAATGACAATCCCACCTGCTTTACAGGCGAGAGAGAGAGAGAGAGAGAGAGAGAGAGAGAGAGAGGGGGATATATATAGGAGGTGATAGATAGAGAGAGAGGGGAATATATATATGTATATATATATATATATATATATAGAGAGAGAGAGAGAGAGAGAGAGAGAGAGAAAGCAGAGAGAGAGAGAGAGAGAGGAGAGAGAGAGAAAAAGAGAAAACAGCGATGGAGAGAGGGAAAGAGAGAGAAAGGAGAGAGGGGGATAGATAGAGAGACGATATATATATATATAATATAGATAGAGAGAGATATAGAGAGAGAGAGAGAGAGAGAAAGGGGCGAAAGCAGAGAGAGAGAGAGGGGGGAGAGAGAAAAAGAAAACAGTGATAGGAGAGAGGGAAAGAGAGAGAAAGGGGGAGAGGGGATAGATAGAGAGACGGGGAATATATATATATATAGAGAGAGAGAGAGAGAGGGGATAGAGACACAGGGACAAAGAGAGAAGAGAGACAGACAGACAGACAGACAGACAGAGACAGACAGACAGACAGGGTTCTCTTTGTGGCATTTTTGTTGGATTATGTATTTATTAAAGGTTGAGTGACAGCTCTTCTCAGTATTCGGAGCTGATCGACACCCTCCCGGCAGGGCTTAGAATATGCCGACTGTGTCGCCTGCAGAAAAAAGTAAATTCAATGGAGTGGCCTATTGTCGGTATCATCTGGACACGGAAGGAGTCTATCCTCTTTTCATTAGTACTAGATTAGAGAGATTGTTCTTGAGTCTGAAGGAGTGCCTCACACCTACCATCAGCTCCCTACTTCACCGAACAGATCTTAGCTGTGTACTGAGATGACAAGGATCGGTATCGAACCCGGAACCTTGTGTTTTTTATGCGGATGCTACCCACGAAAGCACAATAAACTATATCTGATGGTGAGGCTCCACTCCTGGAGATATGGAGAGAATAGAGTATATGTTCATGGCCATTCCGGTTCCACTTTCAGCCGGAGTGGAAGTACCTGTCAGGGTCCCATATTTTGGTTAAACAGAAGGGATTGAAAATTATTCGTATTTGTTGTTGGGTTTCAAGGGGTCAAAATAAGATAAAACGACGGGTAACAAATGTAGGAAAATGTATTAACAAAAGAGTAGACAATTACAGTAAGAGAAGTGGGAATTGCGTCCGACAAATAGAATTACGAGCTGACTCACATTGGCTTCCTCAAACCATAATTGTCCTGTTACTTATAGTAACCGTCGGTGCATTCCATTATAGTCTATAGGGTTTATCACCTATAACAGTATTCGATAGGACTATGTGGAAAAGAAAGGAAACAATTATACAAATATGTAAACCCACTTTCATGGGGCCGAAGAGAAGAAAAGCTAAACAAATTTCTTAATCAAAATACATATGATAGTTCGAAAGCAATTGCCAATTTAAATCCGCGTACCTTTAACAGACATTTTTGTGGAATTCATTTTCATTTCATTCTTTAGTATTATCTGCGTTATTTGTACAACGTTTCGGCCGATATGCCCTTCGGACTTCTTCAGGTATTTCTTGTCGGACTCGGAACCTTCTCGGACTCGGGAACCTTCTTTTCGAACTCTGGAACTTTCTTGTCGTAATCGCGAACCATCAGGGAACTTTGAACCTAACCCTTTATTTAGTCCACGGGGGTATCCTGTTCTCATTCCGCTAACCATAGCTGGGGGTAGGAGTTGTGTTAATTATTTTTTCTAGGTTCCCGAGTCCGACAAGAAATACCTGAAGAAGGCCGGAAGGCATATCGGCCGAAACGTTGTACAAATAACAATAAAGATGGGGACAATATTCCGAATAACGTAGATAATACTAATCATCAAGCCTCATCTCAAACATTCAGGGAAATTTCATTGTTTGTTTGACTATTTCTTTGACTGTATTTATTGCCGTTTGTAAATAACAGTGTTGCTAGTCAGAGATATCGGCATGACATTTTCGTTTCTCTTCGGCCAGCTTTCAAAATGTCCGCTTCTACAACTCAACTTATTGCCAATATAGCATTTCTACAACAAGTTTAAAGGTGGGAGGGAAAGGAAAGTTAAAAGATTACAGGGTTTTCTTTTAGGATTTTTTCGTTTTTTATCAATACATTTCCTCGATATAAATTAAAACAGAACAAATTTCTTAAATTAATTTCTAGTGACGAGGAAGTGAAATCTGTTCTGAAGAAGTGGCTCTAAGAACATTCAACAAAATCTTACGGGGCAGGGATACATGCTCTCATTTGAAGGTAGAACATTGCTATTGAGAGAAACAGTGACTATGCGGAGAAGTAGAGATGTGATTCACAGAGGACCAGCTTCATTTTGATGTATGATACATATTCCTGTGTTGGTAATTATACCCGTCCTAAACAAAATGGTATTACTTTTTGAATCACCTATGTGGAGAATCAGGGATGTGTTCCACAGAGGACCAGCTTAATTTTTATGTATGATACATGTTCCTGTGTTGGTAATTATACCTGTCCTAAATAAAATGGCATTACCTTTTGACTCACCTATGTGGAAAAGTAGGGATGTGATCCACAGAGGACCAGCTTAATTTTTATGTATGATACATGTTCCTGTGTTGGTATTATACCTGTCCTAAACAAAATGCATTATTTTTGACTCACCTATGTGTAGAAGTAGGGATGTGATCCACAGAGGACCAGCTTCATTTTTATGTATGATACATGTTCCTGTGTTGGTAATTATACCTGTCCTAAACAAAATGGCATTATTTTTGACTTGCCTATGTGGAGAAGTAGGGATGTGATTCACAGAAGACCAGCTTCATTTTGATGTATATGTTCCTGTGTTGGTAATTATACTGGTCCTAAACAAAATGGCATAACTTTTTGAATCACCCTTGTAGATGTCTCCAGACTATTTGGAAAAAAGACTTCGAATATATGCGAGAATTATTGAAATCGTAATTTTTTTTTAGTATAAATTCAATTTTATAATCTTTTATGCTATAGCTGTTTTTCATCAAGTTAGGTAATGTGTTCCAAAAATATATGACTCTATGAGCCAAAAAATCCAATTGGTTAATAGACTTCGTTTTTGAAATCTGCTTTGACAATAATTTGTAAAGACTTTTTTCAGATGAGAATTCTACTTTTACCCAATGTGGAACTGTTATATACCCCATTGGGTAGATAATTGAGAGAGTGAGAGAGTTCTCAGATGATAGAGAGAGAGAGAGAGAGAGAGAGAGAGAGAGAGAGAGAGAGAGAGAGAGAGAGAGTTCTCAGATGATAGATATAGAGAGAAAGTTCTCAAATGATAGAGAGAGAGAGAGTGAGAGAGAGAGAGAGAGAGAGAGAGAGAGAGAGAGTGTGTGTGTGTGTGTGTTTGAGACGAGTTGAATGGGGGGGGCGGCTTTGTGTTTGAGACAAGTTGGACGGGGTACTGTGGGTTTGAGACGAATTGAACGGGGAACTTTGGATTCGAGATGAATTGAACGGGGGGGGCTTTGGATTCGAGACGAATTGAACGGAGGGGGGCTTTGGATTCGAGACGAGTTGAACGGGGGGGGGACTTTGTATTCGAGACGAGTTGAACGGGGGGGGGGACTTTGGATTCGAGACGAGTTGAACGGGGCGGGGGCTTTGTGTTTGAGACGAGTTGAACGGCGGAGTTTGTGCGTTGAAATCAACTGCTACTTTCAACAATACTGTCAGTTACACTTACATTATAAGTACTTTAAAGAGTATAAACTCCGGTTCTTATAAAGCGTTAGGTTGCTTAAATGAGAGTGCCCAACGCGTTAATTAAGGACATATCTAACAAACGAAATAAAATGATGAAAGTAAACTCGGTGGGGGGGGGGGGGCACAGTCAAGTCCGACGTATATGTTCTCCCAACTGACAAAGTCCTTAGTCAGCAACAATCTCTCACAAAAGTACGACTCTCTTCTTAACAGCAAAACTCCTACTATCATTCTCACTCAGTCTGAGAGAACAGGCTCTTAAATACACAGTTAATATGTACATCCGGGCTTCTTACTCTGGTCTGGCATTGCCCGTTTAGAACTTCGATATTCACCAACATTTTAAGTACGCGTCAATACTGTTTATATCCGGGTTACTGCCAACAGCATTTCACCGACGAGGAGGTAGCGAGTTCAAATATCCGTGGCCACACGCCGCACCCCCCCTCGCACAGGCCAGACATACCCGGAAGCGGTTGGGAATCTGCTCATCCACAGTTCTGCCTCTCAATTTCGTCACAACATATAACATTTAATTTATTTATACGAGGGAACTAAGTTCACCAAGCTATACAAAAGTCAGAATTATCCAATTACACGAAGAAGTGTATGGTAAGACAAAGAGGTGGAAACCACTCACTGTTTCTGGGGGGTCTGGTACAAAAGGTATGCACCATGCGTGATGCCGAGGAGAAGTGGCGAGCACGTCTATCCTCGTCAAGCCAGCTATGTAAAAAAAAGGATGATACTTTTAAGTTCCTGCATCACGTGACCAAATGCGGAAGAGTTCCTCAAATCCTGTGACAAGGGAGACTACTCCATTTAATCCCCCAACAACACTATGTCACGGACTGCTCAGCCATTAGTATTCCGTCCTTAAGCATCGCGGGTCGCCACCACAGCCAACAGGGTCTTAAACTCTGTAGTGATACAGTCAGCGTATTCTATAGACCCATATGACAGGAGTGAGATGACAGATAGACAAACAGTTATTTATATATAGAATTTATTTTTGATGGTGATATTTTGCATGTATTGTTAACAGTTAAATATGTATTTTATTTTATTTTCTACATTTTTCGATATATTTCCAATTAATTTTAAGAAGAAAATTCCATGAACCTCGTATAATTAATCAAACTTTTAATACAACATAGTTTGTTTGTTTTGTGTTTTCTTTTTCAAAACAAATTTACATTTTTCGTATCTTCAGGAACACATAAAAAAAAATTAAACAAAATAAAAATTTTAAAAAAATTAAAGAAATTATTTCAATATTTTCATTTTATTTTATTAAATCCATATTTTTCTTTTGGTTATTTTTTTCCTTATCCATTAAGACATCTGTGTTTGTATTTTCTTTTTTTTTTATTTTTTAAATGAATATGTGAAAAAAAAAGAAAAAAAAGAACGAAGTTCCCAAGAAAGTGGCATAAAATTGCCCGTAAATGTGAAATGAATAACTAGAGCTAAGCTGAAACAAAGGCAGTTCTGATAAAAAGATAGAATGCTCGAAGGTATGACAGAGAAACGCTGCAATTACGTCAGACTCCATTGCTCTCGACTACCTGGAGAAGAGGCTAATTATTTTCAATTTTCTTGTTCGATTATTTACGATAAAATTATATTTGAGAAAAGATACAAAGGAAAAATGATTCTAAAAGCACAAACAGAAACGAAAAGCAGTTGGAAAGTGGAAGCAAATATAGCGTTAGTTTCGTATACACTCCATCAGATTGATTGTAAAGAAATATAAAACTTTTAAAAGAAACAAAGAATATACCGCCCTAGAAATTTTGAGCAGAACCTGGAATAATATTTAAAAATGAAAGTATACAGAAAATAAATTAGCAAGAACGATAATTTATAAGCAAAATTACCAACAATCTTCATAAGAACCCAAATAATCATCTATTTTATAATAATCCTAATTTCGTATGTATATTACCACATCAACAAAAGTAGCATATTGTAACGAGAGTGTTGCTACCGCAATAACCTTAAATTGTTTGTTTGTTTACGGCATATCAACCCTTTTTGGGTTATTTAATCCGAATTAACTAAACTCTGTAGAACAATTTAGATACTTAGGCAGTAACATCTCCTCCACAGAAAACGACGTTAATGCACGTATAGGAAAAGCATGGGCCGTTATAAATAAATTAACGATCATATGGAAATCTAATCTCACAGACAAGTTAAAGAGACAGTTCTTCCAGGCCGTTGTCGTGTCAGTACTACTGTATGGCTGCACCACCTGGACCCTACCGAAGCGGCTAAAGAATAAACTAGATAGAACGCTGCACAAGAATGCTGCGGGTGATGCAGAACAAGATGTGGAAACAACACCCCACGCGAAAACAGCTGTACGGCCACCTGCCACATATCACCCAAACCATCCGAGTAAGACGGACAAGACACGCGGGACACTGCTGGAGAAGCAAGGACAAACTCATAAGCGACGTCCCCCTGTGGAAGCCAGCACATGGGCACGACAGGTGGGCCGACCAACAAAGACGTACATTCTTAAGAAAAACCTGGAATAAAAAATGAAAATATACAGAAAATAACATTAGCAAGAATGGTAATTTATAAGCAAAATTACCATCAATTTTCATATCAAGACAAATGAACATCTATATTAAAAATAGAAGCGGCTACCTGGTGTCGCCTGGGTAGGTGAATTTTTTAAAAGTTAGTCCCGCAGATCCATTATTACTGAATCGTGAGTTGAATCCTCGTGGAATACCCTATGTAAAAAATAGACCTTGCATTGATCCATGCTGTTATCATTTAAATTTTATTTTTTAATTATCTTCACGAATATTAATCAAATCTCTATTATTTTTGCTAAAAAATCAAGCTCTGATGATATTTAATGTGTGTTGTATACCTCTTTCCTTACTTTCTTGATTCTATTCTTCTAGCATCTCTTCTAGCGTCTGGAATTCGTCTTGGGAACTTCGTGCCTAGTCTTCCATTGGGGATTTCTCTTTATCAGAAGCCCTGTGTCATTGGTAGTTTTTAGATAATAACACAAGACTTCGATTTAACTTAGATCATATTTCATTCTGAAATCCCCACCAGACTACCTGCGCAGATTGAGTCGGCACCGTGCATAACACGACTTACCACCGTCGTGGTCTTCGCCGATCTGACTAAAAATCTCTTTCTAATCTAAACCGGAAGAAGGGTCTTCTCACGGTATCCACCGGAAGGATCAGGATAAGGTCAAACCTTGTCATTCAATCCTTCAAGGCCGCCGGCTGAACTTATAACAGCCATTTTGGTTTCTACACTACTGTACACAAATATTAGAGAACTAATAATTATGTAACATGTGTATATATATTTACTTTTTCATTAAGTTTTCTCCGGACATACATATACACAAAACTGCCCTTTATATATATATATGTATAGGTGGGCTTATCTTGTTACACATAGCACACTGGACGAGATGCTGAATGATGTCAAGTCGTCTCTTACAGAGGATTGAAGTTCCTCGGAGAAATCGATAAGTTCTCTCTGCTCCGAATTATGTTGAATTTTACAAGATAGTTAGAGATGTCTCCATACGTCTCTGCCATCGATGTTTGCTTCCACACAGAGAGGGTTTTGCCCTGGAGACTGGAAACGTCTACTAGAGTAAACGGTTTCTTTCCTGACACTTTCTTCAAATAACGTCTGTGTCCGTTCTTTGACCTCCATTGTCCGGAGACAACCTGCAGAATCGCTAGCCATTTCCCAGTCGACCACGGACAGTTTCCCCTTGTTTTCTTTAAAGACGAACGTAAAGAAAGAAAATAAGTCTTTTCTTTAAACTTTCTCCTCATTCTGCAACTTTTCATGTAATTAAGCCAACTTGTTCTTTTAACTCTCTCTATCTAGATTTAATTCTGCTGATATCTATCTATCTATCTATCTATTTATTTATCAATCTATCTCAGGCTGTTCGCTATCTATCTATCTATCTATCTATCTATCTATCTATCTATCTATCTATATTTCTGACTGTCTTATTCAGATCACATCTATCTATCTATCTATCTATCTATCTATCTATCTATATTTATGTTTCATTCAGTTCACATCTATCTATCTATCTATCTATCTCAGGCTGTTTGCTATCTATCTATCTATCTATCAATCTATTTATTTATATTTATGTCTCATTCAGTTCACATCTATCTATCTATCTATCTATCTATCTATCTATCTATCTATCTATCTAACTAAGTATCTATTTTAGTCTGCTCATATCTACGTATATATTTGTGTATATAGCTAGGCTATCTCCCAGAATCTCTCTCTCTCTCTCTCTCTCTCTCTCTCTCTCTCTCTCTCTCTGTGTCACTCTGTCTCTGTCTGTCTGTGTGTGTGTCTCTCTCTCTATATATATATATCCCATCATATATATCTGTCTAAACAACTCCGTTCTTATTACTCTATATCTCCATCTAATTCCGAGGATATCTATCTATCTATCTATCTATCTATCTATCTATCTATATTTATGTTTCATTCAGTTCACATCTATCTATCTATCTATCTATCTCAGGCTGTTTGCTATCTATCTATCTATCTATCAATCTATATTTATATTTTATGTCTCATTCAGTTCACATCTATCTATCTATCTATCTATCTATCTATCTATCTATCTATCTATCTAACTAAGTATCTATTTTAGTCTGCTCATATCTACGTATATATTGTGTATATAGCTAGGCTATCTCCCAGAATCTCTCTCTCTCTCTCTCTCTCTCTCTCTCTC
>CM042171.1:8218002-8228002 GCA_023376005.1 Doryteuthis pealeii | reverse complement strand
CTATCTGTTATCCTCCTCCTCCATCTCCTCATGCTTCTCTTTCTTCTTCTAACTACTATCATCCTCTTTCCACCCATTCCTCCTTCTTCTATCTACGTTCCCTCCTCCTCTTCCTTCTTCTTCTTCTTCTCTTTTTCTTCTTCTTCTTCTTCTTCTTCTTCTTCTTCTTCTTCTTCTAAAACCCTTATCGCAACTTCAATACTGATTACTTTTTAACAACCTCATTTACTTCTCCTTCGACATTTCTTTTCCTTTTTCCCGCCGTTTTTCTTTTTCCACTTCCTCTTCTGCTTCCTCGCTGGCCTTGTCCCCAGCAAAAAAAAAAAAAAATGGAGATACAGAACAAAAACAAGACAAATCAAAAACTATTTTTCTTTCCTTTTTTTTTTACCTCACCCCCCCTCCAATTCTTTCAAACAAATTGTTATTTGAACATTCACGGCACGTCTTCATAATCCCGAGAGTGCCCTGCTAGATTTAAACATGGTTGAAGCGGACACTCGTTATTATTATTTGTTTACCGTAAGGATATTTAGATTTTCTTTTCCCTTTTTTTAAAACCTCCTAACATGATTGTGGCCGAAGACGCATAGTCACTGGCAAACCTGCGTTCTGTTTGCATTGAGAAGTAAACAGCAGTTCCCTCCCCTTAAGGTTTCTTTTAGTCATTTCAACAGCAGATATTTGCTAAGCTCGTCTCCGTCTTACACAATGCCACCAGTGAGAGGTTCCCAATGAGGATTGATCTTCAGACTTTATTAATGGTCTGATAGATTATCCTGCTCGCACAATATATCTTGTAGATGCATACAGGGTGGTCGTCATTGATTCACTATCATCATCGCCGTACATCATATCGGCTCCGATAGCAATCCCAATTTGAATCCGGTATCTTAAAGCTGCCACCCTGTAAGCTACGTGCTGCTAGTATTGACATTTTGCTTCAAATAAACTTAAATCGTTTCTCTAAGACGTTGTGCTTTGTTTACTGATCTTAACGTAGTCTGGTACAAGGTCCTTTGTTCCAGATATCTCCGTATTGCCTTATCTCTCGCAGTCATCATCATCATCATCATCATCATCATCATGTCAATAATGCAATAAATCTGCTCTTCTGTGAAATGCTGCTTCTAAGATATGTTCGAGACTACACGGTGCATCCGTTTACAGTCCCCATCTAGCTTTTTCTCCAAACGCTTCGTCAGAGTCCAAGTAGTACAGCCATATAGCAGCAGTGACACGGCTACAGCTTGGGAAATTGCTTTCTTTATATTAAGCAGAAATCAGATTTCATAATGATCGATAATATATCAATAGCAGTCCATTCTATATAAAATGATTTCTATATAAAATATAATACCTATAAAGTGATTTCTATATAAAATATGATACCTATAAAATGATTTCTATATGAAATATAATACCTATATAAATGATTTCTATATAAAATATAATACCTATAAAGTGATTTCTATATGAAATATTAATACCTATAAAGTGATTTCTATATGAAATAATACCTAAAAGTGATTTCTATATGAAATATAATACCTATAAAATGATTTCTATATAAAATATAATACCTATAAAAGTGATTTCTATATGAAATATAATACTATAAATATCTATAAAATGATTTCTATATGAAATATAATACCTACCTATAAAATGATCTATATGAAATATAATACCTATAAAATGATTTCTATATGAAATATAATACCTATAAATGATTTCCTATAAAATATAATACCTATAAAGTGATTTCTCTATGAAATATAATACCTATAAGTGATTTCTATATGAAATATAATACCTATAAAGTGATTTTTATATGAAATATAATACCTATAATATAAAAACTTATATATATATATATATATATATATATATATATATATATATATATATATATATATATAATATATAAATTTATTATGCGTATATTGGCATTGCTTTCTGTATACAACAGGGATCACCAAACTACAGGTCACGGGCCGGATCCAGCCCTGGATTTCATTTTATCAGGCCCGCCGACGGTACTTGAATTTGTTTCTTAAAAAAAAACCAACTTATATATATGCGAGCAAGCCTTTTCAAAATTAAAATATGTGAAATCTAATATGTGAACGAAATTGACTGATAAACATTTGAAAGCAATTCTTTTGATTGGATGTAGCAATTCCAAACCAAACATTGACGATATCTTGAAAGGCAAACTTCAGTTTCACAAATCTCACTAAAGCTTTCTGTTTGAATGTTGCGTTCTTTGATAATGTTTCAAAAATAAATATGTTGATTAAATTTGTATTTGTGTATCTTACGCCACTCGTCCATGAATATAACATGGAAAGATAAATATTGTTTTACATCTTTTTCTCAGAGCTTTCGTTCTGGCTAGCAAGTATTGAACAATAATAATGTGGCCCGCGCTCGTTATTCTTTCAATTATCCGATCCCCCGAGAAAAAGATTTTGGTGATCCCTGGTATATAAGACACTAACTGCATTATCCGGTAATATCAGGGAAAGGTGGAGTTATTCGCAGTTTCCAGAGTGCACTTGGAAATAATAGCGAACCTGGGTACGAATACTGGATTTTAATAGCTACTTTTGCAAGGCATATTTATGGTAGATCAGTTTTTGTGTGGAACTATCAATAGCTGTTTAAGTCATTAGTCCTTCTTACATGCAGATTTCTCCATTCAGAGAAACTGGGATCATTGATTTCTATATAAAATATAATACCTATAATATAATAACACACACACACACACACACACACACACACACAAACACACATATATATATATATATATATATATATATATATATATATATATATATATTGCGACAAACAATACATAGGAGAGACATCTAGACACATTGACCAACGAATCCGAGAACACAAGAGAGATATCAGAAATGGTCAAATGAACAACGCACTCACAAAACACATCTCAGAAACTAACCATTCCTTCAATTTTAAAGAATCCAAGTTGTTAATCAGAATTCACAACAAAAAAGAAAGAAAAATTGTAGAATCTAGCGCCATCTCCATTTTCAATACAATCAAACAGAGACCCGGATTTTTCCTTCTATCACCTTACCTGTCCAAGGTTGTTCTCAAGAATTATAAAATTCCCTACATCTGACAATATCTCATTTAATTTCTACATATTAACTCTCCCCATTTATTACTGAATGACCACCAACAATTTATCTTAGATCACACACTTATTTAGTAACATGATAATCTCCATTTGATCTCAACACACAACAGATTAACATATATATATATATATATATATATATATATATATATATATAATATATATATATATACATATATAATATACACTTTTAAGTAGATTTCTATAGATTTCTATAAATTTCTATTAATATAAATTTATTTTATAATATATTTCTATAAATATAAATATTTTTATATTTAAATAAGTTATATATATATATATATATATGTATATATATATATATATATATATATATATATTATATAGTTTATAAAGTTATATATATATATATATATATATTTATATATATATATATAGTATATCAAGAAAAATGAAAAAACACAGGTTTAAATGGGTTAAGTGGTGAGTTTATTGGCCGACGCTGCAGTGTTTCGATCTATTAATTAGATCATCTTCAGGGCATAAGATAAGAAATTATTTATCACAGAATAACGAGAAAAGCGAGTGGTAATCCTTGTCATTCAGTCTGTTTAAACATTTTTGAAGCTTGAATATATATATATAATATATATATATATATATATATATATATCAAAAAATGAAAGAAGAACTCAATACAGTGATCCATAATAAATTTATTTCGACGAAAATTGGGGCCCATATAAATCTAAGTTGATTTAAACTGGCTCCCCAAATTTCCGTCTCATCAGATGGGTCTCAATTCATTTATCTAATGTATTTATTATATATATATATATATATATATATATATATATATATATATATAATATTATATATATATATATTATATATATATATATATATATATATATAATCATTATGAAACTGGAATCATTGATTTCTATATAAAATATAATACCTATAATATAATTACTTATATATATATATATATATATATATATATATATATATATATATATATATATATATATATATATATATATATATAATATGAAGAAACCTCATCATGTATAATAATATACACTTGTATATATACCAAACTTATTGAGACTATATCAAGCAATAAACAAATGTATATTTTCTCATTGGAAAAAAAACATGTCTGGCAGAAATGTAATCTAATTTCCAAGATGTCCAACAGCTTAAATAACATTTTATATATTTTCCCGTCCACAGCGATCATTTTAAATGTGTACATTTTTAATTCTGTTTTGTTGCTGCTATTTTTTAAATATCTATTTGCTTAAAAGCCGCAAGAGGCGTCGTTAAGCTTAATAGCTACCATTTATTATGAAAGAGCTTAATTAACTTTTACGTAATGAGCACAGTTGATAGGAGTAAACAAAATGCGCTAATATCATTAGGATGCAGACGTAAATAGATAGAAAATTGATAGATAGATGAATTGATATATATATATATATAATATATATATATATATATATATATATTGTAGAAAGATAGATAGATAGATAGATATGGACATATTGGGGGAGATGCAAGAATAGAGGGATGCGTATGAACAAACTGCGATAGGTAGATAGATCGATCGATAGGAACTCGTTGATATAGATACAAACAGATGTAAATAGAGAAATAAATAGATATATAGATGTTAACAGATATATATTTTTTTTTGGTGGGGATTATGTGCTTAATTAAAGTCATACCTAATTTGAGAATTAATTAGTTATAATTAAATGAATTAGGCGTGCATATCAGTTTAGATGTAAGGCGTAAACAAATCGAAAAAAAGTCAATCACTGTATGTACATTTCAGCCTATTAGGCCTCATCAGCAGAGTTATATATATATATATATATATATTATATATATATATATATATACAGAGAACGATAATGAGAAATCGAGAGAAATATAGTGTAAAATTAAGTAAGACACCGAAAAACATGAAATGCGAACAACACAACAACACACACAACACACGCATACACACGCACACACATACGCGCGCGCACATACTCACACACAAAATATTGAATTTTCTCCCGTTGGAACCAGAACAACATTTTTATATATATGTATATATGTATATATATATTGATAGAAAACTGGGATAAATTTATAGGTAGATATATGAATGGATAGATATGAACATACTCAGACACACACTCCTATATATATATATATATATATATATATATATATATATATATATATATATATACCCAATGGAGCCACCTGTCAGCCGTATTTAGATCAGCCAGACCCCGGGTGGGACAGATGTGTCATACCTCGGTTGGACTCCGCGTGATGAGTTAAAAGGACAAATAAAACTTTGATCAAAGCAATAAGCCTTGTCGATTAATCAAGCATGTCCTCAGTTAGAAAAGAAAGAAGCAACAAGAAAGAAGCACCTAGGCGATCACACAAATGGCCGAAATACGAAGAAGGAAACGAAAACATGGCGACTAGAACGAAGAACAAAGAAGTAAGTAAACATCTGTGTCTGTCTGTCTGTCTGTCTGTCTCTCTCTGATGTCAGTCCATATTCTCTCTGACATAAGAACTATTGTGTATATACCCGAATATACCCGACTAGGGTATATGAGTACATAACAGTACTTTCTAGAGTACTATCTATTGGTTAAATAGAAAAATGATTTTAAAAATGCGTTTTAAAAAACTGAGTTAAAAAAATTAAATACCCATCAAGAATGAATCAAACAAAACATCTTCGACATAAAATAACCCAACAAGGGTTGACATGGCGTAAAATCCAATCAACGATCCAATATCTTCCTTTCTCTCCTGTTTATCTGCAACAGGATATACCAAGAACACGCGTTGTTTCTCTTTTTCAGCGGTTTAGCTCTATCTAGTAATCACAATGTTCAGTATTTGATACCGGCACTCGCCAACTCAGCGTATGAGTAGCACATGGTTCTGTGCGATGAATTGAGGAGTTGATGGTAAGTGTGGCGCTCCGTCTCCGACGCCAAAAACAAACTCCTTGGTCTAGCGCTAGTGAAAAGGGGATCCTTCGATGTCTGGCTGATACAGACTTTAAACCATCCCGACGACTTTACTTTGTAAAGCAAAAGAAATTAATATAATTTTTGTTGTTTCTTTATGTTATAGGTGATATACCCTATTGACCAATGGAATGCGCCGACAGGTTACTATAGATAACAGGGATAATTGTGGCTTAGCAGTAAGCCAATGCGAGTGCCAATAACTCTGTTCGTCGGACGTAATTTCCACATCTCTCTATTGTATTTGTCTACTTTCTGTTAATACATATTTCTACATTTGTTACCCGTCGTTTTGTTCTTATTTGACCCCTTAAAACCTCACAACACTTTATAAAATCAAAAACTTTCATCTTTCCGCCAATAAAGAATTTTCAAGTTTTTCTTAGGATTTCTCTGTATTCCTTCAATCGTTATTGTTATGGGGTATATGGGACTTATGTTGCTGGCATCATTCCGTCTGCTAAAGACAATGGCGTGGTGTCCATTTTTAAAAAATCTGCAACTGCGCGAATGGCTGAACAGACCAATTTTTGAATGGCAGTCTCTGGAGCAGTGACTGCAAACAAACAGTGCTGTTGTCTCTCCTTCCTTTTGGCTCTCTTTTTCAATCCTTTTCATTCCTTGTTTGACGAGGAGTCGCCAGGTCTCTGGTCTTCTGCACAAGCCTCCCATGTGTTGGTGTTAATGTGGCATGCCTTCATGTTTCTCTTACATACATTTTTAAAGCGCAGGCATGGTCTTCCCACTGGTCAGGTACCCTCTGCTACAAGCAAATTCGGTAAGGAATAGAGTACCATCTTAATGGGATTTGTGGGAATAATGATGCGTTAACGGACCTAAATTCCACCATCGTATGTCACCCAGCCGAAAGAAAAAAAATCAAAGAATTAACCTTTTTTTAATGAAATTATCAGTGTGGATATATTAAGGAATAAAAGATATAATGCACCAGTTATATTACTGAAAAACTTTTACATTTTTTCAGGTTAGTAAACTTTGAACCATGTATCTTTGAGGTGTAACACAGATTCTCAAAGTTTGATTTAACCTAATTATGCCCATGTAGAGGTGTGATAAGGGAGGCAAATAAACTTCAATATATTATATATCCTTGGTAAAGAATCCTTTGGTTGTTCCTTGGTGCTCCTTAGTATATAAACTCCTTCGTCAATGGTTGCAAATGTACGTCTCTCAGTATCAGTGCTTAAGTAGTCAACCAGCCACGCATTATGGCTATTGGTTAGCTGAGGTTTAAACCACGTGACCTGGCCTAGTCTATAAATTTAAGTGGTGTGTTTGTAGCATATATATATATATATATTATATATATATATATATTCTTGTTTTTACGTTGCTTATTGTTATTATTGTTCTTGTTTGCATTTTTTTATTTGTCTTTTATATGTTTTGTTATTATTTTTACCCGTTATTAATTTGTTTTATTTTTTAATAATCTTAAAAATGATTTTTAATATGTAATTCATTTGATCGCGACGAATATATGCTTGCTAGGGCTTTACATGTCCATAAGGATTTGTCGGTTCCTTCGCAATATTTTTTTTTGGTTGAAAAGAGACTTTATTGATGATAGTTTTGTCATTAAGTTACACAGGAAGTTTAAATGCCATTAAAAAAGAAGCCAAACCAAACGAAACAATACTTAATAACAACAGATGTTGTAGGCAATCTGATATCTGTAAGCAAAGGTTAGTCGATAATATTTCTTTCTCGCTTTCTTTCTTTCTTTCTTTCTTTCACTCTCTCTCAATCTTGTTTAATTCAGGGGATTTAACCCTGAAGATCCTTATGGTGAAACTCGAGTAGGTCATTTCTGTACACACTATAATAATAAATCCGCTCTACTTACGTATTGGACGCTTTATAATTGTTATAACGCTGACTTATCCGAGTAACACTTTTACCAACCATTATTTTTACCGGTAAGTCATTATATATATATATATATATATATATATATATATATATATATATATATATACTTTGGTGTGGTACCAGGTTTCTTGGTACAAGGTGATTCTAGGCTGGTCCTATTCTATACCAGTAGTTTGTGGTAGAGTTCAAGTTCCGTTGAGAGCTCAATGTTTAATTATTGTAAACAGAGCAAACAGAGAAAATATATACGTGGTCTGAAGAAGCTCGTGGGCCCTAGATACCCACGAGTGGAAATTGTCCATAACCACGATACCCATGGTATTTAAGGCCTTTTTATTCACACACACACACACACACACACACACATATATATATATATATATATATATTATATATATATAACATGTGTGTGTGTGTGTGTGTGTGTGTGAGGAAAGCGGAAATGAATGCGACGGTATGTAAGTATATAAAATTGAAAACAAACAAACAAAAAGCAACAAGGTGTTCAGATGCATCACATTTTTATGTAGGAGCCGACGTTATAAGGTTTCAATTTATTTAGCAAACCATCGTCGACGTATTCATTTACATGAAGAAAACGTAAAACAAAATAAACACAGAAGCAGTGGTTCTCGCTAAGTCTCCGAGGTTAAGCAGCAATGAACCTGTTCAAAACTTGGGGGACCACCTAAGAAGACTGCTGTCTGTGTGCCATTTCTAACAAAGGTCTTTCTCCCTTTTTTAAAATTATTTTTTTCCAACTCTTTTCTCTATATATTCGTACTGCTTTTGATTAGTGTTATAGGTGACACACCCTATAAGACCAATGGAATGCGCCAACAGCTTACTATAAATAAACAGGGATAATTGTGGCTTAGGCAAGCCAATACGAGTGCCAATAACTCTGTTCGTCGGACGTAATTTCCACATCTCTCTATTGTATTGTCTCCTTTCTGTTAATACATTTTCTACTTTTCGTTACCAGTTGTTTTTGTTCTTCTCTGACCCCTTAAAACCTCACAACAATTAGTTTGATATAATTAAAAAAACCCAAACAAAACCTAACAAAATCAAACAAAACAAGAAGTACAATTATCAAGTCTGTTGTTTTACGGCAAATCAACTTCGGTGAGTAATTTAATGCCGACTAAGTTTTGGATTAGTAGCGATAGTTTGCTAGAAAACAAATGTGTATAGATTTTAACTATTTTTCAATTACTCATATTTTACTAATGACATTTTATTTTGCAAAAACATAATCCACATTTGACAGAGAAGAAAGAAATTAGGGGCGCCTTCATTCCCAGATTTTTGCCATACTAACAGAGGATAAGTGTGCAACAGAACAACAGTCCAAAAAATCCAAATAATACAAATTATCAAGCTTCATCTAAAAAAGAAAATCAAAAAAATAATACAATTTCTCTTTTTTTCTCATCAATGAGAAATAATAATTGGTTCCTCGCGATAAGAATAATGACTAATCTTATTATAATGGAGATTGTGTGTATCTCAATCTATAAACGCAAACAACTCAAGTCATAATTTTATTTAAATTTTTTTTTTTTCCAATTCTCTTCTCTGTATATTCGTACTGCTTTTGATTAGCATGATATTAAAAAAAAAAAAACACACACACAAAAAAAAACAAGCAAATCAAACAAAACAAGAAGTACAATTATCAAGTTGTGAATTTCAACGGCACTTAACTTGTCTCATCAAACTACCTCGAACTTTACGAGGCCCCCGAAGACCATAAGTTGACTGCCATTTTTCATTCATTATAAGACTACGTATTTTGATGAAAATGTACGTTATCGATGTTATTGTTTTTTCTCATGGATTCTAATGCCTTGAATTTACTGATGGTGAAAAAACTGGTGAATTAGGAGTTTTAGGTGATTTTCAAGGCTCT
>CM042171.1:8203002-8213002 GCA_023376005.1 Doryteuthis pealeii | reverse complement strand
GATAGATAGATAGAGATATTAGGATAGAAGATAGATGAGATAGATAGATAGAGAGAGAGAAGAGATGAGAGAGAGAGAGAGAGAGAGAGTAGAGAGAGAACGAGAGAGAGAGGTGGGGAGCTATTAGCTGAATGAGATAGATAGATAGGCAATAGTATATATATATATAATATATTATATATAATTTAAATAGAATGAGACAGATTGATAGATAGATTGATGTAGAGTTAGTGTGGTCAGAAAAAAGAACTAAGTTAATCTTTATCTTTTTAATCTAAAAACCCCCGTCTTCNTTCTAGTGAAAGTGATGCGGTGACTATCGCGGCATATACTATATATATATATATATAAATTATATATATGTGTGTGTGTGTGTGTGTGTATTATGAGAAAGGTGATTTACGGTGAATATGGTCAGTTGATGCAAGAATTCAGAAAAGTAAGACAGAGATATAACAATATAAAGTGCTCAATACGTTAGTAAGCAAAATTTATTGTAATATAGTACAAGTGATAACCTACTCGAGTTTCAATCGACTGCAATTAATCAATAATCTTGATCAATCCAGTGGATTTAACCCTGAAGATCTTTATGGTGAAAACTCGAGTAGGTCATCCATTTATGCCTATTACAATATATATATATGGCGTAAAAAAAACAGGAATCAATCGACCAGTATGTGGAAAAAGTAGGACAACACGGGATGTTGTACTGGTAATAAAATAAATAAACACACAAATAAATAAAAAAGCCATCCTACCACTTCCGAATTTTTATACGACGCACGCCAGTATCTTCATCGAATACAGCGTCTAGTGTACACAGACAAACCCATTGATACCCCATAACGCCCCGATTTCTTCACCATGACGCCCACAAACACCTCTATCACCGCATTTCACACCAAAATTCCTACTATTTATCCTAAACATTTACAGCATATCATCATCAACGACCGCAAAAACTCTCGCTATAAGAGAACTTCAATAATTGAATTCAGTTCGTGTCCCTGAAGAAGGTTCTGATAGACCAAAACGTTATAACGTCAGCATCACTACCTATAATAAATATCCATCCAAATACAAATCCCGTGTTTGTCTATCTTTTCTCCAATATATATATAATATATATATATATATATATATATATATATATATAACTATATATTGTATTTTCGGGGTCCCCGTATTGCTTCTCTCGGTATACATTTTTATGTTTTGTTTTATGTGAGTTGGGCATATATTATGAAGATTTTAAATAAATAAAATGAAGGAACTCGATTGTTATGTGAGTACTATCGTATTCACCTTATTATTCTTTATTAATTTGTTATTTCATAAATTTCGGGATCGCTTAGATACCTTTTCAAACGAATGTCGCTACTCGTTCAACGGATCTTTTGTCTTTGTTGTTATGACAGCCCTAGGGTAGCATTGCTGTAAATATTTGTAATAACGGAGTATTCCGATATTCGGCGTTCAGTCCCCTCACGTGAGTTCGAGTTTTAAAATCTCATTTGGTTTCTGCTTGTTTTCGAGATTGCGCTTGTTGGAAATGGGGCATGTGGTTTAGTAAAATAATTTTGAGAGTGTGTAAGGTTGTGTTGTGGGGTGTTAAACGAGAAGTGCTACTCGTTTCTATCGGTGATTAAGTTTTATGTGGAATTTGTGTTATTTAATCTAAATAGTCTAAAAGAGTGTTGATGTTTCTTCCCACATATCCGCTGTTCTATGCATTGTGCGAGTTATAATCGTAATATACGATATTAGAGCTATTGTATTGTTTAGGGGGATGGATTGTTATGTTTCATGTAGGGTATTTTTATTTCGGTTTCCGTGTGTATTGCTGAAAATTTGGCTCTAGGGCTGTCTTGCATCTTTTGTTACTTTCCCCTGTACGGTCGTTATGTAGATTTTTCTGGGATTCAGTGAGGATGTTACGTAACTATTATTATATATATAATATAATATAGTATATATATATGAAAAAGTGAATGGAAATGAATCCGATTCTTGAAAAAAACAAACTCGTTATAAACATCATTGTTTTGTTTGTTTCTAAAAAATATTTTTCATATATATATATATATATATATATATATATATATATATATATATATAATAAAGTATTTGATAATTGCTTTGAAGCATTGTAAGTATATTATTATTTATTTTATGTAAGAAGCAATTACAATGGGTATATAAAATTTAAAATAACGCTTCAGTCGTTTATTCGATTTCAAAGAACTTTATCATCATTGAGACATTTTCTGAATATGGACGCGTGTTCTGTGTGTGTTGTGTGTGTGATGTGTGTGTGTTTTTTTGTACGTTTATAAACACGCCATCGTCTGGTTTTTTATAAACGTGTTTAATCAATTTCAATGGTCATTCTTTTTATCTATTTATTTATTCATGTTTTTATTTTTTTTAATTTATTGTTATGTATAGTAATGTGTTATATAGGAATGTGTATTGTAATTATCATATATATCTGTATTTAATTAGTATATATATATATATATTATTATATATATATATATATTATATTTAATGCGATAGACTAGGGAAGGTAGACAGATAGAAATTAATTAATAGATATACATAAACAGGCTCAGAGTGATTGAAAGAAATACAATTAACAAAGAGCAATAAAAAATTTGAAAATTTAGGTTGATATTAAACAACCGAGATACATACAGATGATAATGAACCAAATAATACAACCACACACGCGCGCACATACAACACAGAAACAACAACACCCAACACACCACCACACCACACACACATATATATATATATATATAAATATATATCCTATGAATAAGGGATGGAGCAACCACTTTAGCGCCTTTTACAATTACATACATCTGTGCAATTAAAAACAACAGTATTAAAATCCCCTTCTCACTTCATCCTGGGTTGACGATAGCTGATATCGGTCTAAAGCTTCCCGCTCGATGCGGATCGATCGGAATCTATCCCGGTTGTTGTAGGAGGTCAACAAAGTGTCTAGCCACACTGAAGAGACTTGATAAAGTGTCTGTGAAAAATAATATAGAGAGAGAATGCCATCATATGACAACCACCTGAATGAGGAGCTGTGAATAATGGTATGAATATAAACATAAAGTTTGGCCATTGCCTGTCTAAATAAATTGCATCAGTTGGTCTGAAGAAGCTCATGAGCTACCGCGTTGTGGGAATGGTCCAAACACGATACCCATGTATTTTAAGGGCCCCTCTTTTATTCCGAATAACTTTGCTCTGTTTAACACATTTAAACATTGAGCTCTCATATACGGAACCTGAACTCTTACAAACAAACTACTGGTAGAGAATTAGGACCTTCCTAAGAATCAACACTTGTACCAAGAAACTTGCACCGCACCAAAGTATATATTATATATATATAATATATATATATAATTTAATATATATATAAAAACCAAAATTTAGATAGATCAATAATATAAGGGACATTAGCCATAATGAGATAGATTGATAAATAGATAGATAGGCAGATATTAGTAGAATGAGATTGAAGATATATATATATATAATTATATTAGGAGAATGCGATCGATAGATAGATAGATAGATAGATACATAGGCAGATATTAAGTAGAATGAAATAGATAGAGATAGAGAGAGATTAGCAGAATAAGATAGATAGATAGATATTTAGCAGATATATATACTATATATATATATATATAATTATATATAGAGAGAGAGAGAGAGAAGAGAAAGGAGAGAGAGAGATGAGAGAGAGAGAGAGAGAGATCAGCAGATTGAGATAGATAGATAGATAGATAGATAGATGATATTAGCAGCATGAGAGATAGATAGATAGATAGATAGAGAGAGAGAGATGAGAGAGAGAGGTAGGAGAGAGAGAGGAGAGAACGAGAAGAGAGAGAAAGTGGGGAGCTATTAGCTGAATGAGATAGATAGATAGGTATAGATATATATATTATAATAATTATATATATATATATATAACAGAATGAGACAGATTGATAGATAGATTGAGTGTAGAGTTAGTGTGTCAGAAAAAAGAAACTAAGTTAATCTTTTAATCTAAACCCCCCAAGTCTCGCCGGAAGAAAATAAAAAATCATTTTCGATTCCAAAATCCCGGAATTTGCTTTCTAATGAAAAGAATCCGCGCGCTCCATTCTTGGGCCGCAAATCGATTAAATTCCAAGCCCTCCTTTTCCCAAATGTTACAAGTTGGGGCGATCTGTCGCGCGAGAGATATATTTGATACCACTCACCGAAAAGTGGCTTTCAGTTTGCCTTATATTATAACGCGTTATTATTTGTTGGCAGTGTCGAATTTACTTATAATTGAACTGAATATTACTTTTCTTCTTCTTCCTGTCTGGTTTCAATGTGGTGTTGACTGCACTCAAGTGTGTTTTCAAAATAATTATTATCGATATCTATCTATCTATATTATCTTATTTCACTCAGTTCATAATGTATCTATCTATCTATTATCTATCTATCTAATCTTTCATCAGTCTATTCAATATCGATCAATCTATCTTACATATATTATCTTCTTAGTCTATTAATTAACTATCAGTTTATCTATCCATCTACCTATCTATCTCTCTAATCTCTCATTTCACTCTTGTCATATATATAATAATATATATAATATATATAATATATATTATTATATATTATATATAAATGTCACCGTTCAGCCTGGACAGGTAGGGTTCGAATCGCTCACAAAGCACTGCCTTGTCTATAATCTGCTGATGAGGCCTAATGGGCTGAAATGTACATACAGAGATCGACCTTTTCTCGATTTGTTTACGCTTTACATTTTAACCGATATGCACGCCTAATTCATTTAATTATAATTAATTAATTAACAAATTAGGTATGACTTTTAATTAAGCACATATCTCCCAAACTTATATTATTATATATATTATTTAATATATTATATATATAATATATAACTATATTATAATATCCATAGTCTGATTCATATATATATCTCCATCTCTAGTCTATTCATTATCTATCTATCTATTCGCAGTCTATTCATAATTTACAATCTATCTCTGTCTCATCATATCTATCTATCCATGTTAGTCTTTTCATATCTACTATCTATCTATCTATCAATCTATCTATCTATCTATCTATCTATCTCAGTAAATTCATATTCTATCTATTCATCTTTGTCTATTCATGTCTATCTATCTCAGTCTATTCATATCTCTTTCTCTTCTCTCTCTCTTCTCTCTCTCCTCTCTCTCTCTCTTTCGATATATATATATATATAATATATATATATATATATATATTATTTAATATATCCTAATCTGTCATATATATCTCTCCCTCTCAGTCTATTTCATATCATATCTATCTATCTATCTATCAATCCACAGTCTATTCATATCTATCTATCCATGTTAGTCTTATTCATCTATATATATATATCTATCTATCTATCTTCAGTAAATTTCATAATCTATCTATTTTATATTTGTCACTATCTATCTCAGTCTATTCATCTCTCTCTCCCCACTATTAGGATCTATCTATCTGGTCTTATATATAATTATATATATATTTATATATATATAGAATACATTTATATACATACATATATATATATCAGTATCCTTATATCTCTTAATCTCTCTTGTATCTCAATCTAATTATATCGATCTATATATCACTTTATCACAGCCTGTACAAATCCATCGATCTATCTGTTCTAAATGACTCATTTCATTATGTTGGCGAATAAAGGAAATTTTTAATGACTCAGTATGACACAGGCCAATTATATCAAGTGCATTTGAGAATTAAATTAAAGCACATTCTAAAAATAAACTTCAGCAGACAGATCACCTAACAACATATTAAACTGACATTGGCAGGTGGCATTCAAAATAAATAATCGCAATAGATGGTTCGATCTCAAAAGAATAATTTGTAGGCTCTTTCAAAAATTAATGTGTGACTAAATAATATTGATATGATATATGCTCCCCCCTCTCTCTCTCTCTCTCTCTCCACACACACAACACACACACCCATATTATATATATTATATATATATATATATATATAATATATCGACATGTGTTGACAAATAACAATAATAAATTCCCATTCATACCAAAGATGTATATCTTTTTTCAATATTTCTATCGGATTACAAGGTTCCTAGTTCGATACCGGCTCTCGCCAACTGAGCGTATGGAGTAGCACAGGGATATGTGCGGTAAAGTAAGGAGCTGATGGTAGATCTGGCGCTCCACCTCAGATGCTAAAATAATCTCCTTGGTCTGGTGCAAGTGAAAGAGATAGACTCCCTCGCTCACTGCGATATACATAATCAGTTTAAAATTAAAGGAGAAAATCTGGGGGAAGCAGCTAGTGTAATGTGTTAAGAATGTCCCCCTGTCAGCCTGACAGGTAGGGTTCGAATCAGACACAAAGCCTACTGCCCTGTTTCTATAGCTTCTGCTGATGAGGCCTAATATGCTGAAATGTACATACAGAGATCGACTTTTTCTCGATTGTTTACGCTTACATTTAAACCGATATGAGCAGCCTAATTCATATTAATATAATTAATTAATTAACAAAATTAGGTATGACTTTAATTAAGCACATAATCTCCCACAAATTGTCGGCCTTCGCAATTTCAAACACATGTTGACCACTTCAATATATATATATATATAGATATATATATATATGATGAATATTTGACGACTTCACATTATTACGACCAAGATACTTTTAATATTTCTTCCAGAAGAGTATCAAGACAGAATTGAAATATCAATAAATAAATAAATGAAAATAGATTATACTATCCTCTTCTCTTTATTCCAATATCTTTTTTTTACTAATAATCTTTACTTGTACTAGCAAATATATGCACCCTCCGGGTGCAAGTATTTAAGTTTTAATGTAATGAAATATCTTATAAATTAGAAAGTCTAATAAGAATGCGGATAAAAAGATTTGAAACAGAGTGGGGTTATAATAGAAAAAATAGAAATTAAACTACTCTTCCACACTGCGTCTTTCATTGCTGAATTTTACTTATTTAAACTATTTAGTTAAATTAGGAAATAAAGAATAAAATTACACTTATTTTTCTTCTTAATGGATTTCATTTAAGATTCATTGGAGAGATTTTTGCTTATATTCATTAAAAATAAAACAAACAATTAGAAATCAATAATAACTAAGCACATATTTAATAAAATCCCATGTTTAATATCAATATGCAAATTAGCCTTCCCGTTCACACTGCAAACCACTATTTTTGTATATATAAATACAATAGCATAATTATTAGTAATAGAATAAAGATATGGACAACAACTAATAAAAAGAGTGAAGCAATTTTATTAATAATTAAGAGATTAAATATAAATAAAATCATGGAGAAATGTTGATGAAAATAACAAACTATTAAAATTGTGACTCGATTAGATATATAGTTTCCGGTTACAGACAGAAAAACACAACAAAATCTACCAGTTATAATAAGATGTCATTGTAATAATCAAAAACTTTATTTTTCAAAAGCTCGCACAATAACTTATGTTCAGCGTCTGTTTCCATGACAATTATGTCGACATTATCCGTATTCATCTTAAAAAAGAAAAATAATATATTATCTTGATGAAGCTGTATAAAGGAAACATATTCAAATAAAATTGTTATTTTCAAAAATCAGATTTCAAGCATTTTAATTCAAAAATATTTATTGATAAGGCAGACGCCACACACTCATGCACAGACCACGGAACACACACACACACACACACACACACACACACACACACACACACACACAATATATTATATATATATATATATAATTATATATATATATATATATATATATATATTCATGTGTGTGTGTTTTTCTTCGTATAAATGTTCCAAAATCTATTCATTGGTATAAATATATATGTACATCTATATTTTCCATATTATATATATATATAATAATATAAAATAATATATATATCTTATTATAATGAGATTGTGTGTTTTTCTGTTCTGTAACCGAAACTATATCACTACTCAAGTCACAATTCCCTTAATTATTTACATTCAAATTATCCATTGGATTTCATTCTTTAAACCTCAATTATTAATAAAATTATTTTACTTATTAATACTGTTAACCATATCTACATACTAATAACAATGTGATAATGTATTATATATATACAACAAAATTGTGGCATAACAGTATGAACGAGAAGGCTTATTTTGCAATAATAATATTAAAATTTGATTTTAATAAATATGTGCTTGGTATATGATTTCTAATTGTTTGGTTTTATCTTAATGAATAATGAGCAAAAATCTCGGAGAATAAATACAAATAAAAGAAAATTATTACAAAGCAAGAAATAACTGTAATTTTATTCTTTACTTTCTATTTTAACTAAATAGTTAAATTAGAAAAATTTAGTAATGAAAAGGACAGGAGGGTGGAAGGAGTAACTTTCAGTTGTTCTATTTTTCGATTATAGCCCCCTCTGTTGACAAATCTTTTTTTTTTATTTCATTCTTATGTCGTTAGTCTTTCTAATTTAATGATATTTTATTACATTAAAACTTAACTACTTGCACCCGAGGGTGCATATATTGCAGTATATATAAAATAAACCTAATAGAATCAGATAAAACTAACTAAGTTTCGCTTAGTGCTCCCGAGTCGGATCTTAGCCCTGAAGAGCACTAAGCGAAACTTTAGTAGGTTTATCTGACTCATTAGGTTTATCTTTATTATTTGCTTCTACTTAGGTATTGAGCACTTTTTACTCATTAGCTTTAGTTTCCTGGCAGTTTTGTATGAATATATATTAATATTATATACTAATATATATATATACATATAACTGTTTTTTCTTTTGGCCAAAATATTGCTACCAAAATAGATTATTTTGGTTGGTGCGATTAACTTGGTCTTTTCTCTTTTTTCCAAAAATGTTTTTCTCCCCGGGTGATGTTTGGTAGTACATTTTACAATCGAACTATTTGCTCGAGGATTTATGCAGAGGTATGACCAGAACAGCCAGTATAAATAAATAACATCAGCAGCAGAATACTGCCAGTGGTTTGGTCAATAGGTTGGTCACATGGTTATCGGCGAGTCTATAAGTAGAAGTGACCATTTACCACACGCCTTTTATATTAAAAAAACCCCAACACACACAAGCTTATATGTCAAATTAACTCTGAATTGTCTGCTAATCTATCTTGCTTAACCAAAAAATCACATATGATGTATGATTTCAAGTATACAATCTAATACAAATAATTCTATGTTTCTATCAAGATATTTTTATTTGTATAATAATCATTTGTTGTACACGGTAATATGGTTTAAGTAACTAATATCAATAATCTTTAGAAAAACATTGATAAACAATTACAATAACTAAATTCTTAATACAAATAATTTACAACCACACGTTATATTGGTTTCAAGTAAACTATTCTTTAAAATACCAAATAATTTACCACACCAGTTATATGGTTTCAAGAATAAAACTATTCTTAATACAAATAAAATTACACACCGTTATATGGTTTCAGTAACAAATTCATTCTAATACAAAATAATTTACACACCGTTATATGGTTTCAAGTAAAACTATTCTTAATAACAAAATAAATATTACACACCGTTATACTTAGGTTTCAAACATAACTATATGCTTATAATACAAATAATTTACCACACCGTTATTATGTTTACAAGTAACTATTCTTTAAATACAAATTAAATGTTACCAATCCAAACCGTTGGTATTAATTTCTTTCCATCTTATTTATATGTTTCAAGTACTGTATAATCTAATACAAATTAATTTACACACCGTTAAATGGTTTCAGTAACAAAGTAAACTATTCTTAATACAAAATAATTTACACACCGTTATATGGTTTCAAGTAACTATTCTTAATACAA
>CM042171.1:8193002-8195502 GCA_023376005.1 Doryteuthis pealeii | reverse complement strand
TTTTCCTGTCCAAGATTTAATTTAGTCTAGCCCATGTTCTTCCGCCCGGGGAGATAACAACCCCAGTAAAGAGAAGCGTATCCTCTCTCTTCAAAAGCCCTTGTGTACATGAGTCTTTTTTGTTTTTTTTTTAGAAGGGTCTCATATTTCATATAGCTTAAGGGGCCTTAATAGATGAAAACCCGGCCCTGACGACTACCACGCTGCGTGCCCTGACGACCAAGTAATGTGGAAACAAGTTGGATTTAAACAACATGCGTCAATTGCATATTTTTCTCGCCCCCGCCCGGTCTTTGTCATCGCCTCAGATAATGATATCAATACTTTCATTTTTTATCGTAAAATAAAAATAAATTCACCACCTTGAATATAATCTTTGAAATTCGTTAAACTGCAGTGATACTAATATGTACACGTCCTGCATCCTTGATGCATAAAAATCTAAAAGGACGCAGTAAAATTATATCCATGTGTCCCAGTGTTTTTCTTTTTTCTTCCCTCACTATTTTAAGCTGAGAATACATTTCAATAGTTTCTTGGAAGTGAATTACACAGGATATGTTACAAGGTAGGAGTTAGACGGCTTTAGTTGGGACCCATAAATTTTCCCGAGGACTCATTCAAAGCAAGTATGTGAGTCCTAGGATGCACTATATTAAATACCTAATTCTAACTCGCCACAAACCAACTACTTGTCAACCATTTATGACACCATATGAATTATAACATCTTTATTTAACTATTTTGTGCTAATTAAAAAGAAAGTGAAGTACAGCAGCATTGCTAGGTAGATAGGTATTATATTACTTATTGTAGGAAGCGCGTGGTGTAATGGTTAAAGTCATGGGAAATGGTCTCGTCGCCCCGGGTTCAAATCCTGGATGTGGTAATTGTATTTCACTTTGCGCTAATACCCTTGGGAAAGGTATGAATCTCTACTCTCCCTCCAGCTATGGATAAATAGTAGGGCAGACTAGGCTCTTTAACATTGGTTAGGTAACCGGTCTAGGAGAAGGAAAACTCTGAATTCAAACCTGTTGAACTCAGCTTAAGAAATTGACCCTGTGTCACATCCTGATCGTGCGGGGTGTTTGGTAAATATATATTACTTATTGTCCATCGTATCCGATGATGATACCACGCGAATCCTTTTTATTCGGTCTCTAGTTGCATCTTGCCAACCGCCTATGGGGATGTTAAAGTCCTTCAGGTTTCTCTTGATGTACCTGAGGTTTGGTCTACCGATTCTACGTGATCCCTCTCTCAGTTGAGAGTACAGAATTTGCTTTGGTAGTCTGTCATCACCAAGTCTGTTTAAGTGACCAGCCCATCTCAGGTTCCGTTGGACAAGTATTTCGTGCATGATAGGGAGTCCAGTTCTCTTCAGGATGGTCCACTTTGAGACATGTTGCCACCCCTTAACATTTAATATACTGCGCAAGTGACGCATGTAGTAGACATGTAGTTTGTGGGCATTGGCTTTGTATACCGTCCAGGCTCCTGTATCTTACAGGAGGGGTGAGTGAACTATCGCACGGTATACTTCACATTTAGTTTTCAAGGAGATGTGTCTGTTGAACCAGACTCGCTTCATTAGCCGGCCAAATGCTTTTGAAGCATTTGAAATTCGGAGATCAAGCTCTGCATTGAGTCTATTGTTGATGGCAACTGTGGAACCCAGAGCTAGAGTCTGACCTTCTATCATTATGTCTTTTCCATATATATATATATATATATATATATATATATATATATATATGGGTGAAGTACAAGATGATTGCTAGGTAGCTGTTCAAATTAAGTCAGCAACTACATAACTAGTATTCAGTTAAACGATCTTCAGAATATATATATATATATATATATATATATATATATATATATATATATATATATTTAATATATATATATATATATATATATATATATATATATATATATTTATATAAAATAGTTTATATATATATAAATAGTATATATATATATATATATAATATATATATATATATATATATATATATTGCAGATACACTGTCACAGGCTGAATCACTGCTACATAGCCTGGAGGAGGCAGCAAAAAACATCGGCCTCTTTGTGAACTCCGATAAAACAGAGTTCATGAGCTTCAAAAAGAAAGGAGACATCTCCACACTAGACGGTAAGCCCCTTAAGCCAGTAGAACAATTCACATACCTAGGTAGTAATATCTCATCCACAGATGACGATATTAATGCACGAATAGGAAAGGCATGGCTGGCCACAAACAAACTGTCAGGCATATGGAAATCTGATCTCATTGACAAGCTAAAGCGACATCTCTTCCAGGCTGTAGTCATATCAGTACTGCTGTATGGCTGCACCACCTGGACCCTGACGAGGCGCCTTGAGAGTAAGCAAGATGGGACCTACAGAAGAATGTTGCGTGCAGTACTGAACAAGTCGTGGAAACAGCACCCCACTAGGGAGCAGCTGTATGGTCACCTGCCCACTATCTCACAGA
>CM042171.1:8178002-8190502 GCA_023376005.1 Doryteuthis pealeii | reverse complement strand
ACACATATATATATATATGAGTGTGTGTATATGCATATATATATGTATATATATATATATATTCATATATTCGTGTCCTTTTTCATATGAATTTCAAACTTTTCATATTTATCTATCTATATCTATCCGTCCCCCCTCTCTCTCATATATATATATATATATATATATATACATACATATATATATGTAGTTATATGCATACTTACACCTCTCCACACACACACACACACACACACATATATATATATATATATATATATGAAGGAATGACTTGTCTTTCATTCTTGCAGATTTAATAACATTCAAAGTCCACCTAAATGAACGCCGAAGTCCCATGATTCAAAATCCTTCATCTTCAAATGCCACCCAATCAGAATTCGGAGAAAGGCTTCCCTACATAAGGTTACATTTGAAAATGAGTGATGTGCATTTGGAACATGACGAGGCCGTCCAACAGCTTAAAGATCAGATAAACAATTACAGCGATTACCTGAACAACCCCTGCTTCATTCAACCTACAGTTCTGACACAGCAACCCGCTCTCCCGAACTTTACATGCACTGTCCTTTTTAAGGAGACAATGAACTGTCAGCACGGTTGAATCGTATATCAGTGTTGCTGATAGCTTTTTGATTTAGTGCTTCCTGGGACGCACATATTTGCTTTGAATGAGTCCCGGAGAAAATTTACGGGTCCCAACTAAAGCCGTCTAACTCCTACCTTGTAACCTATCCTGTGTAATCCATTCCTAAGAAACTATTGAAATGTATTTAAAGTTAGCTTGAAATAGTGAGGGAAGAAAAAAGAAAACACTGGGATGCATGGATGTGATTTTCTGCGTCCTTTTAGAGTTTTATCCGTCCGTGACGCAGGACGCATACATATCAGCATCTCTTATATTGCATTATATTTATACATGAAATTATGATTTTTATTCATGATCAGGGGAAACAACTAAAGTTTCTTAATAAATCGTAGGGTTTTTATTTATGAGCTGGGGAAATAACTAAAGCCGTCTAACTCCTAACTTGTAAACTATCCTGTGTAATTCATTCCTAAGAAACTGTTGAAATGTATTTACTGTTAGCTTGAAATGGCAGAGGGATGAAAAAAGAAAATACTGGGACGCATAGACACGATTTTACTGCGTAAAAAAGAACGCAGGACGCATACCTATCAGCATCTCTGGTATATAGAGATCGTAATTGTTACATTTCCATCGGCATAAAATAACCCAGCATGTAAGTATTTACCCAACCCGTTCGCCACCGGTAAGATGTAACACAAAGTCACAAGTGTGGGGTATCTGACAAAGATTTATCTCACCCGTTTGCCACGGGTAAGATGTGTGTTGTAAATCGTGTATCTGACTTAACAGTGATAGTAGCAAGAAAACACAAATTACGACTAATTAGAATCAATTAAATTGGATTTCTTTTCAAACATTTAGTAATACTAAAACTAAGGTATAATAGAGTATAAATTTTGTGTCAGTAAGGTCACCAGCAAAAAAGCCTTTAGGGATTCAAAGTTGAAAATCTCAGCTTTAGTATAATAATAGATAGATATATGAGTATTATGTACCCAGCCTTAACCGGCTTATATATTATCTGACCAAATTTAAGTGTTTATTTTTAAATATCATATTGCTCACTATTGGATAATACCTATCGCTCGATGTATTCATTGTAAAAAATTGACAACAAATGTCTGAGCATGTTAACCCCCTTTTACCAATAACGAAATAATATCAATAGTCTTATTATTGATGTCATGATTAACAGAATGCTCGATATGGAAATTCTTTAAATTTGAAAATTTATTGGAGTTATTCCCTTTAGCCTATTTATGTTTCATATTTTCTTATACAACTGCCAGTAATTTGGTTCCTGATGACGTCAAATAAAGTATGTAGTAGTATAAATACCACCCCAGAATTACTCGTAAAATTCTACACTTGAAAAGTTTTATTTGCTTAGTAAAGATAAGGGAAAAGGTTTACTAAGCAAATGAACAGTGCAATTAAGAATGGCTTGGTTAAATTAACATCTCCATATCTGCTTATCTTCAATATTACTTGTATGTAAATTATGTATATATTAAACTTTTCTGTACGTGTATATGAGTTTATCGTGTCCTTCCTTCCGGTTATCAAGTGTTTGTGTAATGCTAATATTGGTCCGTATATATATATATATATATATATATATATATATATATATATATAAATGTAAAAATAGAAATTGGAAATGAATCCGACAATATGTGGAAGAATGAATAAAGAAAAGAAAGAACAGAATGAATAATAAAAGATGAATTTAATCAACATCACTTACACATGTGTTTCGGTCAGTTCATCTGTGTGAAAATATTCCGCACACAGAGAAGATTCGACCTTCATCAGAATGAAATTTCATTTTTGAAAATAAAAGTGAAATTTTATTTTTCAAAATAAAATTTCACTCTGATGAAGGTCGAATCTTCTCTCTGTGCGGAATATTTTCACACAGATGAACTGACCGAAACACATGTGTAAGTGATATTGATTAAATTCATCTTTTATTATCCATTCTGTTCTTTCTTTTCTTTATTCACTCTTCCTTATATATATATATATATATATATATATATATATATATATATATATATATATATATATATATATATATTCACTAAACAAAACGTGACCCGTTGAGTCACCCATTGATCTCTGGGTAGATAATTGGGATTAGGGAAAAAGTGACTTTGCAAAGCGAATTAAATTTAAATCTAAAAAAAGAAAAATAAATACGACCGGAGAATCTTTAAAAAAAAAAATATTAGAATTATTTTGTAAGATTTCTAAGAAGGGGGACTTTTGACCTAATTTAAGTATATTAAGAGTCAAGATGCTGGTTGGGTTGGTAGCTTGTAAAACTTAACATAAAAGTCCATTTCAAACTGTCAAATCTCTCTCTCTCTCTCTCTCTCTCTCTCTCTCTCCTGATTGAGAAACTAAGATAAGATATACATAGGGAGGAGGAAAGTGATAGGTAGAATGTGAGTGAGAGACAGGTCTGTTTTTAACTTAATTGCAAATTACGACTAATTAGAATCAATTAAAAGGATTTTTTCAAATATAACTCAATCGTAGAATTAAGGAATAATCTAGTATGACTTTTGTGTCTTTAAAATAATCAGTAAAAAAGGAACAAAAATTGATTCGCACAGCTTTGGTATTTTATATATATATATATATATATATATATATATATATATAAGGTGTGTCAAAAAAGTATCGACATTTTTTGTACTTTTCGACAAACCTTTTATTCTGAAAAATTAACGTTCCATTCATTCTTCATTTCTATCTTAGTAAATACAGCTGTAAAATGTATACTTTTTGACACACCTAGTATTCTGTAAAAATTAACGTTACATTCATTCTTCATTTCTTATCTTGGTAAATTCAGCTTCAATCTCGAAACTTTTTTGAGACACATAGTATATATATATAAGTATGGGGAGAGAGAGAGAGAGAGAGAAGAGAGAGAGAGAGAGAGAGAGAGAGAGAGAGAGAGATTGAATGTGTGTGTTTCCGCGTGTGTATGTCTATGTGTGAGAGAGAGAGAGAGAGAGAGAGAGAGAGAGAGAGAGAGGGGGAGGAGGAGAGGGAGAGAAAGGGGAGATAATGTTCGTGATTGGAATTTAGAAGATAATATTAGGATAAAAAAGAAGTAAGAAAAAAATTAACGTTCCATTCATTCTTCATTTCTTATCTTGGTAAATACAGCTTCACTTTCGATACTTTTTTGAGACACCTTGTAATATATAAGAGTGTATATATATAGAGAAAGAGATTGAATGAGTGTGTGTGTGGGAGAGAGAGAGAGAGAGTGAGAGAGAGAGAGAGAGAGAGAGAGAGGGGGGAGATAGGGGGGATAGAAAGGGAAGAATGTTCGTGATTGGAATTTAGAAGATGATATTAGGATCAAAAAGAAGTAAGAACAAAAATACAAATTGGAAAAAACAAAATATTGACTTTCCATAAAGTCAGCAATATTCCTCCTTCCCAATCGGGAGCCGTGTGGCTCCCTTGAAAATACCTTTTATGCAAATTGAATCAACATCTATCGATAAAACAATCTGACAGTGAATAACAAAATAAAATCATGAAACAATATTACTTATTCAAGTCAAATCCTTGATGTATTAAGATAACATCTTTTTTTATTTCCAGAGGAAAAAAAAAGGAGGAAGCATTTCCTTAACGGAAAATGAGTTATCCAATCGGAATATCGTGTTGCATGATAATAATAATAATAATAATAATAATAATAATAATCTTATTATAATGGAGATTGTGGGTTTGTCTGTCTGTAACTGAAACTATATCACTATACAAGTCACAATTCCCTTTGTTATTTACATCCCATTCTCCATGATTTTATTTTTATTTAAACCTCAATTATTAATAAAATTGTTTTACATTATTAATACTGTTGACCATATTTTCATATTAAAAACATGCAATTGAATTTATATATGCAACAAAATAGTGGTTTACAGTGTGAATGGGAAGGCTAATTTGCATATTGATATTAAAAATGTGATTTTAATAAATATATGCTTAGTATTATTGATTTCTAATTGTTTGGTTTTATCTTATTGAATATGAGCAAAAATCTCGGATATAAATCTTAAAAGAAATCCATTAACAAGAAGAAATAACTGTAATATTATTCTTTACTTCCTATTTTAACTAAATAGTTAAATTAGGAAAATTTACCAATGAAAGACGGGAGTAATGGAAAATGACGGAAGTGTTAGTTTCAAAGTTGTTCTATTTTTCAATCATACCCCCTCCGTTCCAAATCTTTTTATCTGCATTTTTATTCAGTTTCATTAGCCTTTCTAATTTAACATATTTTATTATATTAAAACTTAAATACTTGCACCCGGAAGGTGCATATATTTGCTAGTAATAATAATAATAATAATAATGCACTGTGGCAAATACTGAGAAGACCTAAGGAGACTTGTTGTCACTCAGACTCCAGTGAAATTATTATTATTATTATTTTCAATCCTATTGAGTTTTTCACATCAGCGTAAGCTAATGGTATTTCACTTGGCCGACCATCAAGTGAAAAGGATGTGTCCTGAAGATGATCTAATTAATAGATCGAAACACTGCAGCGTCGATCAATAAACTCACCACTTCACTCATTAAAACCTGTTTTTTTTCATTCTTTCTTAATATATATATATATATATATATATATATATATATATATATATATATATGGGGGGGTATTCATGCGCAAAGCAATGTAAATACGGAGGTGGATCAATGGCCTAGGAGTTAACTGCGCCAAAATCAAACCGTGACTAAATTGCGCATATGATATGTTCTATCGTTTCAGAAATACATTATGTAAAGGCCTGAATTCATTTTTACCAATAGGCCAAGTTACGGGTTACTTTTTAGCTAAAACTATTATGCAACACTTTAGTATTGTTCGCCTATTGCGTGAAGAGGAGATGAACCCCTCAAAGTTACCACTTTATACCGAAAATATAATAATATAACTTGTTACTCACTCGTGTTTATATATATATATATATTATATATATATATATATATATATATATATATATATATATAATTGTATTAATGATTCGTCAATTATTGTTTAATCGAAATTTCAAATAACAATTAACAAAAGAATGCGCATAAACATTTTTGTATATTAGTATTATTTGTATTATTCGGACTATTGTCCTCCTCTTTATTATTATCTGTACAACGTTTCGCCCGATGTGCTCTCCGACCTTCTTCAGGTATTTCTTGTTGGTCTCAGCAACCATCTCGGACTCGGGGACCTTCTTGTCGTCATCGGGAGTCCGAGAGGGTTCCCGAGAACGAGAAGGTTCCCGAGTCCGACAAGAAATACCGGAAGAAGGCCGGAGAGCACATCGGCCGAAACGTTGTACATATACCGATGAAGATGAGGACAATAGTCCGAATAACGATAATAATACTAATTATCAAGCCTCATCTAAAAAATTCAGAGGAATTTTTGTATATATTTGTTATGATGAGAGAATCCCCCATGGTGTAGTGGTCTGTGATATGGTTAGTTCTAATTTCATTGTAAATTTTTGTTGGCTGTTCTTTGAGCCACTTCTTCATTACAGATTTCCCTTCTCGTCACTGGAATTATGTTTGCCCCTCAAACCCTCTTTCATGGGGTCGAAGAGATGATAGTGATAATTCCAGTGACGAGGAAGTGAAATTTGTAGTGAAGAAGTGGCTCAAAGAACATAATTTTACGAGGCAGGGATACTTGTTCTGATTTGAAGATGGAATATGGGCAGAAGTAAGGATGTGATTCACAGAGTGCATAGATCACAATTATAAAAGGACTTTATTTGAATAGAATGTGTTATGAGGTAAATAGATAGTGAACTCTGAAATATGCCATAATACAATGATAATAGGACTTTATAGGTAAATAGATAATGAACTTTGAAATATCCCATAATACAATAATAATAGGACTTTATTTGAATAGAATGAGTTATGAGGTAAATAGATAGTGAACTCTGAAATATGCCATAATACAATGATAATAGGACTTTATAGGTAAATAGATAATGAACTTTGAAATATCCCATAATACAATAATAATAGGACTTTATTTAAATAGAATGAGTTCTGAGGTGAATAGATAGTAAACTTTGAAATATCCCATAATACAATAATAATAGGACTTTATTTAAATAGAATGAGTTCTGAGGTGAATAGATAGTAAACTTTGAAATATTCCATAATACAATAATAATAGGACTTTATTTAAATAGAATGATTTCTGAGGTGAATAGATAGTAAACTTTGAAATATCCCATAATACAATAATAATAGGACTTTATTTGAATAGAATGAGTTATGAGGTGAATAGATAGTGAACTCTGAAATATGCCATAATACAATGATAATAGGACTTTATTTGAATAGAATGAGTTATGAGGTGAATAGATAGTGAACTCTGAAATATGCCATAATACAATGATAATAGGACTTTATTTGAATAGAATGAGTTATGAGGTGAATAGATAGTGAACTCTGAAATATGCCATAATACAATGAATAGGACTTTATTTTGAATAGAATGAGTTATGAGGTGAATAGATAGTGAACTCTGAAATATGCCATAATACAATGATAATAGGACTTTATTTGAATAGAATGAGTTATGAGGTGAATAGATAGTGAACTCTGAAATATGCCATAATACAATGATAATAGGACTTTATAGGTAAATAGATAATGAACTTTGAAATATCCCATAATACAATAATAATAGGAATTTATTTGAATAGAATGAATTCTGAGGTGAATAGATAGTGAACTTTGAAATATTCCATAATACAATAATAATAGGACTTTATTTGAATAGAATGAGTTATGAGGTGAATTGATAGTGAACTTTGAAATATCCCATCGTACAGGTAAAAAAATACTAAAGCAAATTTGTTACAGCTGTGGATTAAATTTAGTAGGTAAAGGGTTGATTCTAGAAAATTTACCAAAGAGTACACTTACAGTATAAAATTTAAAAAAAAACCAGACTATCCATCGTAAAGAATTACGATGAAAATACCTTTAAGATATAAAATATAGAAATCAGTTTATTGTAAAATAATAAAATATAATAATAATATACATAGACTGTTTATCAGAATTGTTTTGATTAATTCATGGACTATAATATCTATACATAAAAAAATAATCAAGAAGTAATGTATATTCACTGTTTTATTTTGAAAATTATAGTATTTATACTTTAATTTAATAAAATTACGATAAAAATACGCTTACGATAAACAATTAAAAAATCGGACCGTTTATCAAAACAAATAAGATAATATGTATATATACTTTTTATTATACTGTTTAATTATTTTTATAAATTATTGCAATTATACTTTTAATTCAAGGCAAGTTAGAATAACAATACATTTATGATATAATATAAACAAATCAGATGTTAGTAATAAAATAATGAAATTATATAATAATGTTGTACATATATTGCAACAACAGGTGTAGTGGACTAGTGACTTACCGGTTGGAACGGCTGGTTCGGTTGAGGAAGGTTTCTGTCAGCGTGTGACTGAGTGAGAACACGACGCTAGAAAGGGACTAAATTCATAATCTGTACGAACTTGGTGGTGGTGAATCAAAACATATAAAGAGGCTTTCCCCCTCTTTCAGCTCCACTCTTAATGTCAGAGGTGACTGTTATTATAGTTTTTGTCGCGATTTACCTTCGTTACCTGACCCACGGCGTTGGACAACGTTACAGCCGATGTAACCTCCGGTCTTCTTCAGGTATTTCTTGTCGGACTCGGGAACCTTCTCGAATTTTGGAACCTTCTTTTTGAACTCGGGAACCTTCTTGTCGTAATCGGGAGCCATCACGGAACTTTGAAATCAACTCTTTATTCAATCCACGGGTGTATCCTGTTCTCATTCCGTTAAACATAGCAGAGGTACATATGTTAAGCTGTGATAATTATTGTTCTGTGTTACTGTCACCATTGACCAGGACTGAACCTGCAGCCTAGAGATAACTGTTAAACCAACGCCTTTATTCACTACGCTATGTGTCCAATTTGACAAGAATAATCCAAATAATTCAAACCGTTTTGTATCATACATCAAAACGAAACTGATCCTCTGTGGATTACATCCCTAATTTTCAACATAGTCACCGTTTCTCTCAATAGAAATGTTACACCTTCGAATGAGAGCATATATTCCTACCCCATAAAATTGTATTGACTGTTCTATGAGCCACTTCTGGACAACTTTACCGTATCCTCCATACACACCAGATTTAGCGCCTTCAGACTATCATCTATTCGACCCCATGAAAGAGATTTTGAGAGGCAAACATTATTCTAGTGACAAGGAAGTGGAATCTGTAGTGAAGAAGTGGCTCAAAGAACAGTCAACAGAATTATATGGCGCAATGATACATGCTCTCATTCGAAGGTGGAACATTGCTATTGAGAGAAACGGTGACAATTTGGAGAATTACGGATATGATCCACAGAGGACCAGCTACATTTTGATGTATGATACATGTTCCCGTGTTGCTAATTATATATGTCCTAAACAAAATGGCATTATATTTTGACTCACCTATGTGGAGAAGTAAGGATGTGATCCATAGAGGACCAGCTTCACTTTGATGTATGATATATGTTCCTGTATTGGCAATTATACCTGTCCTAAACAAAATGGCATTATATTTTGACTAACCTATGTGGAGAAGTAAGGATATGATCCATAGAGGACCAGCTTAATTTTGATGTAGGATACATGTTCCTGTGTTGGTAAGTATACCTGTCCTAAACAAAATGGCATTATATTTTGAATCACCTATGTGGAGAAGTAAGGATATGATCCATAGAGGACCAGCTTCATTTTGATGTATAATACATGTTTCTTTGTTGGTAATTATACCTGTCCTAAACTGAACTACATTACTTTTTGACACACCTGCGTACATCCCAGAAACACATATCCCGAACTGTATATATATTATACAGAGGTGTTCGGGATAAATTTGACACACATATATTTGGTTATTTTTCTCCGTAGGTTAGAGTTATTGACGAAACACCTATGACCACAACTGTTATTGAAATAAAAGTTCTTTAATAATAAAAGAATACAGTTTGTCGCCGCGAAGATGTATAGAACATGCACTAATCCATGAAAATCCTAGCATCACTTTACGGCCTGCCTTCTACAATATTTTGACCGATGTACACTCCGGCCTTCTTCAGGTATTTCTAGTCGGACTTGGAAAGCCCCAGTCTCCCTACAATACTTTTGTCATATATTCCCTAATACCACTAGATGCAGCTTAACGCTATACCCAGGACACTAACAACCGTAGATACCGCCTTCTAGCACATATAGGTTAAAAAGGGTTGAGGGCTGCCATGAGAGCAATAGTGTCGTGACTATCATATAGGTCCTACGGCTTGATGTGAACAACCGATGTTTTGGAGCCTCCCCGACAGTCCTTCTAGCTTAAGTAGGTATTTACCAAGCCCTCCGCACGAGCAGGATGCAACACAAGGTCATTTCTTAAGCGGAGTTTAACAGGTTTGAATTCAGAGTTTTTCTTCTCCTAAACTAGTTGCTTTACCAAGGTTAAAAAGCCCAGTCTGGGTAACTATTTGTCCATAGCTGGAGGGGGAATAGTTGGATTCATACTTTTCCTAAGGATATGTGAAATGCAAACAGCCTCATCCTCACTAAATTTACACGCGAGATATGTGGTTTATTTAAAAGACATATGCAACAAAAAACGAAAAGGGGTGATTAAGATAATTACGACCAAAAACTTAAAGCCTAATATATTATATATATATATATATATATATTATATATATTATATATATATACATATAAAGTGGTGTTATGGGTCCAACGGGAGAAAATTAAATATTTTATAAAAAAGAAGGTCCGCAAAATGGATTATGTTTTTAAAATTTTTATCTTACATTTGCGACACGTGTTTCAGATCTTCTGATATCTTCTTCAGGCACTGATTAATCATATTAATATGAATTAGCACATGTGTGTATATATATATACTTAAGTATCTAACCCATCGCTTCCTGTTCGGTGGGAGTGGAGTATAGAGGAATTCCATTTATAACATCCGTGTGTTTTAGCAGTTACTTTTGTTCCTTGGAGGCTAGATCATAAATTTTTAACTTTTGGGTCTTGAGATTTCAAGGTTATTTGTTTATATTAATGTTTTTCATATATATATATATATATATATATACATATATATATAGTGTTCGGAATGAATTTGGCATACTTATATCTGGTTATTTTCTCCGTGCGTTGGAGGTATTGACATACACTACGCATCATTAACAAGCTTCCCTTCATCATTACATGATGACATATATAATGAATGACTAGAACCACACTGAATCATGGAAGGGAAAACTTCTACCATGATATGTGCGCCATCAAAATAAGGAGATTATCGTTGCTGCCAATGCTCCCTGTACACTATAAAAACAATCAGGCATGAAATGGAGAATTGCAATGGAGACTGCGAGACTGTGGCCTAGAAGAAAGCAACAAAACAGACGATCTGATGTCGTTCGTACAGCATATTTCCTCGAAAATCTGCAGAAAATGTGTTGGAGGACCCTCAGATGCCTACGTGGAGTTGCTAAACTCTGTAGTCAATCCCTGGATAACAAGGGTAGCCAATGGTAGGCCATATGTATAGCAGCAGGATGCGTCCCCCTGCCACACATCTGGGAAAAGTCAAAAATGGTTGTTGGAGAATTTTTACGACAACACTAGTCCCAATGTTTGGCTTCCGAACTCCCCAAATCTTAATCCTATGGATTATTATGTATAGGGCACTGTTTAGAAAGACACCAATTGCTGTGCCGGTACTACAAAGGCCCAGTTAATCGACAGAATTAAGGTAGTTTTTGAGTCTCTTCCCTGGGAAACTGTAATATCAGCTTGCTCCAGGTTCCGGAGCAAGATTGAGGCTGTGATCGACGCTAATGGCGGTTATTTGTTGACAACAGGTGTAATTTTCGGGCCGGTTGAATTTCTTTACAATCCATTAGATTTTGGAGTTACAAGGCACTTTTCTTTTTCCTTATGAAACTGTCAAATTTATCACAACACCCCGTATTATATATTATATTATATATATATATATATATAGATATATATATATATATATATATATATACTTAAAGCTGGTGAATCACGATTGTTTGCTAAATGCTTTTATCCTGTTTCGTCTAATGACGCAACATTCATACACAAAAATATTCCTTGGTTTTAGGATTCAGTTTGGTGGAAAATCCAATTTTAATTGGCTCTAATTAGTCGTAATTTGCAATTAATTAAAAAACTGACCTCTCTATCACATTGTTACATACTCACACATCATATACCCATGTTGGTATATACACAAGGTGTTCTTTTACTGGAGAGAGGGCAGGTGAGATAGACAGGTAGACAGAGATGATGTGCATATTTGCATTACTTACTTCTTTGGCCATTGGTTGATCTCTCGTCGTATCTATCTTTCTCTCTATGTTGACCTTCTACTAGTCTTTGGGTTGTGTCATCTTTGGTTCATTCCTTCTTCTTGGTCAGTCTTTTTGCCAAGACATTCATCAACCAACAACACCATATTATTTCTTTAAACTATTTACTTAACAAACTTCTTCGTTAAGTAAAACAAACGCGGCGGTGTGCAAGTGAGCCCCAGCGTAAGGCAAGACATGCCTTCCGCCTGACCGTCTCCAATCTGGTACTGGATCAGTTTTCTAGCTTTCACGTGATTCTCGGTTTTCGCGCGTCTCCTTTTTCAATGGTCTCGCACGGTCTGTAGTCTTCCATGAAAACCACGGCCGCTGACATTGAAAATAACTCTCTT
>CM042171.1:8159506-8167006 GCA_023376005.1 Doryteuthis pealeii | reverse complement strand
TTGTTGGCTGTTCTTTGAGACACTTCTTCATTGCAGATTTCCCTTCTCGTCACTGGAATTATGTTTGCCCCTCAAACCCTTTTTCATGGGGTCGAAGAGATGATAGTGATGATTCCAGTGACGAGGAAGTGAAATTTGTAGTGAAGAAGTGGCTCAAAGAACATAATTTTACGAGGCAGGGATACATGCTCTGATTTCAAGATGGAACATTACTATTGAGAGGATATAGACAGGAGTAGGGATGTGATTCACAGAGTACATAGATCACAATTATAAAAGGACTTTAATTGAATAGAATGAGTTATGAGATGAATTGATAGTGAACTTTGAAATATCCCATAATACAATGATAATAGGACTTTATTTGAATAGAATGAGTTATGAGGTGAATAGATAGTGAACTTTGAAATATCCCATAATACAATGATAATAGGACTTTATTTGAATAGAATGAGTTATGAGGTGAATAGATAGTGAACTTTGAAATATCCCATAATACAATAATAATAGGACTTTATTTGAATAGAATGTGTTATTGAGGTGAATAGATAGTGAACTTTGAAATATCCATAATACAATAATAATAGGACTTTATTTGAATAGAATGAGTTATGAGGTGAATAGATAGTGAACTTTGAAATATCCCATAATACAATAATAATAGGCTTTATTTGAATAGAATGAGTTATGAGGTGAATAGATAGTGAACTTTGAAATATCCATAATACAATAATAATAGGACTTTATTTGAATAGAATGAGTTATGAGGTGAATAGATAGTGAACTTTGAAAATATCCCATAATACAATAATAATAGGACTTTATTTGAATAGAATGAGTTATGAGGTGAATAGATAGTGAACTTTGAAATATCCCATAATACAATAATAATAGGACTTTATTTGAATAGAATGTGTTATGAGGTGAATAGATAGTGAACTTTGAAATATCCCATAATACAATAATAATAGGACTTTATTTCAATAGAATCAGTTATGAGGTAAATAGATAGTGAACTTTGAAATATCCCATAATACAATAATAATAGGACTTTATTTGAATAGAATGTGTTATGAGGTGAATAGATAGTGAACTTTGAAATATCCATAATACAATAATAATAGGACTTTATTTGAATAGAATGAGTTATGAGGTGAATTGATAGTGAACTTTGAAATATCCCATAATACAATAATAATAGGACTTTATTTGAATAGAATGAGTTATGAGGTGAATTGATAGTGAACTTTGAAATATCCCATAATACAATAATAATAGGACTTTATTTGAATAGAATGAGTTATGAGGTGAATTGATAGTTGAACATTTTGAAATATCATAATACAATAATATAGGACTTTATTTGAATGAAGTTTATGAGGTGAATAGATAGTGAACTTTGAAATATCCCATAATACAATAATAATAGGACTTTATTTGAATAGAATGTGTTATGAGGTGAATAGATAGTGAACTTTGAAATATCCCATAATACAATAATAATAGGACTTTATTTCAATAGAATCAGTTATGAGGTAAATAGATAGTGAACTTTGAAATATCCCATAATACAATAATAATAGGACTTTATTTGAATAGAATGTGTTATGAGGTGAATAGATAGTGAACTTTGAAATATCCCATAATACAATAATAATAGGACTTTATTTGAATAGAATGAGTTATGAGGTGAATTGATAGTGAACTTTGAAATATCCATAATACAATAATAATAGGACTTTATTTGAATAGAATGAGTTATGAGGTGAATTGATAGTGAACTTTGAAATATCCCATAATACAATAATAATAGGACTTTATTTGAATAGAATGAGTTATGAGGTGAATTGATAGTGAACTTTGAAATATCTCATCATACAATAATAATAGGACTTTATTTGAATAGAATGAGTTATGAGGTGAATAGATAGTGAACTTTGAAATATCCATAATACAATAATAATAGGACTTTATTTGAATAGAATGAGTTATGAGATGAATAGATAGTGAACTTTGAAATATCCCATAATACAATGATAATAGGACTTTATTTGAATAGAATGAGTTTATGAGGTGAATTGATAGTGAACTTTGAAATATCCCATAATACAATAATAATAGGACTTTATTTGAATAGAATGTGTTATGAGGTGAATAGATAGTGAACTTTGAAATATCCCATCGTACATGTAAAAAATACTAAAGCAAATTTGTTACAGCTGTGGATTAAATTTAGTAGGTAAATGGTTTATTCTAGCAAATTTACCAAAGAGTACACTTACAGTATGAAATAAAAAAACAGACTATTTATCATAAGGAATTACGATGAAAATACCTTTAAGATATAAAATATAGAAATCAGTTTATTGTAAAATAATAAAATATAATAATAATATACATAGACTGTTTATCAGCATTGTTTTGATTAATTCATAGACTATAATATCTATACATAAAAAATAATCAAGAAGTAATGTATATACACTGTTTATTTTGAAAATTATAGTATTTATACTTTAATTTAAATAAAATTACGATAAAAATACGCTTACGATAAACAATTAAAAAATCGGACCGTTTATCAAAAACAAATAAGATAATAATGTATATATACTTTTTTATTATGCTGTTTAATTATTTTTATAAATTATTGCAATTATACTTTAATTCAAGGCAAGTTAGAATAACAATACATTTACGATATAATATAAACAAATCAGACGTTAGTCATGAAATTATATAATAACGTTGTACATATATTGCAACAACAGGTGTAGTGGACTAGTGACTTACCGGTTGGAACGGCTGGTTCGGTTGAGGGAGGTTTCTGGCCGCGTGTGACTGAGTGAGAACACGACGCCAGAAAGGGACTAAATTCATAATCTGTAGGAACTTGGTGGTGGTAAGGTCATTAATCAAAACATATAAAGAGGCTTTCCCCCTCTTTCAGCTCCACTCTTAATTTCAGAGGCGACTGTTATTATAGTTTTTGTCGCGATTTACCTTCGTTATCTGACCCACGGCGTTGGACAACGTTACAGCCGATTAACCCTCCGGTCTTCTTCAGGTATTTCTTGTCGGAGTCAGGAACCTTCTTGAATTTTGGAACCTTCTTTTTGAATTCGGGAACCTTCTTGACGTAATCGGGAGCCATCACGGAACTTTGAACCCAACTCTGTATTCAATCCACGGGTGTATCCTGTTCTCATTCCGTTTAACATAGCTGAAGTACATATGTTAAGCTGTGATAATTATTGTTCTGTGTTACTGTCACCAATGACCAGGACTGAACTCGCAGCCTAGAGATAACTGTTAAACCAACGCCTTTATTCACTACGTTATATGTCCAATTGGACAAGAATAATCCAAATAATTCAAACCGTTTTGTATCATACATCAAAATGAAGCTGATTCTCTGTGGATTACATCCCTAATTTTCAACATAGTCACCGTTTCTCTCAATAGCAATGTTACATCTTAGAATGAGAGCATGTATTCCTACCCCATAAAATTGTATTGACTATTTTTTAGCCACTTCTGGATAACTTTACCGCATCCTCCATACACACCAGATTTAGCGCCTTCAGACTATCATCTATTCGACCCCATGAAATAGGTTTTGAGAGGCAGACATTATTCCAGTGACAAGGAAGTGAAATCTGTAGTGAAGAAGTGGCTCAAAGAACAGTCAACAGAATTATATATGCTCCCATTCGAAGGTGGAACATTGCTATTGAGAGAAACGGTGACAATTTGGAGAAGTACGGATATGATCCATAGAGAACCAGGTACATTTTGCTGTAGGATACATATTCCTGCGTTAGTTATTATACCTGTCCTAAACAAAATGGCATTATATTTTGACTAACCTAAGTGAAGAAGTAAGGATGTGATCCATAGAGGACCAGCTTTATTTTGATGTATGATACATGTTCCTGTATTGGCAATTATACCTGTCCTAAACAAAATGGCATTATATTTTGACACACCTATGTGGAGAAGTAAGGATGTGATCCATAGAGGACCAGCTTCATTTTGATGTATAATACATGTTCCTGTGTTGGTAATTATACCTGTCCTAAACAAAATGGCATTGTATTTTGACTTACCTATGTGGAGAAGTAAGGATGTGATCCATAGAGGACCAGCTTCATTTTGATGCATGATACATGTTCCTGTGTTGGTAATTATACCTGTCCTAAACTAGACTCCATTACTTTTTGACACACCTGCGTACATCCCAGAAACACATATCCCGAACTGTATATATATTATACAGAGGGATAAATTGGACACACTAATTATTTGGTTATTTTTCTCCGTAGGTTAGAGTTATTGACGAAACACCTATGACCACAACTGTTATTGAAATAAAACTTCTTTGATAATAAAAGAATACAGTTTGTCGCCGCGAAGATGTATAGAACATGCACTGATCCATGAAAAACCTAGCATCACTTTACGGCCTGCTTGCTACAACATTTTGACCGATGTACACTCCGGCCTTCTTCAGGTATTTCTAGTCGGACTCGGAAACCCCCAGTCTCCCTACAATACTTTTGTCATATATTCCCTAATAGCACTAGATGCCGCTTAACGCTATACCCAGGACACTAACAACCTCAGATACCGCCTTCTAGCACATATAGGTTAAAAATGGGTTGAGGGCTGTCATGAGAGCAATAGTGTCGTGACTATCATATAGGTCCTATGGCTTGATGTGAACAACTGATGTTTTGGAGCCTTCTAGCGTAAGTAGGTATTTACCAAGCCCTCCGCACGAGCAGGATGCGACACAAGGTCATTTCTTAAGCGGAGTTTAACAGGTTTGAATTCAGAGTTTTTCTTCTCCTAAACTAGTTACTTTACCAAGGTTAAAAAGCCCAGTCTGGGTAACTATTTGTCCATAGCTGGAGGGGGAATAGTTGGATTCATACTTTTCCTAAGGATATGTGAAATGCAAACAGCACTAAATTTACACGCGAGATATGTGGTTTATTTAAAAGACATATACAACAAAAAACAAAAAGGGGTAATTAAGATAATTACGGTCAAAAACATAACCTATATATATATATATATATATATATATATATATATATATATATATATATATATATATATATATATATATATATATAATATATATATATATAGAGTTGTAATGGGTCCAACTTGAGAAAATTAAATATTCTATAAAAGAGAAGGTCCGCAAAATGGATTATGTTTTTTGAAATTTTTATCTTATATTTGCGACACGTGTTTCAGATCTTCTGATATCTTTTTCAGGCACTGATTAATCATATGAATATGAATTTGTACATGTATGTATATATATATACATAAGTATCAAACCCCTCCCTTCCTGTTCGGTGGGAGTGGAGTATAGAGGAATTCCATTTATAACATCTGTGTTTTTTAGCACTTGTTTTTGTTCCTGGGAGTCTGGATCATACATTTTTAACTTTAGGGTCTTGAGAGTTCATGGTTATTTGTTTATATTAATGTTCTTCATATATATATATATATATATATATATATATATATATATATATATATGAGGAAAAATGAGTAAAGAAAAAGAATGTAGATGGATAAAATGAATTTAATCGATATCACATTAATCGATATCACTTACACATGTGTTTCGGTCAGTTTATGTGTGTGAAAATATTTCGCACACATCGAAGAAACGACCTTTATGAAAAAATTCGTTGGGAAAAAATAACGTTTGTTTTTTACCAACGAATTTTTCATTCAAAATAAATGTTCACTCTGATGAAGGTCGTTTCTTCTATGTGTGCGAAATATTTTCACACACATAAACTGATCGAAACACATGTGTAAGTTATATCGAAAAAATTCATTTTATCCATCTACATTTTCTTTTTTACTCATTTTTCCTCATATTGTCGGATTCAATTCCTTTTCTATTTTCACACACACACACACACACACACACACACACACACACACACACACACATATATATATATATATATATATATATATATATATATATATATATTATACAGGGTGTTCGGGATGAATTTGGCATACTTATATCTGGTTATTTTCTCCGTGCGCTGGAGGTATTGACATACACTACGCATCATTCAAAAGCGTGGACCCTTCTTCATTCATATACATGATGACATATATAAATGGATGACTAGAACCCACCTGAATCATGGAAGGGAATAACTTCTATCATGGTGATCTGTGCCGGCCATCAAAATAAGGAGATTATCGTTGCTGCCCAATGCTCCCTGAACACTATAAAAACAATCAGGCATGAAATGGAAAATTGCAATGGAAACTACGAGACTGTGGCTAGAAGAAAGCAACATAACAGACGATCTGATTGCGTTCGTACCGCATATTTCCTCGAAAATCTGCAGAAAATGTGTTGGAGGACCATCAGATGCCTACGTGGAGTTGCTAAACTCTGTAGTCAATCCCTGGATAACAAGGGTGGCCAATAGTAGGCCATACGTATAGCAGCAGGAAGCGTCCCCCTGCCACACCTCTGGGAAAAGTCAAAAATGGTTGTCGGCGAATTTTTACGACTACACCAGTCCCAATGTTTGGCTTCCGAACTCCCCATATCTTAACCCCATGGATTATTATGTATAGGGCTCTGTTTAGAAAGACAGCAATCGCTGTGCCAGTACTACAAAGGCCCAGTTAATCGACAGAATTAAGGTAGTTTTTGAGTCTCTTCCCAGGGAAACTGTAATATCAGCTTGCTCCAGGTTCAGGAGCAAGATTGAGGCTGTGATCGACACTAATCGCAGTTATTTGTTGACAACAGTGTACTTTCCGTGCCTGTTGAATGTCTTTACAATCCATTAAATTTTGGAGTTACCAAGCACTTTTTCTTTTTCCTTATGAAACTGTCAAATTTATCCCGAACACCCCGTATATATATATATATATATATATATATATATATATATATATATATATATATATATATATATATATATATTAAAGCTGAGTGAATCAACGATTGTTTGCTAAATGCTTTTATCCTGTTTTGTCTAATGACACAACATTCATACAAAAATATTCCTTGGTTTTAGGATTCAGTTTTTTGGTGGAAAAAATCCAATTTTAATCGGTTCTAATTAGTCGTAATTTGCAATTAATTAAAAAAACTGACCGTCTCTTACTCACAGTGTTACATACTCACACACATATACCCATGTTGGGTATATACACAAGTGTTCTTTTACTGGAGAGAGGGCAGAGAGATAGACAGGTAGACAGAGATGATGTGCATATTTGCATTACTTACTTCTTTGGCCATTGGTGATCTCTAGTCGTATCTATTATTTCTCTCTATGTTGACTTCTATTTCTAGGTCTTTGTTGGTTGTTCATCTTTGGTTCATTCCTTCTTCTTGGTCAGTCTTTTTGCCAAGACATTCATCAACCAACAACACCATACTATTTCTTTAAACTTTTATTTACTTAACTAAACTTCTTCCTCTAAGTA
>CM042171.1:8152006-8154506 GCA_023376005.1 Doryteuthis pealeii | reverse complement strand
CATTACCGTAATTATTTGTGCATATAAGATACACTATTTCCCCAGGTTTTTTCAGTCTAAATGTTAGAGGTTTATATTAAACACGAGAACGATATAAGCAACATTTATTTCGGCCAAATATCTCAACATATTCGAGACAGGATGAGTGAAATTAATTTATATATATAGTTCAAACTAAGGATTTTTACAACGTTTCAGAGATAAATGATTGCATACAGTCGTATGATTTCAAGTATTCGTATAAATATTACTCTTATATTGGTCTAAACATCGCATAGGCGAGAAACTGCCAGTAACCAGGCGACGCTGAATCCATGTCATCGCTACATTAACACACACACACAAATATATATATATATATATATATATATATATATATATATATATTATATATAATTTAATATACCAAACTTATTGGTAAATCCTCGCGGTGAGAAAAAAAAACCAGCAAATAGTTTGATTGTAAAAATATACTACCAAACATCAACCGAGAAGAAAAGAAAAGACCAAGATAATCGTACAAACAAAAAAATAATCCATTGGTACAATATTTTGGCCAAAAGAAAAAACAATTTATATGCATATATATATATATAAGATATATATTCATACAAAACCGCCAGGAGACTAAAGCTAATAAGTAAAAAGTGCTCAATACCTAAGTAGAGCAAATAATAAAGATAAATCTAATGAGTCAGACGAACCTCGTAAAAGTTTCGCTTAATGCTCTTCAGATATTAGCCCTGAAGAGCATTAAGCGAAACTTTTAGTAGGTTCGTCTGACTCATTAGATTTATCTTTATATATATATATATATATATATATATATATATATACATTATGTATGTGTATACATCCCTCGGATACAGAATGAGACAGATGTCAACAAAACATCTGTAAACAAATATATGTATATCTAACCAACTCTTTCTCTCTCTTGCTCGCCCTCTCTCTATCTCTCTATCTCTCTCTCACTCTCTATCTCTCTAAATGTCTAGCCACACTGATGAAAGGTGATACGTCGAAACACGGTTTGTGGATGACAATGATGTATTACTAAACCCATGATTCCTGTCATCGAATCTTTGTCTTCACACACCCCTATTTACGCCCCTATTTACACACCCTTATGTCACTCCCAAAAATAGAGAGAGTGAGACACAAATAAAAACTTGCACGCAAACATGCTCACACACGTATAAATATAGTTATATTATCTAATGTAGTTTGCTAAATATTTATGAATTAAGGGTGCTCGATATCCGTGACAGAGCACATATAATGTATATGTGTCTATCAGAATTTGGCTAGAGGTTCCAATTGGCGATATAAATAAGATTCTCCAAGAGACCATAATTCTGAAGCTACTTTAGATTCGCACACACACACAAACACACACACTCACACACACACACTCTCACGCAGAAACACACTCACACACACACATACAACAGCATTTATATATACATATATATATATATATATATATTATATATATATATTTCTTTAATCTTTTTTTTATATCATTTTTTCTTTTCTCTTTCGAAAATTGCTCAATAAAAGTATGTCATTATTTTAAAAAATCCTTTACACACACACACACACACACACACACACACACATATATATATATATATATATATATATATATATATATATATATATATATACATATTTATAATCCAAAATCAGGTGAAGAAATCTTCATTGCAACGTAGTAGTTTTTTTAAGATGTCGTAGTTTGCAGAGCTCAATGTGCGCTCTTATTATCGGAGTCACTGAGCAAAATTATATCAGTATATCTCTAGGCTCCCTGAAATAGGCTATATAGCTAAAAATCTAAATCTTCTGTTAATTTTTACTCTATATATATATATATATATATATATATATATATATATATATATATATATATTCAAAGAAAGAAAAAACTTAACAAACCGTCATTCCGTAATAAATTTATTTCGACCAAAAGCTCAAAAGGCTTTTAAAAAATTAAAAAAACATTTTTTCAACCATATTTCATTTTCCTTTTTTTCAACCATATTTCATTTTCAATTTTTTCAACCATATTTCATTTTTTTTCAACCATATTTCATTTCATTTTCTTTCTTTGAAAGTTAAATATTGCTCTGTATTTAAGCTAATTTATTGATTATTATACATTGAGCTCTTTTTAGGGATTCATAAAAATCCTTGTATGAATATATGTTTGCACCTACAGGAGCATACAGTATGGTTATACAGTGAGATTTTGAGGATTCCAGGTGGAATCATCCCTTACTACCAGTCATTTGGATACCTTATATATATATATATATATATATATATATATATATATATATATATATATATATATATTAATATAAGTGTATTTAGGCAGCATTTTTTCTTTAAAACAGGTTTCATTGAATTGAACAGACAATTCCTGTCTGACAAGTCTTTCGTCGATCCGTTCTAATCTTCGGGCCATCCTGGTGTCAGGGTAATATCAATTGGT
>CM042171.1:8132006-8139506 GCA_023376005.1 Doryteuthis pealeii | reverse complement strand
GATATGATAAACCTGAAGATTGACATTTTTGAGTTTTGTAATTTTTATTTCAAAAAGGTGGAGACTTTATTTGAGGCAGAAAAAAATTGACGATTGAACTGGTTGATTGATGGAATCGTTTTTTTTTTTTTTAAATTCGAAAAAAAAAAACAAAAAAAAAACAAAACAATTTGAAAAAAAAAAAAATTTGAAAAAAAAAAAAAAAAACAACACATTATTAGGCTTCCCCGGCTAAGCGACATAGTAGAGCAAAAAACAAATTTGCCACTTAAAAAAAAAATGGTTTAGTAACATTAACATTCTTTTTTTTTTATTATTATTATTACGATTATTATTATTATTAATATTAATAGTATTATTATTAACATCATTCTTTTTCCAATATGTTCAAATAGCAGTTTTCCCCGTTTTTTTTTAAGGGAATAATCCATTTTGTAACAGATTTTTTAAAAATTTTATTTATTTATTAATTTTATTTGGATTTCCACTTGGAATATTTTCTTTCCTTTTTTTTTTTTTTTTTTGGTTTGTTTAAATCCATACGAAGCTTTTTTGTATGGGAAGACCGATAATGACATAATCAGTTTCAATTGGTAAGGCCAGTTGTCCCACTTGTAAAGGCAACATAAGGTGAGTAGAGTTCATATTTGGTGGGCTCATCTCACCATTACCTCAGTAGACGAAATGTCATCCCGTATCTTCCGTAGGTTTTTCTTCTTTTTAATTTTTTTTATTTTTCCTTTGATAGATTCTTTCTTTCTTTCTTTCATCATCATCATCATCATCTTCAATCAATCATCTTCAATCATATCATCATCATCATCATCATATCGCATTTAACATCATCAACATCACCATCATCATCAACATCATCATTATCATCATCATGTTTTATAATTTTTTAAAATTGTTGATATATTTCTTTATTTATAATAATATTTTTTTTTTTAGAATTATAACTTGCCGTTATAATTATGTGTTTTTGTTTTTGTTTTTTGTTTCGTTTTTTTTTTGTTTTTTTTTGTTGTTTTTTTTTAACATTTTTGTCTTCTTTTTTTTTTTTTTTTGGTTTGTTTATTGTACGGCATTTCATAGCTTTTCTGTTGTGTCGCTGTCTTTTTTTCTTCAATATATATATATATATATATATATATATATATATATATATATAATTCTTTTTTTGTTGTTTTTTAAATCATCATTATTAATATTATTATTATTACAATAACGGTGTTTTATAAGCAAATATTAAGTTGATTCTTTGGAACTCCGTTTTTTCTTTCTTTTTTTTTTATTGACGATTATCAGATGGAAGACACATTCTTAAAGTTTTTTTGTTTCATGACCATTGACATCCCTTTATATACAACACATCAACGAAATGGCGACAAGCGAAGAACAAGAAGCAAAAAACTGAATGCTGTTTTTCACAGATCCTGAGCCGTAAGCCGCGTGAGATTCTGATTGATCTGAAAAAAAAAAAAAAAAGAAGATATAAATTATAATTAAAATATTGGCAGATATATATATATATATATATATATATATATATATATATATATATATATATGAGTGTGTGTGTGTGTGTGGTGTGATTAAAATATTGGCAGAATACAAATAAGAAATAGATTATTAATTAAAATATTGGCAGAATATATATATATATATATTATATATATATATATATATATATATATATATATATGTGTGTGTGTGTGTGTGTGTGTGTTTGGGCAGCATTCTTTCATTTATACATGTAGAATTAAATAAAGACACGTTTCTCTTTAACAATTTTATTAACGATCTTTTTAAGCTTTCTGCCCAACTTTTTTTACATTTGGATGGAATCCGTAGATTAGCCCACCAAAGTTCTTATCCCAAGTACTTTCGGCACTTCGAATTGCCACCATCAGGGGTGATATGTTTATGTTCAAGTTTTTTCAAGTTAGTGGTAGTGAGAGTAACTAGGAGGGGAACTCGTAGAAATTATATTAAGGGGTGTGGGGAATGGAAGGAGGAGAATTAGTAGGAAAAGTGTTATAGGCATTTTAAAATGTGAGTACTGCATTGAAAATTAATCTTATAAATTATTATCTCTTGCCTCGATTTTATACAGTAATGCTAGCATGGTCATCATTTTTCTATTCATCTTTCTCAAATAAGCCTTTTACTGTTTTTGTATCCCTTCCATATACTGCTTGTTCATAAAACAATATGTGCATATATTATCTGCTGGGATATGTTTATGTATTCTTTTCAATGAATGTGTTAAATGTGTACATATGTGCTCATGAACTTATCTTGTCTTGTCTTTCCTTCCATTTAATCAATCCAAGAGTATCATGGATATACAAATCCTTGGTCCTTTGTGACTAAATATCCTCCCTACCACCAAGCATTCCTATACATGTAGATCCCGCCAACCTTAATGGGATCTTAGATGTCGTATGGCAGCCAATACATCCTGGCACGCCAGTGGGTGCCACACATTGAAACGCATTGGGCTGCAATCTGCCAACAATAGAAAATGACTGCCATCGTTTGAATTGTTTGTTGTATAAAGCTTCTAGTATTTTTGTTTGTTCTCTTTACATTGTGCAAAATGTGCGTATTTACCGTTAGGATCTTTCGGTAAATAGAGTTGGGACATACATGTAATTTTAGATGTTGTAACAAGGAACTATTATCTGTCATATGAAGAGTCAAACGGCGTGACAAAGTCGTTGAGGTAAAACCGATGTAGGTATTTTCATTTTTGGGGGAGACCACTATTTCCTAAGGGACATTTAAATGTGTATATTACATTGGTCTCTTTAAGACGACTTGTCTGGGGAGAGGAGTTGTTGCGGAATACTCGTGAGAAGGGATTGGTAAGTATGTATACGCACATATACACACATACTCACACATACATACACATATGCAAATGATGGCAGCACACTCGCGTTCAAGTATTGCCATTGCTTGATATAGTAACAATAAAAAAAGCTCAACAGTTCAAACAATATAATGGTGAGCTTCAAAAACATAAAAAGGACAAGACATGTATTGCATATCAAGCAATGCCTGTGCCTGAAGCTTTTTTTAAGTGAGGAAAGGCTTTGCACAAAACCAATCCCACTCTCTAAGTGACTGCCACATTTGAGCCGAAAAGAAGAACAAGTCAACATCATTGGCTGCAGCAGCCGCCGCAGGTTAAATTTTGGAGTTTTTCCTTCTCCTAGACACTTGCCTTGACAAGGCTGAGGAATGCATCTCTCCCGGTGGTTTTGCTACGCGCCTGGATACCAATCCAAGTATTTCTACGTCCCCGCGTATGTTATTTGCTAGATGGCCGTTGAGCGAAAGGCTTCATCCGCCCTTTGACAGGTTTTGTTTTTCGTCCTGCTGGATGTATAGCCATCCTCCTCACCAGATAGGCTTGGTGGGGTAACCGGTTTAGTCGCTGATAACATATGCACATATACACATACACATGAACACATTCACTCATGCATACCATTTTGGATTCAACGATAATATTTATCACATTAAGGAATTGAAATCGTGTCGCATCCAACTCGTGAGAGAGGATTGCTAAATATGTATAAGCACACATAAACACATACACACACTCATATATATTTACCAACCCCTCCACACGAGCAGGATGCGGCATAAGGTCAATTTCTTAAGCGGGGTTTAACAGGTTTGAATTCAGAGTTTTCCTTCTCTTAAACTGATTAGTAGCCATGTTTAAAGAGCTCAGTCTACCCTGCTATTTACCCATAGCTGGAGGGAGAATTAAATCAATACCTTTCCCAAGGGTATTAGCGCCATGTGAAATTCAAACAACTTCGTCCAGGAATTGAACTCGGGTCGACGGGTCCACTTTTAACTACTCTAACCATTAGACTGCGCCTCATACACACACATATACATACACTTATAATAATGGCTGTCAACTCGTGTTCGAGTAGGACCATTTTTTTAAAGTTTTTTTATCATAGTTGAGTGCCAGTAGCATTTGACACTCTATTACTTGTGTTTTCTCAGGTGACTCACCAGGCCATACACATATATACATACACATATACACATACACACACACAAACACATTCACGAATGCATACAATCTTTTTTGATTGAAAGATAAGATTAATCTACATACCTGATCCCCGTTTGGTAACCCAGGTCCTCCTGGTGGGTACATATTGTGCAATGGGTAAATTTGGGTTGTGCGACACAGCATTGTGACCATTTCTCGTAGAATTTTTCACTGATCCTGGTTTGTATCTGGTGCTTTCGTGCTCTGAAGAAGAAAAATATAAATGAACGATTATTAAAATCAAACAAACATCAAAAACCGTCTCTGATATGTTGAAACCCTAAAACATAAAATCAGAGAACAGATTCCGATCTCGCCAGTTCTCAACTTAATCTATATATACATATATAAATGACAATTGTGGTATATTTATTAGGTTGTTACAAAAATAATGGCGGTTGAAGTGCTCGGTTTTGAAATGTCATTTCAACATAGAATTTTGTTGTTTATTTTCAGGTGAATTTTTGCATATATAATAATTAATGTGTGCTCAAAAATAGAATTTAATTTCATTTTCAGATAGAAAGTATTTTTGAAAAATAGGGTCTTCAAAGATGAACATGCCTAAACATGACCTTCGCCTTCTTATGTTTGCATGAGTTTCAAGCTTGGGCAATAATGCCTCCGAAACTGCTGCCAATATCAACAAAGCATGGGGAGATGAATCACAAGTGATCGGAATGTACGAAGGTGGTTCCAGAAATTCCGCAGTGGAGATGAGAGTCTTGAAAATGAAGAAGGTAGAAGACGGACATGCAGTCTTGACAATGAACAATTGCAGGCAGTTGTTGAGCAAAATCCATGACAAAGTCAGAAAAATGTCTCAGACACTTGGTGTCAGATTGCAACAGTTTTCCCCCATTTACAGAGTATTGGAAAGGTGAAAAAGCTCCATAAATGGGTTCCTCATGAGCTCAATGCGCACCAAAAACTTAGCGGTTTGAAGTGTGCTCGATCTCTGTTTGCGTAACACCAATGACCCCTTTCTTGCGAATAGTCACTTGTGATACGAGATCTTACCACATCCTCCATATTCTCCCGCTCTTTCACCTACTGATTATCATCTTTTAGGGTACTTAAGCCATTTTTAAATGTAACACTTTTCGATCTAAAGAAGAGGTAGAAGCATCATTTAAAGATTTTGTTGCATCACAGCCAATAACTTTTTACCAACGCGGAATAAATGACCTCGTAGACCGATGGCAGAGATGCATAGCTGCCCAAGGCTCGTGTTTTGACTAATTTTAACATTTCTACTGTTAATGTTTCAAAATAAATGTATGTATTTGAAATCGCAATTATTTGTGTAAACCTAATATGTCTGGGGGGGGGGAACTTCGAAAATAAAACAATTAACGACAAAGTAAATATATACAGATTAATATCACCTGGGATTGGTTTTTGAGCAAAAATAATAGTGCTTTAATTTATTCGTGAAGATAATTAAAAAATAAAATTTAAATGAAAAGAACATGTAATTTCTTTTTCATTTAATATTTTTACGGGTAGACATTTACAATTCTTTTCATAGAAGTTGGATCAATGCCAGGTCTATTTTTTACACAGGGATTTAAATGGGGCACCCCACGTGGATTCAACTCACGATTCAATAATAATGGATCTGCGGGACTAATTAAAACATCCCCCTCTACCCAGGGTAGCCACTGCTAGTACATATATAAGGGCATTTGTGTGTATGTATGTATGTTCGGATGAAACTACGAAATAAAACAATTGATGACAAGGTAAATATTATGCACACATTCACTATCACCGGATCTTGATTCTTGAGCAAAAATAATGAATATCACATTTATAATCGTGAAAGATAACAAACATCAAAGCTGGGAGGAAACTTTCGAAAATAAAACAATGAACGATAAAAGTAAATAATATTATATATATTATATATATATATATATATATTCACTATCACCAGGGCTTGGGTTTTTGGCAAAAATAATAGAGGATTTGATTTTATTCGTGAAGATAATTAAAAAATAAAATTTAAATGAAAAGAGCATGTTTTTTTTTTACATTTAATATTTTAGATAGTAGAACATTAACATGTCATTTTCAGAGTAGCTGGATCAATGCAAGGTCTATTTTATTCATAGGATTCAACTCACGATTCAGTAATAATGGTCTGCGGGACTAACTTGAAAAAATCCCCCTCTACCCAGGCGACGCCGGTAGCCGCTGCTAGTACATAATTAAGGACAGTTTGTGTGTATGTATGTATATCGGAGGAAACTACGAAATAAACAATTGATGACAAGTAAATATATATATAACACATTCACTATCACCAGATCTTGATTCTTGAGCAAAAATAATGAAGATCTGGATTCATATTCGTGAAAATAATTAAACAATGAAATTCAAGTAATAACAGCATAGTACTTTTCTTTCTTTCTTGCATTTAATATTTCAAATACGAGACATTAATTCTTCTTTCCCAGAGTGTCTGGGCACTTTTCTTCTGATGCCCATCAGATTCTTTTTTTTCATCAGATCACGGCCTTACTATATTAATACAGCCCCACATGATAATTAAGAGCAAAAATAACAGCCGATTGGCTGATAGTCAATCCTGTAGGTTTTAGGCTGGAAAATTTAAAAATAAAAAATGAACAAACTGTTTTTCTTTTTTTTTCTTCAGAAATGTAATATGAAAAGTTAACCTTTTTTTGTGAACAAATTATCGCGAAAAACTTTTAAAAATCAATATTTAAATGCAAAAGTTATGCGTTAGTATTTTACCAAAACTAGCGTCTTAGGCAAAACAGACCGTATACGTGATTGAAAGCATAAAAACAAGGTAAATCACAGCCGTTTATAATTCGTAGATTAGTGAAAGACACAAAGTATAAATAACGTATTTTAATTTTGAAAAGAATTTTAAATTAATTAAATAATGACTAAAATTCTAGCGGTAATATTTTATTATTTTCTGTTAAATTTTAAAGTTACCTTCCTTTCTGCGTCAAGTTTATAAGCGACCAGAATAGTTAAAATATAATCGGCCTGTTATTTTTTGCCTCTTACTGTATCAGATGGGGCCGTATATACTAGTAGGCCATGATCAGATGATTCTAATGGGGCATCCCGCGTGGATCCAATAAGATCAGATTCAGTAATAAGGGATCTGTGAGACTTTTTTGCTTTCTTCTACCTAGGCGACGCCGGTAGCCCCTTCAGTACATATATAAGGGCAGTTTGTGTTATGTATATTTGGAGAAACTAAGAAAATAAAACAATAACGACAAAAAGTAACTGTAGTTTACACATTCATCTCACGGATCTCGCTGTTTTTGAAAATCCTATATAAAAAACAAGAAAAAAAACTAACAACGTACAATCCTGATGACGACCGATGAAATTGGTTTGGAAAGCGGCTAGGGGTAGAAAAG
>CM042171.1:8129723-8131906 GCA_023376005.1 Doryteuthis pealeii | reverse complement strand
GCAGTGGCATCAGATAAAAATAATCCAAAAGTGCTCAATATTAAAAACATAGGAGTAATAATAATAATAATAATAATAATAATAATAATATAAATAATAATTAATAGAATAGTAAATGTAGTAGGACTTTGCGGTAATAGAGATGAGACTGTTAAACCATACACTCTGCGAATGATAGCAAACTAGCACAACGAGAATTACAAAACTAGACCACGACTGGGTTGGGAAGGTGATCCACTGGGAATTTGCAAACAACTATAATTTTGACCACCACAACAAAATGGTATATGCAAAACCAGAATCTGTTCTTGAGAAAAAACGCACAAAATCTCTGGACTTTGAAAATTAAAAACGGATCACCTTATCCCAGCAAGAAGACCAGACATAGTTGTTCCATAAACAAAAAGAAAAACTTGTCACTGGTGGATTTGCAGTGGCCAGCAGATTCACAGGGCTGAAAGTTAAAGGCAAAATGAAAAAATGGAACCACAGTATCTGGACCTTTGCCCAGAAAACTGAAAAAAGTTATTGGAATATGAAACTATGCAAAGTATACCAATGGTTAGTGGTGCACTTGAGAACAGATTCCCAAAAAGATTAGAAAAGGGCTTGGAAAGTTTGGATATCAGAGGAAGCGATTGAAACCCATCAGAACACTGCACTCTGCTGCAATCTGCCCAGAAATACTCAGAAGCAGTCCTGGCAGAACCTGCAGGAAGACTTGCTGTCACTCAGACTCCAGTGGGAAAGACCATCAGCTAACACTGATGTGAAACTCAAAGGACATAAATAATAATAATAATCAATAATAATAATTAATAATAGAGTAAAAGAGTTCCTGCTTAACTTAACTCTTTTGTCTACTAACATCACACACACACACACACACACACACGCCACATACATACACACACACACACACACATATATATATATATATATACATATAATATATATATAGTAAAAGTAAAGTTTGTCGGGGTGCCTAAATGTCGGTATCAGTCAATCAGTCTGTCCCTTTTCACTAGGCAGACAAAGGAGATTATTTTGCGGTCTGAGGTGGAGCGCCACACTTACCATCACTCCTTAATTTACCCGCGACAGAATCCCTGTGCTACTCATACCCGGCTGAGTATGTGTTGGCTGAGGACCGGTATCGAACTTAGCGAACCTTGTGTTTTCGTTTGCCGAACGCCTCTATCGACGAGCTAAAACCGGTCCTCCAATATATACATTGCATCACAAAAAGGCAACAGAAAAACCAACACACACCACAGACACGCGGCACACCACACACACACACACACATATATGTATATTGATAGTTGATACTACAATAGTAAGTAAATCTTGAACAAACAAGTTCTTATATCAATATTCCAAAAGAGTATTTCACAATTTAGGCTGATTGTTTTCTATGATGTTATAGAAACTACAAACAGACACCACACACACATACAAAACGAACAAACATAACACACACACACACAGACAATAAAATATAACCATATGATATGGAGTGCTTGTGAGTGGTATATGTATATATGTGTTTTGAATGTGTGTTTGTGTGTACACTACACATTAAACACGCACACACATATATCTAACAACATGTATAGACTATATTATATATATACATATACATAAGTATATATGTACATATATACATTCTTCATGCTTTATTGCTTACCTATATTACCACCTATATAAATGTATATATATAATATTATATAGTATATAGTAATATATATATAGATATATATATATATATATATATTGGTGAGGAGGTGATTTATCACCAATGCAGGTGTAAAGAAAAGAATTAATTACGTAACAATAGTGCTTGCGTGTTAACCCTTGTATTTTCATACATACTAAATACAGGTTAACACCACAAACACCATTGTTACCGTATTTTTTTTCTTTACACCTGCATTGTGATAGCCTCTAAATCAAACCTTTCCGTAACCAATATATACACCAATGCTTCAAGCAAATTATTTAAAAACTCCCTTATATATATATATATATATATATATATATATATATATAATATAATAAAATTTGAATGGCAATACAATGCGTAAAAAATAAAGACAAAAAGATGTTTTATATGTCTATATAACATATAAAACATCTTTTTGTCTTATTTTTACGCATTGTATTGCCTATATTGTATTGTC
>CM042171.1:8117223-8124723 GCA_023376005.1 Doryteuthis pealeii | reverse complement strand
TACACACACACACACACACACACCACACACATATATATATATATATATATACATATATACATATATATTATATATGTACATATTATTATATATATGTACATATATATTATGTATATATATATAAAACTGTTCATGTATGTATCTATTATATATATATATATATATATATATATATGTATATATATATATAGAAATAGTTTAAGATAACCTCATTATATATACATATATAAATTATGTATATATATGTATAAAATATATATAAAATAATATATATATAATATACACTCTTTATAGATGTATATATATATCTACCGTTTAAGACAACTTTAATTTAATATTTATATATATAAATATATATATATATATGTATGTATGTATATATATGGAGAAAGTAAACAAGCATGGGATGTTGTACTGGGTGGGAAATGTATTACTTGTGGTGATGTCAGACCTTCTTCAGGACACGAACTAACTTCTTGCATTCAATGATGCATTAAAAGTTATCTTACTGACGGATGTCTGCGGTCGTGATTGGGAGGTGGGTGGTCAGCTGTTGAATCACGGCCGCAAGACACTTAAATACAAGAACTCAGTTCGTGCCCCGAAGAATGTGTAACATCACCACAAGTAATAAACTTCCATTCAGCACAAGATTCCTGCGTTTGTCTACTTTTCACCACATAACGGTCGGATTGATTTCCCTTTTTTACTCCCATATATATATATATATATATATATAATATATATATATATATATATATATATATATATATATATATGACACACCCATTTATAGACAGCATTTAAGATATGATAAACCTGAAGATTGACATTTTTGAGTTTTGTAATTTTTATTTCAAAAAGGTGGAGACTTTAATTTGAGGCAGAAAAAATTGACGATTGAACTGGTTGATTGATGGAATCGTTTTTTTTTTTTTTTAAATTCGAAAAAAAAAAACAAAAAAAAAAACAAAAAACAATTTGAAAAAAAAAAAAATTTTGAAAAAAAAAAAATAAACAACACATTATTAGGCTTCCCGGCTAAGCGACATAGTAGAGCAAAAAACAAAATTTGCCACTTAAAAAAAAAATGGTTTAGTAACATTAACATTCTTTTTTTTTTATTATTATTATTACGATTATTATTATTATTAATATTAATAGTATTATTATTAACATCATTCTTTTTCCAATATGTTCAAATAGCAGTTTCCCCGTTTTTTTTTTTAAGGGAAATAATCCATTTTGTAACAGATTTTTTAAAAATTTTATTTATTATTAATTTATTTGGATTTCCACTTGGAATATTTTCTTTCCTTTTTTTTTTTTTTTTTTGGTTTGTTTAAAATCCATACGAAGCTTTTTTGTATGGAAGACCGATAATGACATAATCAGTTTCAATTGGTAAGGCCAGTTGTCCCACTTGTAAAGGCAACATAAGGTGAGTAGAGTTCATATTTGGTGGGCTCATCTCACCATTACCTCAGTAGACGAAATGTCATCCCGTATCTTCCGTAGGTATTTTTCTTCTTTTTTAATTTTTTTTATTTTTCCTTTGATAGATTCTTTCTTTCTTTCTTTCATCATCATCATCATCATCTTCAACATCATCATCTTCATCATCATCATCATCATCATCATCATCATCGCATTTAACATCATCAACATCACCATCATCATCAACATCATCATTATCATCATCATGTTTTATAATTTTTTAAAAATTGTTGATATATTTTTCTTTATTTATAATAATATTTTTTTTTTAGAATTATAACTTGCCGTTATAATTATGTGTTTTGTTTTTTGTTTTTTGTTTCGTTTTTTTTTTTTGTTTTTTTTTTGTTGATTTTTTTTTTAACATTTTTTCTTCTTTTTTTTTTTGGTTTGTTTATTGTACGGCATTTCATAGCTTTTCTGTTGTGTCGCTGTCTTTTTTTCTTCATATATATATATATATTATATATATATATATATATATATATATAAATCTTTTTTTTTTGTGTTTTTAAATCATCATTATTATATTATTATTATTACAATAACGGTGTTTTATAAGCAAAATATTAAGTTGATTCTTTGGAACTCCGTTTTTCTTTTTCTTTTTTTTTATTGACGATTATCAGATGGAAGACACATTCTTAAAGTTTTTTTGTTTCATGACCATTGACCATCCCTTTATATACAACACATCAACGAAATGGCGACAAGCGAAGAACAAGAAGCAAAAAACTGAATGCTGTTTTTCACAGATCCTGAGCCGTAAGCCGCGTGAGATTCTGATTGATCTGAAAAAAAAAAAAAAAAAGAAGATATAAATTACTAATTAAAATATTGGCAGAATATATATATATATATAATATATATATATATATATATTATATTATATATGTGTGAGTGTGTGTGTGTGTGTGTGTGATTAAAATATTGGCAGAATACAAAAAATAAGAAATAGATTATTAATTAAAATATTGGCAGAAATATATATATATATATATATATATATATATATATATATATATATATATATATATATATATGTTGTGTGTGTGTGTGTGTGTGTTTGGGCAGCATTCTTTCATTTATACATGTAGAATTAAATAAAAGACACGTTTCCTCTTTAACAATTTTATTAACGATCTTTTTAAGCTTTCTGCCCAACTTTTTTTTACATTTGGATGGAATCCATAGATTAGCCCACCAAAGTTCATATACTAAGTACTTTCGGCACTTCGAAGTGCCATCCATCAGGGGTGATATGTTTATGTTCAAGTTTTTTCAAGTTAGTGGTAGTGAGAGTAAATAGGAGGGGAACTCGTAGAAATTATATTAAGGGGTGTGGGGAATGGAATGAGGAGAATTAGTAGGAAAAGTGTTATAGGCATTTTAAAATGTGAGTACTGAATTGAAAATTAATCTTATACATTATTATCTCTTGCCTCGATGTTATACAGTAATGCTAGCATGGTCATCATTTTTCTATTCATCTTTCTCAAATAAGCCTTTTACTGTTTTTGTATCCCTTCCATATACTGCTTGTTCATAAAACAATATGTGCATATATTATCTGCTGGGATATGCTTATGTATTCTTTTCAATGAATGTGTTAAATGTGTACATATGTGCACATTAACTTGTCTTCTCTTTCCTTCCATCTAATCAATCCAAGAGTATCATGGATATACAAATCCTTGGTCCTTTGTGACTAAATATCCTCCCTACGACCAAGCATTCCTATACATGTAGATCCCGCCAACCTTAATGGGATCTTAGATGTCGTATGGCAGCCAATACATCCTGGCACGCCAGTGGGTGCCACACATTGCAACGCGTTGGGCTGCAATCTGTCGACAATAGAAAATGACTGCCATCGTTTGAATTGTTTGTTGTATAAAGCTTCTAGTATTTTTGTTTGTTCTTTTTACATTGTGCAAAATGTGCGTAATTTCCGTTAGGATCTTTCGGTAATTAGAGTTGGGACATGCATGTAATTTTAGATGTTGTAACAAGGAACTATTATCTGTCATATGAAGAGTCAAACGGCGTGACAAAGTCGTTGAGGTAAAACCGATGTAGGTATTTTCATTTTTTGAGAGACCACAAATTCCTAAGGGACATTTAAATGTGTATACTACATTGGTCTCATTAAGACGATTTGTGTGGGGAGAGGAATTGTTACGTGTACTCGTGAGAAGGGATTGGTAATAGGTATACGCACATATACACACATACTCACACATACATACACATATGCACATGATGGCAGAAAACTCGCGTTCAAGTATTGCCATTGCTTGATATAGTAACAATAATAAAAAAAACCCTCAACAGTTCAAACAATATAATGGTGAGCTTCAAAAACATATAAAGGACAAGACATGTATTGCATATCAAGCAATGCTTTTTTAAGTGAGGAAAGGCTTTGCACAGAACCAATCCCACTCTCTAAGTGACTGCCACATTTGAGCCAAAAAGAAGAACAAGTCAACATCATTGGCTGCAGCAGCCGCCGCAGGTTAAATTTTGGAGTTTTCCTTCTCCTAGACACTTGCCTTGACAAGGCTGAGGAATGCATCTCTCCCGGTGGTTTTGCTACGCGCCTGGATACGAATCCAAGTATTTCTACGTCCCCGCATATGTTATTTGCTAAATGGCCGTTGAGCGAAAGGCTTCATCCGCCCTTTGACAGGTTTTGTTTTTCGTCCTGCTGGATGTATAGCCATCCTCCTCACCAGATAGGCTTGGTGGGGTAACCGGTTTAGTCGCTGGATAACATATGCACATATACACATACACATGAACACATTCACTCATGCATACCATTTTGGATTCAACGATAATATTTATCACATTAAGGAATTGAAATCGTGTCGCATCCAACTCGTGAGAGAGGATTGCTAAATATGTATAAGCACACATAAACACATACACACACTCATATATATTTACCAACCCCTCCACACGAGCAGGATGCGGCATAAGGTCAATTTCTTAAGCGGGGTTTAACAGGTTTGAATTCAGAGTTTTCCTTCTCTTAAACTGATTAGTAAGCCATGTTTAAAGAGCTCAGTCTACCCTGCTATTTACCCATAGCTGGAGGGAGAATTAAATCAATACCTTTCCCAAGGGTATTAGCGCCATGTGAAATTCAAACAACTTCGTCCAGGAATTGAACTCGGGTCGACGGGTCCACTTTTAACTACTCTAACCATTAGACTACGCGCCTCCATACACACACATATACATACACTTATAATAATGGCTGTCAACTCGTGTTCGAGTAAGACCATTTTTTTAAAGTTTTTTTTATCATAGTTGAGTGCCAGTAGCATTTGACACTCTATACTTGTGTTTTCTCAGGTGACTCACCAGGCCATACACATATATACATACACATATACACATACACACACACAAACACATTCACGAATGCATACAATCTTTTGATTGAAAGATAAGATTAATCTACATACCTGATCCCCCGTTTGGTACCCACACCGGTCCTCCTGGGTGGGTAACAATATTGTGCAATGGGGTATAATTTGGGTTGTGCGACACAGCATTGTGACCATTTCTCGTAGAATTTTTCACTGATCCTGGTTTGTATCTGGTGCTTTCGTGCTCTGAAGAAGAAAAATATAAATGAACGATTATTAAAATCAAACAAACATCAAAACCGTCTCTGATATGTTGAAACCCTAAAACATAAAATCAGAGAACAGATTCCGATCTCGCCAGTTCTCAACTTAATCTATATATACATATATAAATGACAATTGTGTGTATATTTATTAGGTTGTTACAAAAATAATGGCCGGTTGAAGTGCTCGGTTTTGAAATGTCATTTCAACATAGAATTTGTTGTTTATTTCAGGTGAATTTTTGCATATATAATAATTAATGTGTGCTCAAAAATAAAATTTAATTCATTTTTAGATAGAAAGTATTTTTGAAAAATAGGGGTCCTTCAAAGATGAACATGCCTAAACATGACCTTCGCCTTCTTATGTTGCATGAGTTCAAGCTTGGGCACAATACCTCCGAAACTGTTGCCAATATCAACAAAGCATGGGGAGATGAATCCACAAGTGATCGGAATGTACGAAGGTGGTTCCAGAAATTCCGCAGTGGGGATGAGAGTCTTGAAAATGAAGAAGGTAGAGGACGGACATGCAGTCTTGACAATGAACAATTGCAGGCAGTTGTTGAGCAAAATCCACGACAAAGTGTCAGAAAAATGTCTCAGACACTTGGTGTCAGCATTGCAACAGTTTCCCGCCATTTACAGAGTATTGGAAAGGTGAAAAAGCTCGATAAATGGGTTCCTCATGAGCTCAATGCGCACCAAAAACTTAGGCGGTTTGAAGTGTGCTCGATGCTCTGTTTGCGTAACACCAATGACCCCTTTCTTGACCGAATAGTCACTTGTGATACGAGATCTTACCACATCCTCCATATTCTCCCGCTCTTTCACCTACTGATTATCATCTTTTAGGCACTTAAGCCCATTTTTAAATGGTAACTTTTCGATCTAAAGAAGAGGTAGAAGCATCATTTAAAGATTTTGTTGCATCACAGCCAATAACTTTTTACCAACGCGGAATAAATGACCTCGTAGACCGATGGCAGAGATGCATAGCTGCCCAAGGCTCGTGTTTTGACTAATTTTAACATTTCTACTGTTAATGTTTCAAAATAAATGTATGTATTTGAAATCGGCAATTATTTGTGTAACAACCTAATATGTCTGGGGGGGGGAACTTCGAAAATAAAACAATTAACGACAAAGTAAATATATACAGATTAAATATCACCTGGGATTGGTTTTTGAGCAAAAATAATAGTGCTTTAATTTATATTCGTGAAGATAATTAAAAAATAAAATTTAAATGAAAAGAACATGTAATTTCTTTTTCATTTAATATTTTACAGGGTAGACATTTACAATTCTTTTCATAGAAGTTGGATCAATGCCAGGTCTATTTTTTTACACAGGGATTTAAATGGGGCACCCCACGTGGATTCAACTCACGATTCAATAATAATGGATCTGCGGGACTAACTTAAAACATCCCCCTCTACCCAGGGTAGCCACTGCTAGTACATATATAAGGGCATTTGTGTGTATGTATGTATGTTCGGATGAAACTACGAAAATAAAACAATTGATGACAAGGTAAATATATATGCACACATTCACTATCACCGGATCTTGATTCTTGAGCAAAAATAATGAATATCACATTTATAATCGTGAAGATAAACAAACATCAAAGCTGGAGGAAACTTCGAAAATAAAACAATGAACGATAAAGTAAATATATATATATATATATATATATATATATATATATATATTATATTCACTATCACCAGGGCTTGGGTTTTGAGCAAAAATAATAGAGATTTGATTTATATTCGTGAAGATAATTAAAAAATAAAATTTAAATGAAAAGAGCATGTATTTTTTTTTACATTTAATATTTTAGATAGTAGACATTAACATGTCATTTTCAGAGTAGCTGGATCAATGCAAGGTCTATTTATTACATAGGATTCAACTCACGATTCAGTAATAATGGATCTGCGGGACTAACTTGAAAAAAATCCCCCTCTACCCAGGCGACGCCGGGTAGCCGCTGCTAGTACATATATAAAGGACAGTTGTGTGTATGTATGTATATCGGGAGGAAACTACGAAAATAAAACAATTGATGACAAGTAAATATATATATACACACATTCACTATCACCAGATCTTGATTCTTGAGCAAAAATAATGAAGATCTGATTCATATTCGTGAAAATAATTAAACAATGAAATTCAAGTAATAACAGCATAGTACTTTTCTTTCTTTCTTGCATTTAATATTTCAAATACGAGACATTAATTCTTCTTTCCAGAGTGTCTGGGCACTTTTCTTCTGATGCCCCATCAGATTCTTTTTACATCAGATCACGGCCTACTAATATTATACGGCCCCACATGATACATTAAGA
>CM042171.1:8099723-8112223 GCA_023376005.1 Doryteuthis pealeii | reverse complement strand
TTATTTCTCTTTAGATTAGGAAAATGAATTAACGTTTGGTGGAGTGTCTGTCTAATGTGTAATTCATCCATTGCATTACAAAAGGCTAACTGTACAATTACAGGTGCATTAGTCTATTGCATCAGTGTCTGAGACGGAGCACCACACATAACAGCTGACACCAGCTACTCTCTTTGCCGCACAGATATATATATATATATATATATAATATATATATTTCTCATATATATATATATATATATATATTTGTGTGTGTGTGTGTGTGTGTGTGTGTGTGGTGTGGTAAAGATAAAGGAAAAATGACCAAAAAAGAATAACTCAAGCAAGTAGATGTAGGAGATATATTTCGTTCCGCGTTAAGCGGGACTTCATCAGTCACTTTATTAAAGCATAGTAAACACATTTGCATTTATAGAAGAGAAAGTGAGTGGTTGGGGGAGAATATATATATATATATATATATATATATATATATATATATAAATTTTTGGTACAAGAAATTTTTAGATAATATTGTAAGTAAAGGGGTCATATGTAACTATTTATTTATTCAATACAAAGAGATGGTACCATCTTAGAAATAGCAGCAATGGAAAAGGTGCTAAAACGAAAAGAATAGGTTATTTCTCTTTAGATTAGAAAAATGAATTAACGTTTTGTGGATAACGTTGTCTGTCTAATGTGCAATTCATCCATTGCAATACAAAAGGCTAACTGCACAATTACAGTTGCATTAGTCCGCTGCATCAGTGTCCGTTCATTAATTACGCCAATTCCCCGAGATTAAGACTTTATTCTAACTGTACACTAAATACAGCTCAATTATGCACACGCCCTTCTCTAACCCTCGGACTTCAGAGTCTCACCACACCGGCAACAAAGCAACCCACTCTCCTATTTAAAGAGTCTTGAGAGTTCGCAGATGCCAGTGACAAGAAGTAATCACCATTCTTTTACAGTGTTATTTCTCCACAAAAGGGGAAATATCTTTTTGCTCGGAGGCAAGGAGAGACAGTTTTGATAAAGGGTCGGCCGTATGGTTCCATTGTGCCGCTTATTATAACACTGGTAGAAACGAACGGGGAAGGAGAGAAAGAAAAACGTAAAGAGTAGAAAAACATGGCATCTTTAAAACCTACATTCTTACCGACATCTTCGATGAATAATGGCTGTTGGCAGGTGTTTGGTAAAGTTGGGATTGGACTGGAGGCGAATTAACAGCAGCCCTTGTCTTCTCGCGGTATCTTTACCCTCGGGGCACGAGTAAATATTGCCAGTTCGGTGCGGCGGGTTAATTTTCGTTGATATTCAATGACTTTCTCAACAAGCTCTGACAGAGGTAATATTTTGCCGAGCGAAAATAATTCGAGAAAAAGTACCCTCTTCCCAACCAACAATCAGAAAAGCCATTCAGATTTCCCCTTTCATAAATGACAACAATCATATAATGACATAAGATCTTTAGAATGTGATATGAAAACTTAAATATCATTTAAGTTTTATGAGCACTTTGATTTCAGACAGCTCACGCAGCGAAATTAGTTAAATCTGTTGTTTGATGTTTCCTGGTTAGAGTTATTTACTAAGCTTAGTTTAGATGTGGCACAAGGCCAGAAGTATGGAGCGCATAATGAAAATCGAACTCATTAACAATGGTCTACTAATCTAGCTTGCTAACCATTACACTACATGAAATGCGATATTTTTTGGTTATATTGTTATTTACTAAGCTTAGTTTAGATGTGGCACAAGGCCAGAAGTATGGAGCGCCTAATAAAAATCAAACTCATTAACAATGGTCTACTAATCTAGCTTGCTAACCATTACACTACATGAATGCCATATTTTTTGGTTATATTGTTATTTACTAAGCTTAGTTTAGATGTGGCACAAGGCCAGAAGTATGGAGCGCCTAATAAAATCGAACTCACTAACAATGGTCTGCTAATCTAGCTTGCTAACCATTAAACTACATGAAGTGCCATATTTTTTTTTTGGTTATATAGTTATTTACTAAAGTTAGCTTAGATGTGGCACAAGGCCAGAAGTATGGAGCGCCTAATGAAAATCGAACTCACTAACAATGGTCTGCTAATCTAGCTTGCTATTACAACGTGAGGTGCCCTGGGTAAATACACACAGTTATTTACTAAGCTTAGCTTAGATGTGGCACAAGGCCAAAAGTATGGAGCGCTCAATGAGAAGCAAACTCACTAAAAATGGTCTGTGAAGCGAGTATGCTAACCATTACACCATGTGAGGTGCCCATGTCTTCTGGGTATTGTTAATTACTAAGCTTAACGTAGATGTGGCACAATGTCAGAAGTATGGGGCACCCAATGAGAATCGAACTCACTATCAATGGTCTTCTAATCTAGCTGACTAATAATTACACCACGTGAGGTGCCCATGTATCCTGGGTATTGTTCTTTACTAAGATTAGCGTAGATGTGGCACAAGGCTGGAAGTATGGAGCGCCCAATTAAAATCGTACTAATTAACAATGGTCTGTTAATATAGCTTGCTAACTATTAAACCATGTGATATGCCCTGGGTAAATACATATAGTTATTTACTAAGCTTAGCTTAAATATGGCGCAAGGCCAGAAGTATGGAGCGCCCAAAGAAAACCGAACTAATTAACAATGGTCTTGCTAACCATTACACTACATGATGTGCCAAGTCCGCCAACTTTAGAGTAATTTACTAAGCTTATTTTAGATGTGACACAAGGCCAGAAGTATAGAGCGCCCAAAGAAAACCGAACTAATTAACAATGGACTGCTAATTTAGCTCGCTAACCATTACACTACATGATGTACCAAGTCCGCCAACTTTAGAGTAATTTACTAAGCTTATTTTAGATGTGACACAAGGCCAGAAGTATGTAGCGCTCAATGTGAATCATTGAATGCAGTTTTACAGAGGATAATATATGGGCCAGTTGGTTGGCTGGTTGGTTGGATTTTACGGTATGTCCACCGTCATTGGGTTATTTTATGCCAAAGACATTTTGTTTTATTCATTCTTGTTGGGTATTCATTTTTTTCCCAATCTGAATTCTTAAAAAACACATTTTAATACTCATTTCATCATATTTAAACACAAGGTGAGACTCTAACAGGTATTACCACGCCGGGTTATGTTGGACCTGGGAGTAATGTTAATAAAAGGGATTTAAAATCCCTTCAAACCTCAATTTGGAAAATTTCCCCAAATTTTTCCAACGTACCAACTATCAGGCAAGATGTCCGGGCACGGCCCCTAACTAGAAACAACAGTTGGAATGTTAATTTCATAGTTTTAAGGGGTCCGCCAGGCGTTTTTAAGTTTTTTTTTTACATGCGTCAAAACAACCTGAAAAAAAAGGCCTGTTTTGAATGCCTTTTCAAGTGTTTTTCACGCTCGATTTTCAGTATATGAATTTAAGCAAAATTTTTAAGATAACCATTTTCAAACTTGCAAACTATCAGACATCATTAGACCCGTTAGGGGCTTGCTAAAAATACCAAATTCAATGTTATTTTATTACTCTTCGATAGTGTTACACCGTTTTTTTTTTTTTAATAGCCAGTTTGGAAGTAAAAAAATCCCTTCATATTAAATCCCTTTTATTTCATATTTCCTAAAGCCCCAGATGCAGTTTAAAGTCTTACTCAAGACAAGCAGACCCTTCTAGCACACCTATGGTAAAAAGGGTTAGGGGTTCCCATGAGAGCTATAGGGTTGGGACAATCAAATACGTCCTAGGGCTTGACGTAACCAGCCGATCGATTGGAGGAAGCATTTTCCACCGTCCGTCTAGCCTAAGTAAGGACCACAGTAAGTGATGCATGACTGACGAGGCAGAAATAGATAAGAGACCGATATATATATATATATATATATATATATATATATGTGTGTGTGTGTGGGGGGGGGGTATGTAGATTGATAGATAGGAATACACTGGAATATGTAGATATGAATATAAATATATAGATTATCCATCTATATGTCTCTATATCTAATTTTATTGCTATATATATATATTCATACCCCCCCATATATATATATATATATATATATATAATATATATATATATATATATATATAATCCAAAAGTCCTGAGCAGAAATCTTCCCTACGACACAAGTTTTATTTAAAAAACCTGTCGCAGTTTGAGAGCTCAATGTGTGCTCTTAATGTTAGAGTCACAGAGCAAATATATCAGTAAAGAAATAACAAAAGACTTAGAGATTTAGCTTTATAGTCTATTTCAGGATGCTTAGTCAAATAGTCTAACTCTTCCGATTCATCAGATGCGAATCTCTCTCTCTCTCTCTCTCTCTCTATATTATATATATATATATATATATATATATATATATATATAGTCATCCACAGACACACGTGTTTTCCAGATATCAAGTCTCATCTGTGTGGCTAGACATTTGTATATATATATATATATAAATAATAAATAAGGATATATATATATATATATATATATATATATATATATATGAGTGTTTATTAAAAGAAAGAGATAGATATGAATAGGTCGGAGCAGATCTATAGATAGATAGATGGGAGTTTTTGTGTCATTCTCTATCTTAACAATCGATTGATATATAGATAGATAGACTGATAGAAGTAAACCAAAAACTACTTTAGATGGAAGCTAGAACCAATAATACCAGCACAGCATATAACAAGACAAACAAAATAGAAATTTCCAAAGAATACAGAAAATAATGAAAGATTGAAGAAAACTTAACGACTAAGTTCAACACAAACAAAACAATTCGAGAACAGACAGTGACAACAGAGAAAAATGTACAACAGAAAAGCCGAAGGGTTAGAATGATATCGGTAACCACCACCGCCTTCATTTTCTATTGCTTTTCAAGTTGTTTAGTAAAGCATTGGTTGTTTTCCAAGGAGAAGCTGATAGGTCCAAAGAAAATTGTAAATTGCGGTTGCGCTGAGGACATTTGAAACCGAATACTGTGATTTTAGGGTAAAAATGTATTGCAAATGATTTTACTATAAGAATGCATTACAAATGATTTTAGTGTAAAAATGCATTGAAAATGATTTTACTATAAAAATTTATTGCAAATGATTTTAGTATAAAAAATGCATTGAAAATGATTTTACAATAAGAATGCATTACAAATAATTTAGTGTAAAAATGTATTGCAAATGATTTTACTATAAGAATGCATTACAAATGATCTTAGTATAAAATGCATTGAAAATGATTGTACTATAAAAATGTATTGCAAATGATTTTAGTATAAAAATGTATTGTAAATGATTTTTACTATGAAAATATATTGCAAATGATTTTACTATAAGAATGCATTACTAATGATTTTAGTATAAAAATACATTGAAAATGATTTTACTGTGAGAATGTATCGCAAATGATTTTACTATATGAATCTATTGCAAATGATTTTACAATAAAAATACATTGAAAATGATTATACTATAAGAATGCATTGGAAATGATGTTTGTATAAAATATATTGCACATGATTTTAGAATAAGAATGCACTAAAAATGATTTACTATGGGAATGCATTGCAAATGATTTTACTATAAAAATGTATTGAAAATAATTTTAGTATGAGAATACCTGAAAAACGATATTACAAAAAGAATGTATTTCAGATGATTTTAGAATAGAAATATATTGCAAATAATTTTAATATAAGAAGGCATTGCAAATGATATTGCTATAAGAATGCATTGCAAAAGATTTTTGTATAAGAATTCATTGCAAATATTATTACTATAAAAATGCATTTCAAATGATATTACTATAAGAATGCAACGCAAATGATATTACTATAAGAATGCAATGTAAATGATTTTACTATAAAAATGCATTGCTAATTATTTTACTATAAGAATGCATTTCAAATGATTTCCCTATGATTGGTATAAGGAAGAATTGAGACCATCCAGAGAATACTGCTCTGCTGCAATCTACCAGAATTCAAGAGAAGAGTCCTGGAGACGAGAGGATACTTGTTGTCACTCAGACTCCAAGAATATACCATCAGCTAATGCTGGTGTGAAAAACTAATGATAATAATAATAATAATAATAATAATAATAATAATGATGATGATGATAATAATTTTATATGAGATATCAGTTTTTAAATCATTAGAAAGCAAATAAAAATTTAACAAACGGAATTGCCACATTACTGAGTATTATGAATAGGATATATTTGAAAATAAAAATAGACAAAATGCGTAGTTTCGCGAGAGAAACACACATACACACGCACGCGAGTACACACATACACACACACACACGCGCGCGTACTATCACACACACACACTTGCGCACGAGCGCGCACATACGTGTACACACAGACACGCAGACACACACACACACACATGTATATATATATACAACCAGGTAGAGAGAGAGAGAGAGAGAGAGAGAGAGAGAGAGGGAGATGGAGAGAGAGAGAGGGTGGAGGAAGGGAGAGCAAGAGAAAAGGAGAGTTTGAATGGAAGAGCGTGAAAAATGAAGAGCGTCGGTTTGGTGGAGAGCGGGAGATGGTTTCGATTTAAAGATTTTTTTTTTTTTTACCTTTTCAGTATTTTTTTTCTTTTTTAGGCAATTACAATGGCGAAGTTAAATAGATGTAATTATATTATTTGAAAAGTTATGCACCAGCTATCTCCCCTCTGTGGAAAATTCTATGGAAATAGTTGGAAATTGAAAGGGCCTCAAAATGAAAGAAATTAGTGTGACCACCTCAGAGGCATTCAGAGCTCTGATGAAAGAGATTCACGGAAAAGGGCGGGAGAAATTCACCACCCTCCCCCCCACACACACATACACAAACGCGCGTGCGCACTTACACACATAAATCAACACATACACACACACACCCGCGTGCGCATACATGTACGTCCGTATAAATATACAACATCACATACGTGTATATATATATATATCCGTATATATGCATACATACTTCTGTATACTTCTATAAATATAGTCTTACATACACCCTCCGTCTATCGCATATATACACATACACTCGCTTATTTATATACACATACATATAGGTAGTTACATAAGTATATACACATGTCTTACGTTTTAGGATGTTCTTATTTAGGAGTTGTAGTCTACGATGCTACCAAGGCGGTGAGAATTCAATAGTGACTAAACTTTTAAATTTTGGTATTTTCATAGATGAAAGATACCGTGTGGGCCAGAGGATGTTGTACGACATTTCTAGCTCTGACTAAGCTTAGTTTAGATGTGGCACAAGGCCAGACGGTTGGAGCGCCCAATGAGAATCAAACTCACTAACAATGGTCTGCTAATCTAGCTTGCTAACCATTACACTACTTTAGAGTTATTTCCTAAGCTTAGTTTAGATATGGCAAATGGCCATCTGAGGGGACGGTTTAGCTCAGTCGGTAGAGTGTTCGGCTAGAAACCACAAGGTTCCTAGTTCGATATCGGCCCCCGCCAACTCAGCGTATGAGTAGCACAGGGATCTGGGCGGTAAAGTGAGGAGCTGGTGGTAGGTGTGGCGCTCCACCTCAGATGCTAAAATAATCTCCTTGGTCTAGCGCTAGTGAAAATGGGTATAGACTCCGTCGCATTAGGCCGCCCCGACGACTTTACTTACTTATGGGGTGCATAATGAGAATCAAACACACTCACAATAGTCTGCTAATGTAGCTTGTTAACCATTACACAACACGAACTGTCCCATTATTTTTTATATATAGTTATTTACTAAACTTAGCTTAGATGTAGCACAAGGCCAGAATTGTTATTAGTATTATTATTTACTCCTGTTGAGTTTTCACATCAGCATTAGCTGATGGTCGTTCACTGGAGTCTGAGTGACAGCAAGTCTCCTTAGGTCTCCAGGACTCTTCTGAGTATTCTGGCAGATTGCAGCAGTGCAGTGTTCTGGGTGGTATCAATCCTTCCTCTGATTTCCAGACTTTCCAAACCCTTTTCCAATCCTTTTGGGACTCTTCCAAGTGCACCAACTACAATTGGTATTACTTTGACTTTCATATTCCATAACTTTTTCAGTTCTCTGGCAAGGTCCAAGTATTTGTCCATTTTTTTCATTTTTCTTTAGCTTCACTCTGTGATCTGCTGGAAATGCAAAATCCACCAGTTGACAAGTTCTCGCTTTTTTGTTTATCAACATTAGGTCTGGTCTTCTTGCTGGGATAAGGTGATCCGTTTTTATTTCAAAGTCCCAGATAATTTTATGCGTTTCATTCTCAAGAACGATTCTGGTTTATGCATATACCATTTTGTTGTATGGTCAAAATATTTTTTTTTGCATAATTCCCAGTGGATCACCTTCTCAACCCAGTCGTGTCTAGTTTTGTACTCCCGTTGTGCTAGTTTGCTACATTCGCATAGTATATGGTTTACAGTCTCATCTCTATTACCACAAAGTCTACATTTACTATTTTGTTGGTCTTTTCAATTTTCGCTTTGATATAGTTTGTCCTTATGGCATTATTTTGTGCAGCAATTATTAGTGATTCAGTTTCTTGCAGCAATTATTATTATTATTATTATTATCATTATTATTATTATTATTATTATTGTTGTTGTTGTTGTTGTTGTTATTATTATTATTATTATTATTATTATTATTATTATTATTTCACTTCTTGTGTGTTTTTCACATCAGCGTAACTGATGCTATCTCACTGGAGTCTAAGTAGCAAATCTCTGCAGGTCTCTAGAACTCTCCAGAGTATTCCAACTGATTTCAACAATGCTGTATCTGGTTGGCCCAAATTCTACCCTCTCATTTCTAGTTCCTCAACTATTTTTTCTGATCTTTTGGGGACCGTTTCTAATACCAGAACTACAACTTGTATCACTTCCACCCTTATATTTCACAGTTATTTTCAACTTCCTGGCAAGGTCCAGATATTTGTCTATTTCGTCGTTTTCTTTCATCTTCATGTTAAGTATCTGGCAGCCATCCTTAGTTCAAGATGTAGTGAATAAGTAAGCAAGCCAATAAGAATCTGGTGTTATAGTATTCTTTGTAAGTCCGACGTCCAAGAGAATCCAAGTGTCAATGACATAAGTTTAGAATCAGGCCTCTATTAATACAGCAGAAGCAGCAGCAACAGTGCCATTGATTGGACAATAGGAATACTTCTCGAGTCACGTGTTTATAGGCGAGTCTATAAGTAGAAGTGACCATTTGCCTCATGCCTTATATCATAAATAATCCAACACTTCACCTGCCGTGACATCAAAATATATCCGTCAACAAGTTCTCTTTTTTTCTTTTTAATCAATACTAGGTCAGATCTTCAGGCTGGGATAAAGCGATCCGTCTGTATCTTAAAGACTCTCATTTTATGCGTTTCATTCTTAAGAACAGATTCTGGTTTGTGCATATACCATTTTATTGTATGGTCAAAATTGTGTTTCTTGCACAATTCCCAGTGCATCACCTTTCCACCCCAGTCGTGTCTTGCTTTGTATTCTCGTTGTGCTAGTTTGCTGCATACGGTTATACATATTATATATTATACAATTATAAATAAATACATATGATATATTATACAATTATAAAATAGGTTATACAATTATACATATTGCTGCATACGGTTATACATACGCACGAGCAGGATGCAGGATGCGATACAAGGTCAATTTCTTAAGCGGATTTAACAGGTTTGATTTTAGAGTTTTCCTTCTCCTAGACTAGTTACCTAGCCATGGTTAAAGAGTCCAGTCTGCCTTGCTATTTACCCATAGCTGGAGGGAGAATTGGATTCATACCTTTCCCAAGAGTATGAGCGCTATGTGAAATGCCAACAGCTTCGTCCAGGAATTGAACTCGCGTTGACGAGTCAATTTCCTACGACTCTAACCATTAGACCACGCGCCTCCATACGGTTATAAGATGGTAGATTGTTTCGTCTCTGTCACCAGACAACCTATATTTGATGTGTGTTTTATCTATTTTTGCTTTGTCATTAATTTCCTAGTCCTTTAGTTAATCTGTCTGAGATCCTCTTTTGTCTATTTTAAGAATATCCCAGATTATCTTATAATGGGGACGGCCCATGTATTTATTCCTTTTGATGAAATGTCTGCTGCTGAGCTTGGTTTCTAGGAGTTTTCTTGTTCTTCTGAAGTATTATTTTTAAAAATAATTGAGTAACTGGCCGACATCCTTGGTTCCAGTTGTAAGAAGAACTTAAAATAAACAAGTGAGTAAACCAATATATATATTCACCAACTCCCCCGCACGAGCATGATGCGACACAAGGTCAATTTCTCAAGCGGAGTTCAACAGGTTTGAATTCAGAGTTTTCCTTCTCCTAGACTGGTTACCTAACCATGGTTAAAGAACCCAGCCTGCCCTGCTATTTATCCATAGCTGGAGGGAGAGTCGGATTCATACCTTTCCCAAGGGTATTAGTGCTAAGTGAAATGCAATTAACACGTCCAGGATTTGAACTCGTGGCGACGAGTCCATTTCCCATGACTTTAACCATTACACCACGCGCTTCCTTGCAGTGAGTAAACCAATAAGTCCTTGTGGGATAGTATCCTTTTAGGTCCGACGTCCTAGATAGTCCGAGTAGCAGTGAGCTAAGATTAGAATCAAGCCTCTATAAATACACCAACAGCAGCAGCAGCAGCACTGCCAGTGATTGGATAATAGGAATCTTCGGTGGTCACATGGTAGTCAAAGAGTCTATATTTAGAAGTGACCACTTGTCCCATGCCTTATATACAGAAAAACTCCAACACTTTTCCTTTCATCTCTGTTTGATATTGTCTGTTTCTAAAATTCCTAAGTATTTGTAACTTTTTGTTCTCTAAGTGATTTTATAGTGTCCTTATTTGGTAGTTGTATTCCGTCCATTATGTTTCTTTCCTCCAGTTTTATCACTAGCATGGCACATTTTCGATTCCGAATTCCATTCCTATATCTTGTACCAGGGTTTCTAGTTTTTATCCACTTTTTTTTTGCAAAATTCTTTATGTCATCCATGTACATAAGGTGTTTTTTTTTCTTGCGGATTAGTGAATTTGTATTCCACTGTGCATTTTCTAAGTATATAATTGAGAAGCATCATTGCTATAATAAATAGTAGTGGTGATAGCGAGTCTCCTTGGAAAATACCTCTTTGCATTTTTACTTCGGGCAGGGATTGCCCTCCTGCTTTTAATGGACTCTCCATGGCTTTTTTAAATGAAATTTATGAGTGTTATTGGATATTTTGCACATTTTAAACATTCTATAATCCAGGTATTATTATTATTATATTTACTAGCAACAAAAAACACCCTCCGGGTGGTGTAAAAACTAATTTTTAAAAGATATTGTCTGGGGGGGGGGGAGGCAGTTAAAAATTCGATGTTTGAGGGTTTTTATCATAAGTAAGAAAAATCATTAAATAAAGGAGTTAAAAAATAAAACAATTTGAAATGGAAACTTAGTTCTGTCCCTCTCAAACAAAATGTGTGCATCTGTTAATTATTAATCGAATAATTATTTTGAATAATTTGCACATAAAATTTTACATAAAATCGTAAGTATTTATTTATTTGTGAACTTTTAGTTAACTTATTGTGGCTGAAAAAGGGGCGAGGTTAAAAAAAATAATTTTAAAAATGGATTACAGATTTGCCACATAATTTTTCCATTTAAAGTAATACAATTTTCTAACTAATTTCATAGTTTATGCATTTTATTTATTTAAATAATACATAGTTTATCCATTATAATTGAAAGGAATCAAACGTTGAATTATAAAGAATAGCTTATATCTATTTTATTATTGATAATTGTTCTTTAAAAGAATAAAGACTTTATTCTATGTATTGACGACTTTGGTGATTGTGACGTAAGCAGTGACGTAATTTTTGTTACAGATAAATAGAGAGCGAATCTCCATTATTAATAGATATATATATAATTATATAAGGGAGCAAGATAATCAAGTGCTATGAAATATAGAATGATTCTGACAAAGAATATAATAGTTCTAAAAAAACGTAAAGAGACCCTTACAGAGGATAAATAGGGCAGTGCGAGCGGACCACAAGGTTAAGACTTATAGAAAACAGAATAAGACGGTCCGAAAGGGGAAATATCTGTGGTGAATTTGAGTAAAGACGTTTATTTTCAAGAACACAGGGCAGATGGATTCCTCAGCAATAATGATGAAATACCTACATTTAATGTTCTGTTGTGTTTTATCAATTTTTACTATGATATATTTTGTTTTATTATTTACTCCTTTTGAGTTTTCACATCAGCATTAGCTGATGGTCTTTCACTGGAGTCTGAGTGACAGCAAGTCTCCTCAGGTCTCCAGGACTCTTCTGGGTATTCTGGCAGATTGCAGCAGTGCAGTATTCTGAATGGTTTCAATCCTTCCTCTGATTTCCAAACTTTCCAGACCCTTTTATTATTATTATTATTATTATTATTATTATTATTATTATT
>CM042171.1:8082223-8094723 GCA_023376005.1 Doryteuthis pealeii | reverse complement strand
TGGCATTTATATATATATATATTATAATATATATATATATATATATATATAATATATATATATATATATATATATATATATGAGTGTGTTTGTGTGTTCGTGTGTGTGTTTGAGTGTAAATTCCTCAATATATTCAAAAAATGTTAAAAGGAATGAATTGATATCACATAAAAACGTCAGTTTTTAATTCTTATGATTTCAATATATATAATATTATATATATATATATATATATATAGAATAGATAGATAGAGATAGATAGATAGATAGATATAGATATATAGATATAGATATATACACGCACACGCACTCACAAAACCCAGACACATATATATATATGTAAATATATATATATATATATATATATTATATATATATATATATATAAGCTGTGTGTGTCTTATATTCTATAAGTTTATCCCTGCGTCGTATAATTATATATGTATATATATAATTATATATATATATATATATATATAATATTATATTATATAATAATTTGTGTGTGTGTGCGTAGTATGTGTGCGTATGTGTGTGTGTGTTTCTGTGTAGTGTGTTAGCCTGTGCATATATATATATATATATATAATATAATATAATATGTATATATTCTAAAAAGAGAAAGAGTGTGATAAAACAACCATATATGTAGAGAAGGAAAAGAGACAAAGGTATATATTACATATATATATATATATATAATATATAATATATTATATATATATTAGCGAATAATTTTATCAATAAATAAAATTCTATTCAACATTAACATTTAATCAAACACCCACACAAATATATATATATATGTTGTAATATATGTGTATATATGTATGTATTTATATGTACACACACACATACACACACACACCACACACACACATATATATAATATATATATAATATATATATATATATATATATATATATAAAATTTGTTAAATATATTAATGAAAATGTTAAATGAAATGAATTGATGTCAAACCAAAAAGATATCAATACAAATCCCTATTATGTCATTTGCCACCTGATTGACTTTGTTCTATACACTTTCTTCGTCTCTCTTGAATCCTTTACTAAGTTGGCTATTACTCCCTAGTCTTTTTTCGTTATCTTTGTTTTCCTCTATTTTCTTTTTTTGCGTGAACTTTTCTATTTACAAACTTAACAAATTTCTCCTAAATCAGTATATGATGCGTGAACTTCGACGTGGGAGGAATTCTCAACTCATATTTCAAAATTTTAGCTGTTGTTACAGCTTTGAGTTTACACATTTATTATTTTTTTCATGTCTCATTATTATTTCTAAATTTGTCTAGTACTATATATTTTTTTCAATTCCTATTTAAATTAATACATATTGTATATATTATATATATATATATATATATATATATATTTCAAAAATTTTAGCTGTTGTTACAGCTTGAGTACACATTTATTATTTTTCATGTTATCATTATTATTCTAAATTTGTCTAGTACTATATATATTTTCAATTCCTATTAAATTATACATATATATATATATAAATATATATATATATATATATATATTTTCAAATTTTTAGCTGTTGTTACAGCTTTGAGTTTACACATTTATTATTTTTTTTTCATGTATCATTATTATTTCTAAATTTGTCTAGTACTTTATATTTTTTCAATTCCTATTTAAATTATACATATATATAATATATTATATATATATATTATATATATATTTCAAAATTTTAGCTGTTGTTACAGCTTTGAGTTTACACATTTATTATTTTTCATGTATCATTATTATTCTAAAATTTGTCTAGTACTATTATATTTTTTCAATTCCTATTTAAATTATACATTATATATATATATATATATATAATATAATATATATATTCAAATTTTAGCTGTTGTTACAGCTTTGAGTTACATTATTAATTTTTTCATGTATCATTATTATTCTAAATTTGTCTAGTACTTATATATATTTTTCAATTCCTATTTAAATTATCATATATATATATTATATATATATATATATATATATATTTCAAATTTTAGCTGTTGTTACAGCTTTGAGTTTACACATTTATTATTTTTTTCATGTATCATTATATTCTAAATTTGTCTAGTACTATATATATTTTTTCAATTCCTATTTAAATTATACATATATATTACTAGCAAATATATGCACCCTCCGGGTGCAAGTATTTAATGTTTTGATATAAATAAAATACTATAATATTAGAAAGGCTATGTAACTGACTAAGAATGCAGATAAAAAGATTTGACACAGAGGGGATATAATCGAAAAATAGAACTGAAATTTACTCCTTCATCAATCTTCGTCCTTCATTGTTTATTTTTCTAAATTTTAAAAGTATGTTAGTTAAACAGAGGAAGTAAAGATAAAATGATTAGTTAGTTTTTCTTGTTAATGGATTTCATTTAAGATTCATTGAAGAGATTTTTGAATTATATTCATTAAAATAAAACCAAACAGTTTAGATAATCAATAATACTAAGGCATATATTTTATTAAATATTACATTTTTAATATCAATATGCAAATTTAAAGCCTTCCCGTTCGCAGCTGTAAACGTATATCTGTTGTATATATAAATACAATTGCATGTTATTAGTACAGCAAATTATGCCCTCCGGGTGGGCAAGTATTTTAGGTTTTGATGTAATAAAATATGTTAAAATTATAAACTATTTAGAAAAATGATAAACTGAGGGGGTATACATCGAAATAGGAACAGCTTTAGATTTAACTCTTCTATCATTTTCTTTCACTCCCGTCTTTCATTTTTCTAATTTATCTATTTTAGTTAGATTAGAAGTATTTAATAATTACAGTTCTTTCGTCTTGTTTTAATGGATTCTTTTAAGATTTATCCCCGAGATTTTGCTCAGATTCGTTAGAGAAAACCAAACAATTAGAATCAAATAATACTAAGCCATATTATTAAAATAAAATGTTTAAATACAATATGCAAATTAGAACTCTTCGTTCCAGACTGTAACCGCTATTTTGTATATATAGAATACATTGCAATGTTATAAGTACGTAGATATGGTCAACAGTATTAATAATGTAAAACAATTTTTTATTAATAATGAAGGTTTAAAAGAATGAAATCTGGAGAATTTGACGTAATAACTAAGGGAATTGTGACTTGAGTAGTATTATAGTTTTTCAGTTACAGACAGAAAAAACCCACAATCTCCATTATATAAGATATATATATAATATATAGTATATATATATATAGTTATATATGTGTGTTGTGTTTGTGTGTGTGTGTGGGTAACATATGGAATATATCCCTATCACTTTCCCCACTCATCAGATGCGGAATGATGGAATTCTTTTATTTTTTAAGCATTGAAAGATAACCCTCAAGCTTTTGATTAATTAATGATTACTACTATTAAGAATTATCAGAATTTATATATCATAGATTTATATATATGTATATGCATGTATGTATATGTGTATATATGTATGTGTGCATATGTGTGTATGCAATTATATATTATATATAATTTAATTATATATTATATATATATATGCATCAGGTGTAGTAGCCCAAATTTGATTAATATAATGATAGTACTATTAGAATTTCAAATATATATATATATATAATGTATATGTTAAGTATGTATATTGTATATATGTATGTGTGCATATGTGTGTATGTGTATATGTATATGTATATGTATACTATATATATATATATATATATATATATATATATGTAGTAAGCCCCCAACTTGATTAAAAAATGAGTAGTACATTAGAATATCAAGAATATATATATATTTTATATATATGTATATGGATGTAGGTATATGTGTATATATGCATGTGTGCATATGGGTGATCTGTATATATATATATATATATATATAATATATATATATATATATATGCCATAGGTGTAGTAGCCCCAACTTTGATTAATATACTGATGTATTATCAGATCATTTATTAGGTTATGATAAGTAATTTTAGCAGAGCAAGATAGATTGTAGATGTATGTATGATAATAATGCAACTTTTTATATATAGCATAAAGGTTAAAATAGTGTGTGGATGAGGGGGTAACATTATGGGTTCCCACCCCCAACTAGATTATACCTATACTAATCGTCAAATGGGTTATAAACCGCGTGTGTGTATTGGTATGTATGCGTAATAAAATATTTTAGAAGAAGAAAAAAATTAGCTCAGTCGGAGAGCGTTCGGGGGCTAGAAACACAAGGTTCCTAGTTCGAGTCCGGTCCTCACCAACTCAGCGGATGAATAGCACAGGGACTGTGGCGGTAAGAGTAAGGAGCTGATGGTAGGCTGTGGACTCCACCTCAGAAGCCAAAAACAATGCTCCTTGGGTCTAAGCCAAGTGAAAAGGGGATAGACCCCCTCGCTGGATGGCTGATAGCGATTTTCAAGGCGCCCCGAAGATTTCTTTTATATAATTATATATAAAATATATATATATATATATATATATATATATATGAGTGTATATCGTGTACGGGTGTGTTATATAGAGGGGAAATGCGGGTGTGTTGAATGTAGATGTATATGATTAATAAGTCTCAGTATGTCTATTTGGATATGCTAGAGTACAAGTACAGTTGTGTGTGTGTGGTGTGTGGATACATGTAATGTTGTTCATGGACAGATGTGTGTGTTTGTATGATGTATTATGTAATATTTTGAACATAGTTAAATTATTTAAGTAGATAAACAGTTTTCTTGGCATCTTCATATATATATAATATAAATGTATAAGTGACTTAGAAATAAAAAAATAAAAATAGAATAAAAATAAAATAAATTAAGGTAAATAGGAAGATATGAAGAAGAAAATAACTACTAAATAAATGAATTCTAAATAAACTGGCGTGGTCGTTTTAGTTGAAATCTGGAATAGATTGATTTAACAGAAATTCCGAACAAATTACTGACAACTGGTCAAATATCTTTTTATTACACTGAACGATACAGGACAATAAAAAAATCTGTTTTCAAATGCCTTAAAAGTAATAAAGAATTCATCATTCGCATCTGATGAGTTGGGAGAGTTAGACACTTTGTCTAAGTTCCCTGAAATAGACTATAAGCAAAAGTCGTTTGTTATTTATTTACTTATAAATTTGCTCTGTTACTCCAATAATAAGAGCACACATTGAGCTCTCAAACTGCGACAGGTTTAAAAACAAAAAAATCCTATGTCGTAAGGAAGATTTCTTTTCTGGACTTTTGGATTATATATATAATCTATCTCTGTTCATGTGTCTCACTCAATCCCAGAGTGTTCATGTATTTTAGCGTGATAAATTAGTTAAAGAAGGCTCGCGCCTTTTAAGGGCATGTTCCAGCAATCATTGCTGACAAGAGCAAATTAAAGATTTGAGGAGGGCCTATTTTCAAAGTTTGTGTTATATACGTTCTAACTGAGTATATTTATTTACCAACCCCTCCGCTCGAGTAAGGTGTGTCGATTTCTTAATCGGAGTTTAACAGGTTTGAATTCAGAGTTTTCCTTTTCCTAGACCGGTTGCCTAACAAAGGTTAAAGAGCCCAGTCTTGCCCCTACTATTTATCCATAGCTGGAGGGAGAGCAGCAATTCTATACCTTTCCCAAGGGATTAGCACTAAGTGAATGCAATTACCACGTCCAGATTTTTTGAACTCGGGGCGACGTTGTCCATTTCCCATGACTTTAACCATTACACAACCGCCTCCGACTCGTATTATATTTACCAAATCCTCCGCATAACAGGATACGAAACAAGGTCATTTCTTAAGCGAGTTCAAACAGGTTTGAATTCAGAGTTTTCCTTCTCTAGACAGGTTGCCCAGCCAAGGTTAAAGAGCTAGCTGCCCTACTATTTATCCATAGCTGAGGGAGAGCAGAATTCAGACCTGGGTAATTAGCGCTAGTGAAATGCGCCAGGAGAACTCAGGGCGACGTGTCCATTCCCATGATTTAACCATTATACCACGCGCTTCTACTCGTATATAATATTTACCAACTCCTTGCACGAGCAGGTGTGAACACAAGGTCAGTTCTTAAAGCGGCGTTTTAACAGGTTTTGAATTCAGAGTTTTCCTTCTTCTAGACCGGTCCCAACCAAGGTTAAAGAGCCAGTCAAGCCTACTATTTATCCATGCTGGAGGGAGAGCAGAATTCATACTTTTCCCAAGGGTATTACGCTAAGTGAAATGCAATTACCACGTCCAGGATTTGAACTCGGAGCGACGTGTCCATTTCCCATGACTTTAACCATTACGCCTCGCGCTTCCTAACTCAGTATAAGTTCTTAGATTACACAAATATGGAGAACAAGTATTGGCCTGTCTGTCTGTGTGTCGCTCAGCGTCTATTCTCTTGCGCATTTGATCTCTGTTCTGTTTTGATACGTCTTGTATATTCGAAAAGGTGAGACGTTGTTTTTTGGACAGAGGTCGATTTATATACAATGTATATGTATTTGAATATATATATATATATATATATATATATATATATATAATATATATATGTGTATATATATATGTGAGTGTGTATGTGTGTGTGTGTGGTGTGTGTGTATTTGAAAAATTTTATTGTCTAAGTTGCATCATTTTGCGTGTTTTCTTCTCAGAGAAAAACTTTTTTCTCCAACAGGCACGAAGATGCTTCGCACGGCCATTTTGTTTTGTCTGTATGTCAATATGGCTGTGAATGCAAATAAAATTACAAATCATTGCGATTGAGTAAAAAGAGTTTCAACTTCACAGACTGACACGAAAATAAAGGTGTATTTGAAAAATTGGGAAAATATTCTTTCACTTTTCTATCTTTATCACATTGATTCGTTCTCTCTCTTTCTGTCCTTTTCTTTTTCCTTGCTCTCTCCTCTTCTCTTTCTCTCCTCCTCTTTCTCTCTCTCTCTCACCTTCACTTTGATTCGTTATCTCTTTCCACCTCTCTCTTCACTCTTACTTTATCCTTTATCGCTCCTTCACTGATTCATTCTGTCTCTCTAACCCTCTCTCACGTTCTCTAATTTTCCTTCTCTAGGATTCGTTATATCTCTCTACCTCTCCTCTCTCTCTCTCTCTCTCTCACACACACACACACACTTTATCCACCTCTCTCCTCTCTCTCACTCTCTCTCTCTCTCTCTCTCTCCTTCTCTCTACATCATTACGATTCGTTATCTCTTTTCCAGCCCCCTCTCAAATCTTACTTTATCCATTTCTTTCTCCTTCAGTGATACCTTATCTACTTCTCTATCTCTACTTCTCCCTCTCTTTTCTCTCTCCCCTCTCTCCGCTCTCCCCTTCATTGATTCATTCTGTCCTCTCTAACCATCTCTCTCCCTTTGTCCTTCCTCTTTTTTTCCTTCCCTATGATTCGTTTTCTCTCTTTCCACCCCTCTCTCAACACTTACTTTATACATTTATCTCTCCTTCAATAATTCGTTCTCTACTTCTCTCTCACTTCACTAATTAATTATGTCTCTCTACCCTCTAGTTGTTTTTCTCCTCCCCCTCTTTCGAGAGAGAGAGAGAGAGAAGAGAGAGAGAGAGAGAGAGAGAGAGAGAGGAGAGAAGAAGAGAGAAAGTGAGAGAAGAGAACGAATTAACAGTAAAGGAAAAAAAGAGATTATATACCAGTGAATGAGAAAGAGGAATCAGGGAGAATAAGAGAAGTGAGGGAGAGCAAGAATATGAATAAGAAATGATCCATTTCTTCTTCTCTTCTTCTTCTTCTTCTTCTTCTTCTTCTTCTTCTTCTTCTCTATCTTTACGATTCTTCTTTTCTTTCTTCTTCTTCTTCTCTCTTCTTCTCTATCTTTACGATTCTTCTTCTTCTTCTTCTTTCTTCTTCTTCTTCTTCTTCTTTTGGTTCTTCTCTATCTTTACGATTTCTTCTTCTTCTTCTTCTTCTTCTTCTTCTTCTTCTTCTCTCTTCTTCTTCTTCTTCTGTTGTTCTTCTCTATCTTTACGATTCTTCTTCTTCTTCTTCTTCTTCTTCTTCTTCTTCCTTCTTTTTCTTCTCTTTCTTTCTTTCTTCTTCTTCTTCTTCTATCTTCTTCTCTTCTTTCTTCTTCTTCTTCTTCTTCTTCTTTCTTCTTCTTCTTTTGTTCCTCTATCTTTTACGATTCTTCTTCTCTTCTTCTTCTCTACTTCTGTTGTTCCTCTCTATCTTCGATTCTTCTCTCTTCTTTTCTTTCTCATCTTCTTCTTCTTCTTCTTCTGTTTTTCCTCTCTCTCTCTATCTTACGATTCTTTCTTCTTCTTCTTCTTCTTCTTCTTCTCTCTTCTTCTTCTTCTCTGATTTATACTCATCCTCCTTCATTCGATCTGAATTCAGATAGATATATTTTGGAGACAAGAACTGTTGTTCGGTACCACAAAACAGACCAAATGATACATCAGCAAAGGTCGACCATAAACAATAACAATATATATATAATATATATATATATATATTATATATTATAATATATATATATATATGTCTGTGTGTGTGTATGTGTGTATGTATGTATATATATATATGTGTGTGTGTGTGCGTGTGTATGCGCGTGTGTGTGGGAGCGACTGTGTATGCTCAGTTATTTTGTTTTTATATATATATATATATATATATATATTATTTATTTATGCATGCTATGTTTTTTGTGGTCGATATATATATTCATATATAATGGAGAATTCACCAAATATACTTTCTAGTACAAAGGATTTTACGAACACCACAACCACACACATATACATACATACATACATATAATATGTGTGTTTGTTCTACTTGTGTTCTACCTGTGGTCGATATATGAATATATATATACATAATATATATCATACGTATATATGTATGTAAACACATACACACTCTTTCACACACACGAATATATATACATATATATATGCATATATATATATTTATATACATATATATAAATATATATATGTATATACATATAAGTATATATATATATTATATATATATATATATATATATGTGTTGTGTGTGTGTGTGTGTGTGTGTGTATAATGTAGACTACACGAAGATACTTCTTAGTAGAAATGATTTAACGAACCCAAAACGAAAAGCAGGAAAATAATATATTATTCTATACTAACAGTTCCATTTCTCTAAAGTCCATGTCGCGTTTGCGAGTCGGTTTATGCCTAACTTAAAAGAGCGATACAATTGCTACTAATGCCTTTTCACGATATGAAAAGCAACGTTTCTTATTTCTTGTTTGAGAATCAATACATATTGCGCGCCAAAGGTTGAAGGGCCAGTGTGTTGCGAGTGATGGATACTCGTTCTCTGTTCCACTCGTTTCAGATGTCTGAGTCGACTCGAAGCGTTTCGGCAAAATGGGTTATGCATTGTCTAATTTTTCCTTTTTAAGTTCTTTTTGCATATCTGTCTCATATATGCTGGACATGCAAATTATGGTCACGTGCCACCGAACATCCGTGCATTTCTCAGTATATCAATATTCATACACACACACACACACACACATATATATAATATATAAAATACATGAACAACTCTGGATTGAGTGGAACACATGAACAGAGATAGATTACATATATAATATATATATATATATATAATATATATATATATATAAGATAATTCTACTGAGTCAGACGAACCTACTATTAGTTTTCGTATAAAGCTCTTCAGGGCTAAAATCTGACTCTTATCTGAGTCAGATTTTAGCCCTGAAGAGCTTTATGCGAAACTAATAGTAGGTTCGTCTGACTCAAGTAGATTATCTTTATTACTTGGCTCTACTTTATCGAGCACTTTTTACAAATTAGCTTCTCCTAGCGGTTATATGAATATATATATAAATCTATTACATATATATACATATAAATTGTTTTTTCTTTTGGCCAAATACTATACCAATAGATTATTTTTTGTTGGTACGAATATCTTGGTCCTTTTTTTTCAAATTTTTTTCTTCCTGGTTGATGTTTGGTAGTAAATATTTTTACAAATCAAACTCTCTGCCGGGTTTTTTCTCTCCGCAAGGATCTACCAACACGCTTGGTATATTAAATATATATATATATATATATATATATATATATATATATATATATATATATATATAATTCCAAAGTCAGAGAAGAAATCTTCCTTACGACATAGGATTTTTTTAAAAAACCTGTCGCAGTTTGCAGAGCTCAATGTGTGCTCTTATTGTTAGAGTCACATAGCAAATTTATAAGTAAAAATATAACAAAAGACTTAGCGTTTTTGCATTATAGTCTATTTCAGGAAGCTTGGACAAAGTGTCTAACTCTCCCAAAACAATTTTATTGACAATCTTTTAGAGCCTTGTGGCCAACTTTTTTTTAACATTTTGATATGAATCCGTGGATTAGTCCACCGAATTTATTATCCCAAGTACTTTCGGAACTTCGAAGTGCCATCATCAGGGGTGATTTGTTTGTGTTCCAGCTTTTTTCATGTTAGCAGTAGTGAGAGTAACTAGGAGGGGAACTCGTAGAAATTACATTAAGGGGTGTGAAGGCTGAAAGGTGGAGAATTGGTATATATATATATGTTATATATTGTACAAACGGAAATATGAATTTCTGGTTTTATTAAACAAAGAAGTTTTTACAACTGCCGCGTATCAGAATCAGGAGATAAAAATACGTGGGTGTAGCTAGGAAGATAAAAGAACTGAGGCTTCAGACAGTCGGTCGTCAAAGTCCCGGAGCAGTCAACGCGAGGAGAGAGTGAGGGATCGGAGTCAGTAGTCGGCCGAGCGGGACCTCGCGTAGTTGGTGTCGGAAAAGCTAGCGTTAATATTTACCAACTGAAAAAGCTTCGTCGCCCAGAAAATTTAATTGAAGGACCGAAAGTGTAAAGACTGAATATATAATTAAACTAGACCCTCTCTCTCGAAGTTAAGAAGCTTGAATTTATTTCAATAAACTTCTGAGGATAACTTTGGTGTTATTGTCGTCCCTTACAACGAAGATAAAACTATTGCAATAGTAACAGTGACGACGCGCTATTGCAACAATATATATATATAAATATATATATATATATATATATATATATGTGTGTGTGTGTGTTGTGTGTGTGTAAATATTTCGCTACCCAATGAAATTCGTAACTATTATTATTTGTATAATTGTCGTCACCTTCATTGTTATCTGTACAACGTTTCGGTCGATGTTTCCTCCGGCCTTTTTCATAGTAACTTATTCGGACTCGCGAACCTTCTTTTTCGAACTCGAAACCGTCTTGTCATAAACGGAACTTTGAAACTAATTCTTTTATCAGTCCACGGGGGTATCCTGTTCTCATTCCGCTAACAATGAAGATGGGGAAAATAGCCCGAATAATCCAAATAATACTAATTACCAAGCCTCATCTCAAACATTTAGAGAAATAGAATTTGTATCTGTTCATACTTCAAAAATGTCTCAGCCTATTTAAAAAAAAAGGTATTCAATCTCTGCAGGACGCTAAAAGATACTACCACTTGAACTTGAAGTAATGGCAATGAAGGGGTACTCCACACTGCCCAAAGATACAGAAAACGTTCTGGCAAATCATATAATTTACATTTTGAAGCACTTTAAAAGAAAAACAAAAAGTCTATGTATCGTATGTAAAGTATACTTGGTGAAGGACAGCGATGGAGCCTATCCCCTTTTCACTAGCGCTAGACCAGGGAAATTGTTTTTGCATCTGTGATGGATTGCCACAACTCCCCACTTTATCGCACATATCTAGACTGAGATACTCTTCGAGTTATCGAGGGTCAGTATCTGAAGTCGAACGTTGTGGTTCGATTGTACAATCGAAACGTAGAGGTAGATGTTAAAAAAAGGTAGATCAAAATACACACACAGAGACGCAGACATACAGACAGACAGACAGACAGACCACACACACACACACACACACACACAACACATACTATATATATATATAATATATATATATATTATATATATATATATATATATATAAGTAAACGAAATAACAAAAAGATTTAGAGATTGTGCCTATAGCCTATTTCGGGGAGCTTAGCACAAAGTGTCAACTTCTCCCAGCTCATCAGATGCAAATGATGAATTCCTTATTACTTTTATATGCCTTAAAGGAATTATTTCATTTGCATCTTGGTGGAGCTGGGAGAGTTAGACACGTTGTCTAAGCTCCCGAAATAGCCTTTATCAAATCTCTAAGTCTTTGTTATTCTTTAAAATAAATTCTCTGTGACTCCACAAAAGACACACATTGAGCTCTCAAACTGCACCAGGTTTTTAATAAAAACTCCTATGGTCGTAAGGAAGATTTCTTCTCTGGATTTTTGGATTATATTATTATATATAATATTTAATATAATATATAATTAAATATATATATAAACAGGTAGATATGAAATAACTGTAATAGATAGATAGATAGATGGATCAATAGGACTATAAAGAGAGATAGA
>CM042171.1:8076131-8082123 GCA_023376005.1 Doryteuthis pealeii | reverse complement strand
TCTGTTTTCTCTTTCACTTTCTTTCTTCTTTCTCTTCTTTCACCATTCTTCTTCTATTTCACATTCTTCTTCTTCTTTTCTTTTCTTCTTCTTTCACATTTCTTCACATCGTATTCTGTCACAAATTCTTTTCTTTTCTTTCTTCTTCTTCTCTTCTTCCTTTCACATTCTCACATTCCTCTTTCTTCGTGTTCAATTCTTCTCTTCTTCTTTCACATTTTTCACATTCGTCTTCTTCTTTCTTCACATTTCTTCTTTCTTTCACATTTTTCTTTCTTTCTTTCTTCTTCTTTTCTTCTTCTTTCACATTCTTCTTATTATATTCACATTCTTCTTCTTTCTCTTCTTTCTTTCACATTCTTCTTCTTCTTACTTCACATTCTTCTTCTTTCTTCTTCTTCTTCTTTCTCTTCTTCTTCTTCTTTCACATCTTCACATTCTTCTTCTTCTCTTCTTCTTCTTCTATTTCACATTCTTTTCACATTTCGTCTTTCTTCGATTTCATTATTCTTCTTCTCTTCTTCCTTTTTCTTCTTTCTTCTTCTTCTTTCACATTTACAATTCGTCTTCTTTCTTTCACATTCTTCTTCTTCTTCACATTCTTCTTTCTATCTTCTTCTTCTTCTCTTTTTTCACATTCTTCACATCGTCTTCTTCTTTTCACATTCTTCTTCTTTCTTTCTTCCTTCTTCTCTTCTCTTTCTCTCTTTCTCTTCTTTCACATTCTTATCTTTCATTACATCTTTCTTCTTCTTTCACTTCTCTCTCTTCTTCTCTTCATTGTTATTCTCTTCCTATCTTTCTCTTTCTTTTCTCTCTTCTCTCTCTTTCCTTTTTTCACATCTTCTTCTTCTTCTTCTTTCACATTCTCTTCTTATTTCACATTTCTTCTTCTCTTCTTCTTCTTCTTCTTCTTCTTCTATCTCATCATAAATCTTCCAAGAATCCAATATTAATATGAATTACTGCTAGAAGATGCAATACTTTCAGATAATATTTTGGACAATTTCTTATTATTACACATTGATAATAGTCTGACACAAAGTCATATGTTTGCGATCATCTGTCAAATTTACTGACAACACTTAGTAAGTATTTGTGTCAGACCAATTCAAAAGGATCTGACAAAGATAGAGATAGAATGGATAGAAAATAAGGATAGATATTGTATTTGAGGAAAAAAAAATAAAGTGCCTATTTACAGTGAAACCTATATTATTAGTTATTATACAACTGAAAGTCGTTTATTAGCCATGTTTCAACGGGTCTTTTTATCCACTTATCATCAGGAGAAAAGAAAAAAAAATCATTTTTCCAAAGCTGCTTTGGCTTGATGTTCAGCTGTTAATACGCTGCGTTTTGAAAACTAATGGCAACAAAACGCCTTTTTAAATTGTATAGTATATCGTGAAAACACACACACACACACACACACACACACACACATATCATATATATATATTATATATATATATATATATATACATACATATTTTTTGTAAAATACATCTATAAGATGCTTGCAGGTGGAATCATCAGCGATTGTTATATCTTGGATCATTGGAAATTTCTGGTTCTTTCCCAACAACGGAATTTTCCTCGCCCAGGGGACCAATCGGGCGTTTGATCAATCCCGACCCTTCCCTCTCGGCATATGACCTTCGCCTCTTTGATGACCATAGTTTATTGAAACTGGTCACCTGACCTCCAGCCAATGGCAATTAGGAGCACTCCTTATATAGTTACATTCATTTTTATTACATCGCAGTTTGGTCTTACTACCAGGAAGAACGGTTGTTGTAAGTTTGTTTTTTTCCCAATTTTTTAACCCCCCCCTCTTGTTGAATTTTTAAAAATATTATATATATAGTCATTCACAGACACGTGCTTGACTTCCCAAGTCTCTTCAGTGTGGCTAGCATTTTTTTTATGTGAGCCTACTACAGCCGCGGATTTGAAATCCGATCGTTTCAGCTTTCTAAATATAGACAAGGCTGTAATATTTCTCGTAAACTAATACCCTTGCAGAAAGCTATTTGGATCCAACTATTCTCCTTCAGCTTGGGTAATAATGTGGTCCCGAGCTGAGCTTCTTTAAACCTTGATAGCAACTGGTCGTATGAGAAGGAAAACTGGTAAATTCAAACCTACTCTGAAAAAATGACCTTGAGTCAGAATTGCTTCAAGTGAACGGTGTTAAGTAAATACATATAAATAAATTCGATTCTGATCTCCCATTGTATTGACCGCAGTGCGTTGAGACCTTTATCGAAAAATGAACAGCACTAGTGAGGGACGATAAATTATTGATGTTAACTTAAACAAATATCCATCGATTTTATTCAGCATAGTATGGTACAAGGTCAATACAATGGGAGATCAGAATCGAATTTATGTTAGTATGTATTTACTTAACACCTTCACTTGAGCAGATTCTGACTCCAAGGTCTATTTTTTACCAGAGAGGTTTGAATTTACAGTTTTCCTTCTCATAGACCAGTTGGCATATCAAGGTTAAAGAGCTCAGTCGGACCAATTATTTACCCATAGCTGGAAGGAGAATAGTTGGATCCATAGCTTTCTCAAGGGTATTAGTTCTACGAGAAATACTTACAGCCTTGTCTATAATTAGAAGCTGAAACGATCGGATTTCAATCCCGGCTGTAGGTAGCTCACAAAATGTCTAGCCACACTGAAGAGACTTGGGAAGTCGAAGCACGTGTCTGTGAATGACTATATATATATATATTTTTTAAAAAAATTCAACAAAGAGGGGGGGGTTAAAAAATTGGGGAAAAAAACAAACTTACAACAACCGTTCTTCCTGGTAGTAAGACCAAACTCGAGTAAATAAAATGAATGTAATATAAATAAGGAGTGCTCTATTGCCATTGGCTGGAGTCAGGTGAACCAGTTCAAATAAAACTATGGTCATCAAGAGCGAGGGTCATATGCCGAGAGGGAAGGGTCGGGATTTGATCAACCCCGATTGGTCCCTGTGGGCGAGGAAATCCGTTGTTGAAAGACCAAAATTTTCCAATGATCCAAGGAATATAACAACGCTGATGATCCACCTCAAGCATCTTATAGATGTATTTTACAAAAAAAATATGTATGTATATATATATAATATATATATATATATATATATATATATGTGTGTGTGTGTGTGTGTGTGTGTGTGTGTGTGTTTTCACGATATACTATACAATTAAAAGGCGTTTGTTGCCATTAGTTTCAACGCAGCGTATTAACACTGAACATCAAGCCAAAGCAGCTTTGGAAAAATGATTTTTTTTCTTTTCTCCTGATGATAAGTGGATAAAAGACGCCGTTGAAACCAATGGTAATAAACGACTTTCAGTTGTATAACTAATAAATATAGGTTTCACTGTAATCGGGCACTTTATTTTTTTCTCAAATACAAATATATCTATCCTTATTTCTATCCATCTATCTATCTTTGTCAGTCTTTTGAATTGTCTGACACAAATACTTACTAGTGTTGTCAGTAAAATTTGACAAGATGATCCAAACATATGACTTTGTGTCAGACTATTATCAATGTGTAATAATAAGAAAATTGTCCAAAAATATTATCTGAAAGTATTGCATACTTCTAGCAGTAATTCATATTAATAATTGGGAATTCTATGGAAGATGTTATGATGAGATGAGAAGTAGAAGAAGAAGAAGAAGAAAAGAATGTGAAAATAAGAAGAAGATAAGAAAGAAGAAAGAAGAAAATGTGAGAAGAAAGAAGAAGAAAGAAGAAGGAGAAGAAGAAGAAGAAGAAAGAATGTGAAAGAAGATGGAAAGAAAGAAGAAGAAGAAGAAGAAGAAGAAGAAGAAGAAGAAAGAATAAGAAGAATGTGAAAAGAAGAAGACGAATTGGAAGAATTGAAAGAAGAAGAAGAAAGAAGAAGAGAAGAATGTGAAAGAAGAAGAAGAGATGTGAAAGAAGAAGAGATGTAAAAAATGTAGAAAGAAAGAAGAAGAAAGAAGAAGAAGAAGAATTATAACGAAGAAGACGAATGTGAAGAATGTGTGAAAATAGAAAGAAGAAGAAAGAAGAAGAGAAGAAAAGAATGTGAAGAATGTGAAGAAGAGAAGAAGAGAAGAAAGAAGAAGAAGAAGAATGAAATAAGGAGGAAGAAGAAATGTGTTTGAGAAAGAAGAAGCAGAAGAAGAAGAATGTGAATAATAATAAGAAGAATGTGAAAGAAGAAGAGAAGCAGAAGGAAGAAGAAGAAGAAGAAAGAAGAATGTGAAAGAAGAAGACGAATGTGTGAAAATGTGAAAGAAGAAGAAGAGAAGAAGAATATGAACGAAGAAGGAATGTGAAGAATGTGAAAGAAGAAGAAGTAAGAAGAAGAGAAGAAGAATAAAAAGAATGTGAACCAAGAATACGAATGTGAAGAATGTGTGAAAGAAGAAGAAGAAGAAAGGAAGAAGAAGAAGAATGTGAAAATAAGAAGAAGAATGTAAGAAGAAAGAAGAGAAGAATTGTGAAAAAAAGAAGAAGAAGAAGAAGAAGAAGAAGAAGAATGTGAAAGAAGAAGGAGAATGTGAAAGAAGACGAATGTGAAAAATGTGAAAGAAGAAGAAGAAGAATATGAACGAAGAAGAGGAATGTGAGAATGTGAAAGAAGAAGAGAGAAGAAGAAAGAAGAAGAAGAGAAGAAGAAGAATGTGATGAAAATAAGAAAGAAGAATGTGAAAAGAAGAAGAAGAAGAAGAATGTGAAAAAAGAAAGAAAAGAAGAAGAAGAAGAAGAAGAATGTGAAAGAAGAAGGAGAATGTGAAAGAAGAAGACGAATGTGAAAAAATGTGAAAGAAGAAGAAGAAGAATATGAACGAAAGAAGAAGAATGTGAAAGAATGTGAAAGAAGAAGAAGAAGAAGAGAAGAAGAATGTGAACCAAGAAGACGAATGGAGAAGTGAAAGAAGAAGAAGAAGAAGAAGAAGAAGAAGAAGAAGAAAAAGAAGAATGTGAGAAATAAGAAGAAGAAGAAAGAAGAAGAAGAGAAGAAGAAGAAGAATGTGAAGAAGAAAGAAGAAGAAGAGAAGAATGTGAAAGAAGAAGAAAAGAATGTGAAAGAAGAAGACGAATGTAAAAAATGTGAAAGAAGAAGAAGAAGAAGAAAAGAAGAAGAAGAATATGAACGAAGAAGACAATGAGAATGTGAAAATAGAAGAAAAAGAAAAGAAGAAGAAAAGAAGAAGAAGAAGAAGAAGAAGAAGAAGAAGAAGAAGAAGAGAGAAGAAGAAGGAAGAAGAAAGAATGTGAAATAGAAGAAGAAGAATGTTGAAGAAGAAGAAGAAGAAGAAGAAGAATGTGAAATAATAATTAAGAAGAATGTGAAAGAAGAAGAAGAGAAGAAGAAGAAGAAGAAGAAGAAGAATGTGAAAGGAAGAAGAATGTGGAAAGAAGACGAATGTGAAAAATGTGAAAAGAAGAAGAAAGAAGAAAGACGAGAAGACGAATGTGAAGAAGAAGAAGAGAAGAAGAAGAAGAAGAATGTGAACCAAGACGAATGTAAGAATGTGAAGAAGAAGAAGAAGAAGAAGAAGAAGAAGAAGAAGAATGTGAGAATGTGAAAGAAGAAGAAAGAAGAAGAAGAAGAAGAAGGAAGAAGAAGAAGAAGAAGAAGAAGAAGAAGAAGAAGGAAGAAGAAAAGAAGAAGAATGAAGAATGTGAAAGAAAGAAGAAAGAAGAAGAAGAAGAAGAAGAAGAAGAAGAATGTGAAAAGAAGAAGAATGTGAAGAAGAAGAGAAAAGAAGAGAATGTGAAAAATGAAAGAAGAAGAAGAAGTGAACGAAGAAGACGAATGTGAAGAATGTGAAAGAAGAAGAAGAAGAAGAAGAAGAAGAAGAAGAAGAAGAAGAAGAGAAGAAGAAGAAATGAATCATTTCTTGTTCTTACTGTCTCTCCTTCACTACTCTTATTCTCACTGATTCGTTCCCCTTTCTCCTTCAATGGAATATAATC
>CM042171.1:8051131-8068631 GCA_023376005.1 Doryteuthis pealeii | reverse complement strand
CCCCACCTCTCCACATAGGTGAGTGAAAATGTAATGCCATTTTGCTTAGGACAGGTTTGTAAAAACACAGAAACAGTATCATACATCAAATTGAAGCTGGTCCGCTGTGGATCACATCCCTATTTCCTCACATAGGCGAATCAACAAGTAATGTCATTTAATTTAGGACAGGTATGATTACCAACACAGGAACATGTATCATACATCAGAATGAAGATGGTCCTCTGTGAATTATATCCTTACTTCTCCACATAGTCACCGTTTCTCTCCATTACAATATTTCACTTTCGAATGAAAGCATGTATCCCTGCCCCGTAAAATTCTATTGACTGTTCTTTGAGCCTCTTCTTCACAACATACTTCACTTCCTCATCCCTGGAATAATGTTTGCCTCTATAGGGCCATTATTTTTTTTATTTACCACTAGTGTTCTAATACACGGATGGTTTTAACTATAAATAACCCACGAAGGTTGATATGTCATTAAACAAAGAAATCAAACTAAACCTAAATCTTGCTTAATTTAGTAGGATTTACATATGTTGCTGAAAGTGTTCGGGGTATGACGATAAACCTCAACTCGTGGTGAAGTTCCAATTCTGGAAATCAAGGGAATGTGGAGTATTCCTTTATCCTGCTCAGAACCTATGACTCTTATGTACTTTCTACTTAGAATTTAAATTTATACATGTACGTATGATTCGTAAATATTAACTAAGCTTTAGCGTCGGCTGTCTGTAAATATTTCCCTAATATATTTTAGAAAAAAAAACTATTTCAGACACATATTCATCCAAAGGTAAGTAATTATGGAAGTTTTCGTGAAAATTGGACCATTAATTTATTTTTCATAGAATTATTAAAAAAAAAGAACTTTAGTTATAACTTGTTTTTGTCTACGTTAAATTTCAATTGATTTAACGGTGCAAAAATGTAAACATTGTTTTTCGTTTATAATTTTCATTATTTTTGTAAGCCGAAAATTTTTTTGAAAAATCATTAAGAGTTTGTTTAATGCTTCTTCTTTCGAATGAATAAAAGTATTCAAGATTATATTAACCTTTATGCAAGGTTTATTATGTTAAATATAGTGAGGGGGTAAATTTCACCGGGAAAATTGGTGGTACCCACGGAAAACTTCAAAACAAACAACATTTACGCAGCAGAAAAAAAGTATGATATTCAGGATTCTATAGGCATTTTTTGAATTAATTTAGTTGTTTTTTAAAATTTTATACTTTATTACACTGTCGGATTTTATATCCATTTCTCTTCTCATTTATACGTACGTATCATTTCTTACATTATTCATATTGATAAACTGGTATGCGTTCAAAAAACATACAGAGAGACAGACGAACTGAATCTTTATTTTGATGTTTGAATGTTTGCATTATATATGTCTTGCAGCAATATGGCTTCCAGTTGATGTTTATTTGTAGATGACAACTACTGATAACAGCTTTTATCCCATTAAAAACAAAGACATTTTGTTTTACATGACGGCGTTCTTCTTCTCCAATGCTCTTAGTATATCTATTAATAATGGAGATTATGTCTCTATTTGTCTGTAGCCGAAACTACGTTAGTCACATTTTTCAAAATCGTCAATACATAGAATAATAAAAAAAACCTTGTTTGAATTAATTTGAATTTAACTGTGAGAAACTTGAGCTTATTAGAAAGAAAACATATTTATTTGAATTTTGACAGGAAAACTATTTTATGTCTATTATCAAAAAAATATATGATTTCAAAGATCTGGTTACGTTTTTTTTTACGAAAGCGAGTGGCAAAAAATCCATTTACTTACTTTTGGACGTCGGTAAAATGGAGATAAATTTAAGAGATAATACTTTCTTCTGGTTAGCTCAGTCGGTAGAGCGTTCGGCTAGAAACCACAAGGTTCCTAGTTCGAACCGGTCCTCGCCAACCCAGCAGCGTATGAATAGCACAGGGTAAAGTAAGGAGCTTATGGTAGGTGTGGCGCTCCACCTCAGATGCTAAAACAATCTCCTTGGTCTAGTGCTATTGAACAGGGGATAGACTCCCTCGCTGACTGGCTGATACCGACTTTAGGCCGCCCCGACGACTTTTACTCTAAAATTAAAATATTCGTTCAATTTTAATCATTTTTTAAGAATAGTAGATATTTGCCATGCCTCCCATTTATGCAGGCTTGACAAACGGTCGTTGTAAATTGGGACCACCCACGAGCCGAAGCTCATGGGTGGTAGGTGCAAAAATGCGTTGATCCCGTCAGCATCCCCCTCAAGGGAGCGCCACTGGCACTGGACAATAAACCCAGCCCTGCTGCTTTAAATCAAGGGGGCAGGTATTGCCTGGGGGGATAGTCCTCTGGGATCAACGCTGTTAATTTCACTTATTCGATCCAGAGGCCGAAGCACTCCGAACCGCCGACACGAGGGCCGGGTATGTAAAGTAATTATATTTTGTTGAATTGAAGAATTGGGTGTATTAAAAAAACAAAACAAAGAAAAACATTGTCATCTGTCGTAGAACAAAACAATCCTCCAACCACTTAGGCAATATCTTTGAAAAATTAAACTTTACACTGCCCAGAGCGCGTTTTTATCTTTTGCTAGTATTATATTTTATAGTTGACTTACCGGACAAAACCATTGTCACTGAATCGCCCAGTATTCCATATATGAGATTATTTCCACTGAAGTATTGAGGTTTTTTTTTTAAGGGAAAGGTGTGTTGGCTTAAATATCCCCAAAAGGTTGACAACCCTGTCAACTGCGACTTTAGAATACACCGACTAGACCATTAAAGAAGAGTTGGAAACAGCACCCTACGAGAAAACAGCTGTACGACCACCTGCCAAATATCACCCAAACCATCCGAGTAAGACGGACAAGACACGCGGGACACTGCTGGAGAAGCAAGGACGAACTCATAAGCGACGTCCTCCTGTGGAAGCCAGCACATGGACAAGCCAGTGTGGGCCAACCAGCAAAAACGTACGTTGATCAGCTCTGTGCGGATGCGGGATGCTGCATAGAGGACCTCCCCAGAATGATGAGCAATAGGGACGGATGGAGAGAGATTGTCATGGATATCCGTGCTGAAAGCGGGACATGATGATGATTATGAAGATCCCCCCTATGGGGCCACCTGTTGGCCGTAGGTGGCGACCTGTGATGCTTAAGGATAGAACCAGTTGAAGACAGTCTATGACATGCAACCCTCCACTTAGGCCTTACTTAGACTAGAATGTCGGTCGGAAAGTCCCCTTCCAATCAATCGACTGGTTTCATCAAACCTTGGTACCTATATAATTGCCCCAACCCTATTGCTCTTATGGCCACCTCGACCGTTTTTTATCATATGGGGGCTAGAAGGCAGTGTCTGAGGGTCTTAGTGTCCTGGGAATTATGTTAAACTTAATCTAATGATGGGGTTCCAGTTCTGGAGCTCTGGGGAATGTGGAGCACCCCTTCATCACCATTGCTCCCAGGTCCACTCTCCACGGAGTGGTAGTACCTGTTAGTCCCATCTATGGGTTCAATAGAAAAATTTGTTTATAAAAAAATTGAGTATCCATAAGAATGAATTTATTTCAAAACTTTATTGGCATTAAATAACCCACTGAGGTTGATATGCCGTTAAACAAAGAAAGCAAACCATACATAGACAAAAAGGAAAAGTGAAATAAAATAACAGAGTGAAAAGGAAAAACAACAAAAATAAATAAAAATAACAACAAATAGTTGAGGTACAATGAATTAAAAAAGTTATGAAGATATGTCATCTTTACATCGCCCAGAGGGCGTTTTTTTTTTTTTTTTTTTTTTCATTATATAGTTTATAGTTGACTTACCGTACAAAACCATTGTCTCTGAATCGCTTCCTAGATGGTTCAAAGCGACGCAAGTATATTCGCCAAAATCCGATTTATCCACGGAACGTATCCTGAGGCTTAATGTGATAGTGTGCTCATCTTCGTTATAGGCCTCCGATCTATATTTCCAAGAATTTTCGATCCGCTGGCCCTCTCTCTCCCAGTTAGTTGATCCAAGTGGGCTTGCTGTCACTGTACACTCAAGAATGGTCATTTTGCCGATCTCCTGACCCATTCGTTTATTGCGCATTCGCACTTCCGGGGGAACTACAACAAAACAAAACAAAAAAAGAAAGATTATACAAACATTCATATAAGTGGGTTTATATATATATATATATATATATATATATATATATATATATATATATATATATATATATATATATATATATATGAAGTAGTCAAACAATGTGTTTGAAATGGCGAAGGCCGATTTGTGGGAGATTATGTGCTTAATTAAAGTCATACCTAATTTTTGTTAATTAATTAATTATAATTAAATGAATTAGGCGTGCATATCGGTTTAAATGTCAAGCGTAAACAAATCGATTTGTTTACGCTTTACATTTAAACGATATGCACGCCTATTTCATTTAATTATAATTAATTAATTAACAAAATTAGGTATGACTTTAATTAAGGACATAATCTCCCATATATATATATATATATATATATATATATATATACGAAGAAAATATTTTCAAAAATATAACAGACACAGGATGTTATGATCAAAGGAAACATTTTATATGTCTATACTTAAGTCTTTCGGTTCATGATAAACCATCATTAGGACAATGCAAAAGAAATTTTGTAAGGGAGAAAAATGAAAAATGTTAAGTGTATGCTGAATGTGTGAATATAATGTTATTTACCGTTATTTTTTTTATATGTGCATTTATATGCGAAAGCTGATGACGTGATCATTGCATGTGAAAAAACGGAAAATTGCATTGTCCTGATGATGGTTTATCATAAACCGAAATACTGAAATATAGACATATAAAATTTTTCCTTTGATCATAACATCCTGTGTCTGTTATATTTTTGAAAACATTTTCTTCACACATTGTCGGATTAATTTCCTCGTCATATTTCATATATAATATAATATATATATATATATATATATATATATATATATATATATATATATATATGTCAAGGTATGTTTGGAATGGCTTTTTGCCGACAATTTTTGGAGAATATGTGAATCAATAATTTTTCTCGATTTGTTTAGCCATACATTTAAATAGGCATTCCGCCTAATTCATTATTAATTAATTAATTTTCAAAATTAGGTACGACTCAATTAAGCACATATATATATATATATATATATATATATATATATATATATATATATATATCAACAGTAAGACCAAGTGTGAAGTATTAAAAACAAAAGCAACACACACACACACACACACACACACATATATATATATATATATATATAATATATATATATATAAAGAAGGTTCCCGAGTCCGAGAAGGTACCAGAGTCCGACAAGAAATCCCTAAAGAAGGCCGGAGGGCATATCGGCCGAAACGTTGTACAGATAACAATGAAGATGATGACAATAGTCCGAATAACGCCGATAATACTAAGTTAAAAGGTAACATAGTATTGATCACGTTGAATTTTGGTTATTATTCCTTATCCTATACTTTTCCATACTTCTAATTTTATTATCAATCAATAATGGAGATTGGGTCTCTAATTGTCTGTAACCGAAACTACGTCATAGCTTATAACATATAACATAGAATGAATAAACTCAAAATTTGAGAATGCAACCTTAGACGATCCTCACTGATTTTTAAAACAAGTTTTACTTTATACATACCCTGTATTACCTGCCTTCTTTCAGTCTTTCCTTTCTTCATTCCTTACTCTTCATTCCTTCATTCCTTCTTCATTCCTCTCTTTATTTCTTCTTTCCTTCTGTCCTTCCTTTATTTCTTCATTCGTATTCCCACCCTTTCTTGTTTTATCTTATTCTCTTTTTCTTTCTGTCTTTTTTCTTTTTTTCTTTCCTTCTTATTCCAGTTTTATTACCTTTCTACGTTTTTCTTTTTTCTTTCTTTCTTTCTTTCTTTCCTTCTTCTCTCTTATTCCCTTTCATATTTCCTTCTTTCTTTCATTTTCTTTCTTAATTTTTTTTCAGAATATTTTCTCATCTTTCCTTTTCAAACTTTTTATTCACTCTTCAGCATCTTTAAATTTTTAAATCTTCTTCTTCTTCTTCTTCTTCTTTTCTTCTTCTTCTTCTTCTTCTTCTTCTTCTTCTTCTTCTTCTTCTTCTTCTCTCTCTTCTCTTCTTCTTCTTCTTTTTCTTTTTCTTCTTCTTCTCTTCTTCTTCTTCTTCTTCTTCTTCTTCTTTTCTTCTTCTTCTCTCGCCCTTCTTCTTCTCGCCCTTCTTCTTCTTCTTTCTTCTTTTTCTTTTTTCTTCTTCTTTCACGCCTATCTTCTTCTTCTTCTTCTTCTTCTTCTTCTTCTTCTTCTTCTTCTTCTTCTTCTTCTTCTTCTTTTCAAGTGCTTCTTCAGATCTGAAATCACCCAGAGACCGACACCATATTTCTTCTCTTCCTCCCACATCCACTAATATTATTACAAATATTATTACAGTAAAAACAACACAAAAATCACCTCAAACCACTCTAAGAATTTTCATTCCTATTTTCCCGCCTTAAACCAGAGCGGGAAGACATCTTTATTTGCCTTTTTCTTTCCCTTTGTCTTTCACTTTTCTCGCCATTCCTCTTCCAAATCGACACCCACCCACACCCATCTTCCCTTCAGTTTAATTTGCGAAACACTAAACTGCCTCCGTCGATGATTGAAAATTCTGCTCGACCTTTCGTCGTCAACTAAATAGAAATTGTAATGACAATCTCTAGTTTAAAGCGAACGGTTCAATATGGCGGCTTTTACTCAACTTCACCGTAACTCTAAATTTACCCTAACTCGCGCCAGCGCCCGCTAGCCACTCCAGAATGATTCATGGCTGACCCAAGACATTACTTCAGGCACCTTTTCACTGTTACCCGTATACAAAAACTATAAAATGTAAAGAAGTATTAAAGTGTCTTCTAAAGGTGAATAGAAGTGTGAATGGGGTAACATAAGAAAGTTTTAGGATGGTAAGTGTGATATACCCGGGAAAAGAACGATGGATTGCTGGGCGAGGGAGCCTGTGGGTTAAGAAATCACGTGGGAGATAGAGGATCCGTATTTATGGTCGACAAAAAGAGAGACAGGGTTATAAATATTTCTAATTTATACCTGCAAGATAGGGCCAGCGGATTCTTTTCCTCTCTACAAGACGGGGGATCTATCTACGTCTTTTCATATCTATCTTGGTATTTTCATATCTACCTATCTTTTGACACACACACACACACACACATACACACACACATACATACATACACACACACACATACACACGCATTTAAATGATAACAGAATAGATTTTTTTCATTTAATATTTTAGATAGTAGATATTAACATTTCTTTTCAGAGTAGCGGGATCATATGAACTTGGTTTTATTTACGAACTAGCAGCGGCTACCCGGCGTCGCCTGGGTAGAAGGGGATTTTTTAATTTAGTCCCGCAGATCCATTATTACTGAATCGTGAGTTGAATCCTCGTGGGATGCCCCATTTAAATACCTATGTGAGAAAATAGACCTTGCTTTGATCCAGCTACTCTGAAAAGAAATTTTAATGTCTACTATCTAAAATATTAAATTAAAAATAAAAATCCACGCTGTTATCATTCAAATTTTATTCTTTAATTATCGTCGCGAATATAAATCAATTTTTTTAGATTATTTTTGCTCAAAAACCAAGTCCTGGAGATATCTAATGTGTATATATATTTACTTTGTCGTTAACTGTTTTATTTTCGAAGTTTCCTCCGGACATACATATACACACAACCGCCCTTTATATATGTACTAGAAATGGCTACCCGGCATCGCCTGGGTAGAGAGGGAATTTTTTTTAAGTTCGTGTCGCAGTTCCATTATTACTTATTACAAGCAAGATCCTCACTGGATGTCCCATAAAATCCACACGTGGATATATAAAAATATATTAAGAAATTTTAATTCAGTAATTTACAATTAACAAAATACAATATAAATGAGGCGATTAATTCAATCAATTAACATCATATTTCAATTACTTTCTGTTACTACAGAGCAAGAAACCAAATGGCGACAATAATTGTTCCAATGATAATAAAAAATCTAAAGTTTCTATTTATTCATTTATTTATCTATTAACGCTCTATCACAAATATTGAGCACGCTTCTAATATCACTGTACATTGGATTACCACCGCTTCTTCAAGTATAAGTGCCAACCAGACACATTGATATATATATATATATATATATATATATATATTATATATATATATATATATATATATTTATACTAGAATAGAATTTGCTGAATGGGATATAATTTGCCTTAATTAGGAAACAAATGTTGAATTCTGATGTGTACTATATTCTCCGCTTCGAAGAGATCCCTATTCTAATCCTCTAGGTGATTTGGCATACCACTCACTCACACACACACACACACACACAACACACATATATATATATATATATATATATATATATATATATATATATATATATGCATGTACATATATATATATATGAAAAATATATGGAAATTAATCCGACAGTATGAAATATAACATTTTGAAAAAATATATGATGTTTGTTATGTGATTGCTGACAGGCCTGTTTTCGACCAAAACGATAAGTTGGTCTTCATCAAAGAGCGACATAGACGAGAAGAAATATCCGTTAAAAAGACTGTCTATGTCGCTCTTTGATGAAGACCACTTATCGTTTTGGTCGAAACAGGCCTGTATCACATAACAAACATCATATGTTTTTTCAAAATGTTATATTTCATATATATATATATATATATTATATATATATATAATAATATGCATGTATATATATATATATGCATGTATATATATGTATATATGCATGTATATATATATATATATATATATATATATATATATATATGCATGTACATTATTATATATTATGTATATATATATATATATATATATATATATATATATATATATATATATATATATATATATATATATATATATCGGCTTACGTGTATGATTAACTATTAACTAGACCATATTAGAATAATTCCCTCCGGCCTGGCCTTAAGCAAGACCTTCCATGTAACCGGCTATTTGGGGAGGGGGGTGAATTGCGAGTTTTCTTTTAACTAGATACTCAGCAAGGCTAAAGTGACAAGTCAACCGTATCTGTTTACTGATAGTTGAGTGAACAGATACATTCATAATATTTCGAAGGACATAACTGCAAAGAGAACGTAAAGGCTGTCGGTAAACCGTTATGTCCTTCACATATCTACTTATTTCAGAGTTCAGTGTTGATTATCTAACTATCAATCTCTGTTGATATCTATCTATCTATCTATCTATCTATCTATGTCGATATCTTTCTATCTATCTATCTATCTATCTCTGTTGATATCTATCTATCTATCTATCTATCTATTTATCTATCTATCTGTTGATATCTATCTATCTATCTATCTCTCTGTTGATATCTATCTATCTATCTATCTATCTATCTATCTATCTATCTATCTATCTATGTCGATATCTTTCTTTCTATCTATCTATCTATGTCGATATCTATCTATCTTTCTTTCTATCTATCTATCTATCTATCTATCTATCTATCTCTGTTGATATCTTTCTATCTCTATCTATCTATCTATCTATCTATCTCTATCTATCTATCTATCTATCTATATATCTATCTATCTATCTATCTATCTAATCTCTATCTATCTCTATCTTATCCATCTATCTCGATATCTATCTATCTATCTCTATTATCTATCTATCCTATCTATCTATCTATCTATATCTATCTCGATATCTATATCTATCTATCTATCTATATCTATCTATCTCTGTTGATATTTATGTCTATCTATCTCGATATCTATCTATCTATCTCTGTTGATACCTATCTATCTGTCGATATATTTCTATCTATCTACCTCTGTCGATATCTATCTCTGTCAATATCTATCTATCTATCTGTCGATATCTATCTATCTATACATCTATCTATCTATCTGTCGATATCTATCAATCTATATATCTATCTGTCGATATCTATCTATCTCTGTTGATATCTATCTATCTATCAATCTATCTATCTCAGTTTGCTGATATCTATATATCTTTCTTGTCAGCTCAATCCTGGTTGCTTTCTGTGACGAACTGTGGTCCCTTTTTAGCGGGAAGGTTGTAAGATTGTGAAGGACGGTAGTAACCCAGACCACGCTGATTGGGTGATCGAGTTTAGTTTGTAGTCATTTATATAAAATCACAATGAGGCACATCATTTAGCTTAATAGTTAGCAAGCTAGCTTACCGACTATTCTTAGTGAGTTCGATTCTCACTGAGTGCCCCATACTTCTGGCCTTGTGCCACATCTAATCTAAGCTTAGTAAATAACTATATGGCATCACTTCTGATAACACTTCGGGTTGTAACAATATTACATATGCAATGTAATTCGGCGCGGATATGCGTAAATTAAAATTAGTAGGAAATGCAAATCTCTGTACTTACAATTTCCTGTTGATAGGACGGTTCCCCTTGGCACACACACACACACAACAACACACACACGCGCACACACACACGCGCGCGTGCACACACACACACACACACACCACACACACACACACACTCTCTCACTCTCTCTCTCTCTCTCTCATCTCTCTCTCGTCACCCGTTCCAATCGTTGATCGCTTCTAGTAAATACTCAACACGACATACAGTGTCCGCACATCGCCGCTGTCTGTAAGTTTTTGTTGGTCGTTTAACTCTACTATGTCCATGTGTATGTGTCCATTGGTAAAGATCGTTTATAAGTTCGTCTTTGCGATATATATATATATATATATACATATATATATATATATATATATATTATAATATATTAATATTTTGAAGGCCGATACAATGCGTATGAAAAATAAAAACAAAAATATGTTATTTTTGCCTTATTCTACTGTATTTTTGCTTTTGTTTTTATTTCTTATTTTTCATACGCATTGTATTAGCCAACAAAATATTAATATATTATAACATACTTAACAATGCTTCAAGCAAATTACCAATTGCTTTTTAATATATATATATATATATATATATATATATATATATATTTGTAAAGAAAAAGGCTTAAAGACCGGGTATATAGCGATTATGGTCCATTTCCACCCGTGAGTATCTGAGATCCTACGAGTTTCTTCAGATCTCTTTCTTTATTCAAACTGGCAAACAATTAAATTCAGAGTATTCGGCTGCTAACCGGAAAATTCCTGCTTCGATACCGGCCCTCGCCGGCTCAGCGTATGAGTAGCACATGAATCTGTGCGTTAAAGTGAGGATCTGATTGTAGATGTGGCGCTCCGTCTCAGACGCTACAAACAATCTCCTTGGTCTAGCGCTAGTAAAAAGGGAATAGACTCTCTCGCTGTCTCAGAGCCGGGTTAGCTCAGTCGGTAGAGCGTTCGGCTAGAAACCACAAGGTTCCTAGTTCGATACTGGTCCCCGCCAGCTCAGCGTATGAGTAGCACAGAGATCTGTGCGGTAAAGTGAGGAGCTGATGGTCGGTGTGGCGCTCCACCTCAGACGCCAAAAAATCTCTTTGGTCTTGCGCTATTAAAAATGGCATAGACTTCCTCGCTGTTGGCTGATACCGACTTTAGGCCACCCTGATGCCTTTACTTACTGACTACTTATATATATATATATATATATATATATATATATATATATATATATATATATGGACTCTCCCGTCGATTTTCGACGTATGAGGGTTCATACACACAATGAACTCCCACACAGGGATTTGTTTATAGTGGTGAAGGCTTCTGTTCGACCATCCACACTTTTCGGCACAGTCGATAAGAAAGAATTGGTGTATCAAGGTTGCCACAAACCCAATCAACGACCGACCTCAGGAATTTTGAATTCAGAGTTATCCCTCTCCTAGACTGGTTACCTACCCAAGGCTGAAGGGCCCAGTCTGCCCAACTATTTAACTCATAGCTGGAGGTAGAATATATGGATTCATACCTTTCCCAAGGGTATTAGCGCTATGTGAAATGCCAACAGCTTCGTCTAGGAATTGAACTCGAATCGCCGTCCATTTTCCACGACTCTAGCCCACGCACCTCCATATATATATATATATATATATATATATATGTATATATGTGAGAGAGAGAGAGAGAGAGGAGAGGGAGAGAGAGAGAGAGAGAGAGAGAGAGAAGAGAGAGAGAGGGGTAGATTCGATTTAAATTTGATACTCTCTGATCACGATTCTGCTGTCTCTGCAATGTAAGTTAATATTACATATGCAATGTTATTTGGCAAGGAAATGTGCTACTACAATTACGGTAGTAAATGCCTATCTCATAAATGTATATAATTACTTATAATTGTATCTATTAGATGTCATTATCCATAAGATTGTTGACTGGTGAGTGGTTCAAAAACAGACAATTAGCTTCTGATTGTTTGCTTTTCAGAGGTGAAAGCTGGAACATTATTCAGCAAGATTCAACTATGATTGCAATCTTAAATAATGTACTCCCGTTTCGTAGTTCTCAATGTTAAATATCTCTTGTTTTTCTTTTTAATTATTAAATGATAATAAAAAAATATATATATTCTTCTAAAATCTTTTTCGAAAGCGATCAAAGTGTTTGTAAAGATAATTTGTGATCCGACCATTTCCATTTAAAAAAAAAAAAATCAGCTTGAGGTCTGCATATTCACTGTACAGGGATTTTTTTTTGGTTTTGTTTTACGGCATATCAACCTCGATGGGTAATTTAATGCCGACAATGTTTTTAGATAAATTCATTCTTTTTCTCTGAATGTTTGAGATGAGAAGCTTGAACGATTAGTGTTGTGATGTTAATCCAACAGTAAAAAAGAAGTCAAGTCGAGGTAGGGTAAAATAAGACAAGTGTATTTACAATAATGGTACAGGAACGGCTAGCTTGCCATTAAACGGTAACAGTACAACCTTTTCACTCGGTGTCTCACTATTTATAGTAAGAACCGGTGTATATTCTCCACTGTAGGAACGGCCGGTACAACAATTAGTATTATTAGTGTTATTGGCTCCCGAATACGACAAGAAAGTTCCCGAGTTCGAAAAGAATGTTGCCGAGTCCGAGAAGGTTCCCGAGTCCGACAAGAAATACCTGAAGAAGGCCGGAGGGTATATCAGCCGAAACGTTGTACAAATAACAATGAAGATGGAGACAATAGTCCGAATAACACTAATAATACAAATTCATTCTTGATGTGTACTCATTTTTTTAATAAACTCGTTTTTTCTATTTTGTCATAGCAACCGATCTAGTAGAAGAAAAATTCTATGTTAAGTTTTTAAATGCCATCCTTGGCCAGTTGAAAAGGGCTTAAAGTAAGTAAGTCCTGAGTTATGGAATCCTTTGGTAAGCGCATAAGTCCTCTCCTGCGGTAATGTTAAAGGTCCAATGATTTAATCCTATGTCCGTCGTCCACGAAAGGCAAGGTAGTTATGGCCAGTACTGTCTGATTAAGTATTGTATCAGCAGCAGAGTACTGCCAGTGATTGGCCAAAAGTTTGATCATATGGTTCGCGGTGAGTCAATAAGTAGAAGTAGGCTTTTAACACACACCTTATAACCGAAATTTCTGGGCACCTCACGTGGTGTAATGGTTAGCAACTCGCTTCGCAAACCATTGTTAGTGAGTTCGATTCTCATTGGGAGCCCATACTTCTGGCCTTGTGCCATATCTAAGCTCAGCTTAGTAAATAACTATAACAGAAATTTCTCAACATTCTAAATTAAAACCTGTTAAACAGCTTAAGAAATTGATCTTGTGTCGTATATATAGCTTTTGCTCTCACCAGAAACCGCTTTTTAATGCAAATAATATGAAATATCTATTTGATTCTATGGGATTCTAAAAGGTACTACCACTCCGGGTCAGTGTGGACCTTGGAGTAATGGTGACCAAGGGGTACTCTACATTCCTCGAGCTCCAGAACTGGTACTTCACCATCAGGTATGTTATTCAGTGTTAATCAGAATCCGTGTTTGTTGGTCCATTCGTCCGTGTTACCGTGTAACTGAACGCCTTACCACAAAGGCCTTTAAATTGTTAACCAACCACGTATTCGAGCATGTTGATAAGCCGATTGAATCCACGCGGCACAAAGATTCTATACATTTAAGTTTGTGACTACCAGCACACCTTATATAGCAAATATGGGTACCTCACATGATGTAATGGTTAGCAAGCAAAATTCGCAAACCGTTATTAGTGAGTTCGATATTCATTGGGCGCCCCATACTTCGGGCCTTGTGGCTCATCTAAGCTATGCTTAGTAAATAATTGAGGGCACCCCAAGGGGTGTCATGGTTAACAAGCTGGATTTGCAGACCATTGTTAGTGAGTTCGATTCTCACTGGGTGCCCCATACATCTGGCTTTGTGCAACATCTAAGCTAAACTTAGTAAATAACTATATAACAAGATTATTCCAACACTGGTATGAAAAAGTCGAGATTCAGAGTTAGCTGGGTGACCGAGGAAATGGCGTCACTCCGCCATGTGCTATTTCTCTCCACGTATGCGGTTTGGAAACTTTGGAAATTGAGACGTCTCAGAAATAAGCTAAACCTTGTGTTCATTTGCAAGAACAAAAGAATGGAAACAAAGATGAAGAAACACCCAAGAGTAATCAAAAGTTCCAGACCAAAAGAAAAGAGGTATCAACACAAATAGAAGAATAGAAAAGTCTGTCAGCTGAGAAAATATGTATAGGCATAGCTGCACATGGCATAATGGTTAGAGTCGTAGGAAACGGAATCATCAAACCGAGTTCAAATCCTAGACAACGCTGTTTGCATTTCACATAGTGCTAATACACTTGGGAAAGTTAAGTTATGAATCCATATTTTCTCCCTCCAGCTATGGGTAAAATAGTAGGTAAGACTGGGATTTTTAACCTTGGATAGGTAACCAGTCTAGGGGAAGGTTAACTCTGAATTTGGAAACCTGGGTTGATTGGGTTTGTGGCATTCCTTGTGCACCAATTCTTTCCTATCGATTGTCCTAAAAAGTGTGGATGGTCCAACACAAGCCTTCACCATTATAAACAAAATACTGTGTAGGTTATTCATTGGATGAATCCTCATGCATCAAAATCGACGAGAGAGTCCATAAGTATATGTAAGAAGTGTATTCAACATAAATAGACAAATTATATCATGGTTTTGTTGTAAACTGCTAATAATTTCAATTAATATTGTTCAAATTAAAAAAAAATATTTGATTATAATGATAATTATCTGTCTGTTTGTCTGTAAACAAAACTACGTCACCACCAACGCAACATTTTCCTTTAGTTATTTTCTTTATATTCTCAATGCTTATTAAATAATCATTATTCAATCTTAATTAGGGTCTAATTTATTAACAATGTCTCTATTAAGGTCTAGTTGAGATATATTTGCCTCAAAACAGCCCTATTATTTATGTGTTCAAGACCCTGCGATGTGTGTTATATATCATTAAAAATAAATGTTAATATAGTATATGGTGTGACTAATTTCCACACCAGTTTTAACAAAACCTTGTTTAATAAACACTTACTTGGTGTTATTAATTTCTAATATTATTGCTTTATTATTAAATGCATTAAAATCAATCCTATGCATAATTTTTGTATTGGAATCAGTTACAATAAAGTATAAATAAGTGTAAACTTTCATGATCGTATCTAATTTAATTATATTTGATTAGATTAATACGTAAATACTTCTGTTAGTGTATTCAATGAATCAAAATTCATTTTTTCATCGGAGGTACAATTAAGAGCCCTCTAGAGGAGCAAGCTTAATTGCTGCCAAAAATGGCGTCTTTTAAGGGCCGGTTTAGCTCAGTCGGTAGAGCGTTCGGCTAGGAATAACAAGGTTCCTGGTTCGATACCGGTCTCGCGGACTCAGCGTATGAGTAGCTAAGAGATCTGTGCAGTAAAGTGAGAAGCTGATGGTAGGTGTGGCGCTCCATCCCAGACACTAAAAATAATCTCCTTAGTCTAACGCTAGTGAAAAGGCGATATACTCCCTCGCTGTCTTGCTGATACCGAAATTAGGCCGTCCCGACGTCTTTACTTACTTATTACATACGTTAAATTATTTTGAAAGGAGATGTATTCGATGAATGACAGTTCATTGTTGAGTCGGAGGCACAATTAAGAGCCCTCCACAGGAAGAATTTTAATTGCTGCCAAATATGGGGTCTTTTAAGCTAGTATACATATGTGAAATTATTTTGAAAGGAGATATATTTAATGAATGACAGTTCATTGTTGAGTCGGAGGATTAAGAGCCCCACGGGAGCAAGCTTAATTGCTGCCAAATATGGGGTCTTTTAAGCTAGTATCACATACGTGAAATTATTTTGAAAGGAGATATATTCAATGAAGACAATTCATTGTTTGGTCGAAGGTATAGTTAAGAGCTCTCCACAGGAGCTAGCTTAATTGCTACCAGATATGGCGGCTTTTAAGCTAGTATTACGCACGTGAAATTATTTTGAAAGGAGATATATTCAATGAATGAAAATTCATTGTTTGGTCAGAAAGTATAGTTAAGAGCTCTCCACTGGAGCAAGCTTAATTGCTACCAGATATGGCGGCTTTTAAGCTAGTATTACATACATGCGTGAAGTTATTTCGAAAGGAGATGTATTCATATAATAATTGTAAGCACTACCTATCTGATAAAAATATATAATTACTTATAATTGTATCTATTAAATTTCATTATCCGTAAGATTGTTGACGGTTGAGGGGTTTGGGGAAACGAAAGCAATCATTGAAATATTTACAGAGAATTAAAATTTGAATAGGCACATTTTCTACTTGGCAATTTGAATATATTAGTGTTTTCTTTACTGAGAAAAATTCTGCTCAATTTCCTGGTCATATTACCCACTTGAAAATCCCGCAGGTAGAACGTTCTTTCTCTAGTAGATCGTATTTGCTCACGTCATTTTAAAGAAGAAAAAAGAAGAATTAAAAAAAATACAAGAAATGATAGCCAGCCTTTCTTGTCGAATATATTTGCTAATCAGGATTTATCACAATGTCCACCTCTTGTAAGAAAAAGAGGGTAAAATAACTTAGATACTTATGAATTCAATTGATTTGAAGAGAGGGGTGTTGTTGGTGGAGATGTCTGGAATGTTTGAATGAAGGAGAGTAAGAAAGGAGAGTAAGGATGGAAGGAAGGGGAGTAAGGAAGGAGAGTAAGGAAGGAAGGAGAGGAAGGAAGGAGAGTAATGAAGGAGAGTAAGGATTGAAGGAAGGAAGCAAGGGAGGAGAGTAAGGATGGGAGGAAGGAGGGTAAGGAAGGAGAGTAATGAAGCAGAGTAAGGATGGAAGGGAGGAGACTAAGGAATGAGAGTAAGGATGGAGAGCA
>CM042171.1:8021131-8046131 GCA_023376005.1 Doryteuthis pealeii | reverse complement strand
GGTGGAATGCCGACGGAACAACGCAATTTTTCAACTCGCCACCCATGAGTCTCGGCTTGTGGGTGGTCCCACGAAAATAGGGACTTGTGCCTAACCTGTACGAGTGGGGTATGAGGTAAATATCTCTAACTCCGATTTTGACCGGGGGGTCTAGTGGCTTCAGCTTTGGACCTTACAAGCTAACAGCGTTGATCCCAGGGGTTTATCCCCCCAGACAACACCAATTTTAAGGAGCAGTGCTGGGTTTATTGCCTAGTGCCTTAGGCGCCCCCTTGAATGGGAATGCCGAAGGGATCAACGCAATTTTTCAGCTGCCACCCATGAGCCTCGGTTTGTAGGTGGTCCCACATTTATAGGGCCTTGTGCCTGACCCGTACAAGTGGGGTACGAGGTAAATACCTAGATATGGTCACCAGTATTAGTAAAACAAACTTTATCAATATTTAATGTAAAATAAAATGTGACGTAAATAACAAAGAGAATTTCGATTTGAGTAGTGATATAGTTTCCTTTACAGACAGACAAACACACAATCTCCATTATAATAAACTAACAAAAGTAGACGCCCCTTGGGTGCAAGTATTTAAGTTTTAATGTTATAAATTATTATGTAAAATTAGAAAGTAAATAAGAACGAATATAAAAATATTAAACTTATTTTAATCTTATTTTCATTGATTTCAATATGAAATTATACATAGGATTGCTTTTAATACGTTTCAGAATAACATGATCGTATTAGAAATCAGTAACAGCAAATAATTATCTATTAAACCCAGTTTTGTTAAAATCATTATACAAATTAATACTACCATTACTATGTAAAGCAAGAAGGGAATTTTGACTTGAGTAATGATATAGTTTTTGGTTACAGACAGACAAACACACAATCTCCATTATAATAACTAGCAAAAAAAAAGAAAAAAAAAAAACACTCTCCGAGCGATGTAAAAATGGATTTTTGAAACATATTGCCTGAGGGGTGGGAGTAAAAAATTCAATGTCAGCGAGTTTGTACCCTAAGTAAGTAAAATCATCAAATTCATTAAAGGATTAGAAAATAAAACAATTTGAAATGTAAACTTTAAATATGTATTAAAATAAAACAAACTATATATAGATATATAATACCAGTCATGTATTTATTAAAACTTGTTTTAAAAAACAATGAGGACTGTCTAATGTTGCATATTCAAATTTTGAGTGTATTTATGTTATAACGATTTCGGGTATAGTGACGTAAGCAGTGACGTAATTTTTGTTACAGACAAAAACCGGAAGCGAATCTCTATTATTAATAGATATGCAATCGTCTCCAGTTAAAGTCATCCAATCCTCAGAGAATTCAATTCACGATCCAGGGCTCCATGGTTCAGATGAAGAAAAAAATGTTGAACGTGCAACCAAAACAACGCTATATTTATATCGAACGCAGAACTTTTAAGTTTAAACCTAAACAGGCTGCCACGCATGCGTAATGTAAGCTGAAACAATGGCGATTCGTAATGCTTCGTAAACTCAGAAACAACACAGCCTTGTTTTTGTGGTTTTATTTCCTATTTTTGTACCAAAGAAATTATTTATAGGCCACTTGTATTTCTATCCTATAACCTACACATTTCTCATCTTGTGTTCTTCGAGAAAAAGAAACTAGTGTCCTGTTAGAGGAATTAAAATCAATATATTCAGTTCGGAACATGGTGGGTAAGGATCTTTAGACAGTGACCTGAGCCTGGAATATCGTTGACTTAAAATTTCGCATCACTTTGATTCGCCTTTAGCTTGTCTATATCTATCTATCTATCTATCTATCTCTCTCTCTCTCTCTCTCTCTCTCTATATATATATATATATATATATATATATATATATAAGTAATATTATTACTTGGCTCTACTTAGGTATCGAGCACTTTTTACAAATTAGCTTCTCCTAGCGGTTATATGAATATATATATCTTATATACATATATATGCATATAAATTGTTTTTTCTTTTGCCAAATACTATACCAATAGATTATTTTTGTTGGTACGAATATCTTGGTCTTTTCTTTTTTTCAAAAATTTTTTTCTTCCTGGTTGATGTTTGGTAGTATATTTTTACAATCAAACTCTCTGCCGGTTTTTTCTCTCCGCAAGGATCTACCAACACGCTTGGTATATTAAATTATATATATATATATATATATATATATATATATATTATATATATATATATATATATATATATGTAAAAATGGAAATTGAAAATGAATCCGACAATATGAGGAATAATGAATGAAGAAAAGAAAGAATAGAATGGATAATAAAAGATGAATTTAATCAATATCACTTACACATGTGTTTCGGTCAGTGAAAATATTCCGCACACAGAAAAGTGATTTTAAAAAATTCTCTTCGAACATTTCTAAAAAAATTCTCCGTTTTTCCCCAACGAATTTTTTCATTCAAAATAAAATTTCACTCTGATGAAGGTCGAATCTTCTCTGTGTGCGGAATATTTTCACACAGATGAACTGACCGAAACACATGTGTAAGTGATATTGATTAAATTCATCTTTTATTATCCACTCGTTTCTTTCTTTTCTTTATTCATTCTTCCTCACACACACACACACACACACACACACATATATATATATATATATATATATATATATATATATAATATATATATATATATATATATATAAAGACAGTTGTGTGAATCTGTATGTCCGGAGGAAACTTCGAAAATAAAACAATTGACAATAAAGTAAATATATATACACATTAAATATCATTAGGGCTTGATTTTTGAGCAAAAATAATAGCAATAGCCGTATTCTTATTTCTTATTAGTGTCGTTGCCTCAGCTAAATAATGGACCATTCCGATTTTATCATAAAGAAAGAAAGTTGAGAAAAATAAAAATTGCGCAGATAAGCAACACCAGATAATCAGGATTTACATTTTGCACGGTCTCATTTTTTTAACCAGAGGGTGTTGCAATTTTTGTATTTAATCTTGGACGATTTGGATGGTCTCATTTTTAAACAGAGGGTGTTGCAAGATGATAACGGTTGGAAGAGTAAGTAACAAGAGTATCAATATATATGTTTGTTTGCAGTCACTACACCAGAGATTGGCATTCAAAAATTGTCTGTTCAGCCACTCACGCAGTTGCAGATAAAAAAAAGTGGAGACTACACCATCCTCTTTAGTAAACGGAGGGATGCCAACAACAACATCAACATATATATATATATATATATATATATATATATATATATTATTATTATTATTATTATTATTATTATTATTATTATTATTTACTCCTTTTGAGTTTTCACATCAGCATTAGCTGATGGTCTTTCACTGGAGTCTGAGTGACAACAAGTCTCCTCAGGTCTCCAGGACTCTTCTCAGTATTCTGGCAGATTGCAGCAGTGCAGTGTTCTGAATGGTTTCAATCCTTCCAAACTTTCCAAACCCTTTTCCAATCCTTTTGGACCTTCCAAGTGCACCAACTACAATTGGTATCACTTTCACTTTCATATTCCATAACTTTTTCAGTTCTCTGGCAACGTCCAGGTATTTGTCCATTTTTTCATTTTCCTTTAGCTTCACCCTGTGATCTGCTGGAACTGCAAAATCCACCAGTTGACAAGTTCTTTCTTTTTTGTTTATCAACACTAGGTCTGGTCTTCTTGCTGGGATAAGGTGATCCGTTTCTATTTCAAAGTCCCAGAGAATTTTATGTGTTTCGTTCTCAAGAACAGATTCTGGTTTATACATATACCATTTTGTTGTATGGTCAAAATTTAATTTTTTGCATAATTCCCAGTGGATCACCTTCCCAACCCAGTCGTGTCTAGTCTTGTACTCCCGTTGTGCTAGTTTGCTACATTCGCAGAGTACATGGTTTACAGTCTCATCTCTATTACCGCATTGTCTACATTTACTATTTTGTGGGGTCTTATCAATTTTCGCTTTGAAGTAGTTTGTCCTTATGGCATTATTTTGTGCAGAAATTATAAGTGATTCAGTTTCTCTTTTAAGGTTTCCCTATCTTAACCATGCCCAAGTCTTTTGATGTGCAACCTCTTCTATTTGTCGTGTGAAGTGTCCATATAATGATTTTTGTTTTCTAGTCTTTATTGTTTTTCTGTTTGTCCATCTGTCACTTCTACTATTGTTGGCCGCCATAAGTAATTTGTCTTTGCTCTTTCTTGTGTAATCCTCAAGTTGTTGGATAGTGGTTTCTACGTAGTCCTCTATGTTGGAAATACCTCTTCCCCCTTCCTTTCTTGACACATATAATCTATCTATGTCGTCTCTAGGGTGAAGAGCCTTGTGCATGGTCATTCTTTGGTCAATCTGTCTGAGTTCTTCTTTTGTCCATTTTAAGAATGGTCCTGAGTATCTTATAATGCGGACGGCCCAGGTATTGATTCCTTTGATCAGATTTCTGCTGTTAAGTTTGGTTTCTAGAAGTTTTTTTAGTTCTCCTGAGATATTCTTTTTTTAACCTTTTTCCTTTCATTTCTGTTTGCATGATATTGTCCGCTTCTAAAATTCTTAAATATTTGTAGTTTTCATTTTCATCAAGTGATTTTATAGTTTCCTGATTTGGCAATTGTATTCCATGCATTAGTTTTCTTTCACCGCGTTTTATTACTAGCATAGCACACTTTTCAATTCCAAATTCCATCCCTATATTCTGGCTATATATTCTAATAGTTTGTATTAGGCTCTCCAATTCTTTTTCATTTTTTGCAATTTTTTTTATGTCATCCATGTACATAAGGTGGTTTATCTTTTCTTGTGAGTTAGCGAATTTGTATCCCCCTGTACATTTTTTAAGTATTATTATTATTATTATTATTATTATTATTATTATTATTAATAATAATAATCGGGTCACTGCCTATGAACTAAGGTGACAAATGGTATTGTGATCAAGCGCGAAGGGAAATGATTGACCTAATTTTATGGGAGGAATATTTCAAAATGTTTTCCATTTCGCAAAACGCGGGTCTTTATTGTTAATACAGTTTCCTTTTAAAGAGTTTGGTTTCCAGGAATTCTTTTGGCAAATTCATCTGTTCCTTTTTTGATAATTCCCATGACTCGAAGAATAACAGGCACAGTGCTAGTTTTCAATGTTCACATCTTTGTATTTCTAAGTGTGTCTTTTTTTTATTTTTGAAATCCTTTCATTCTTCTTCTTCTTCTTCTTCTTCTTCTTCTTCTTCTTCTTCTTCTTCTTCTTCTTCTTCTTCTTCTTCTTCTTCTTCTTCTTCTTCTTCTTCTTCGCCCTTTTTCATCTTCTCGTCCTTCTTCTTCCTCTTCCTCTACGTATCTATTTCTATCTGCTGAGCTATTTATCTATATTTCAATATTCTTCTTCTTCTTCTTCTTCTTCTTCTTCTTCTTCTTCTTCTTCTTCTTCTTCTTCTTCTTCTTCTTCTTCTTATTATTATTATTATTATTATTATTATTATTATTATATTATACCTATCTATTTCCATCTACTGAGCAGTCTATCTATATTTCAATCTTCTTCTTCTTCTTCTTCTTCTTCTTCTCTTCTTCTTCTTATTATTATTATTATTATTATTATTATTATTATTATTATTATTATTATTATATACCTATCTATTTCCATCTACTGAGCAGTCTATCTATATTTCAATCTTCTTCTTCTTCTTCTTCTTCTTCTTCTTCTTCTTCTTATTATTATTATTATTATTATTATTATTATTATTATTATTATTATTATTATTATTATTATTATTATACCTATCTATTTCCATCTACTGTGCAGTCTATCTATATTTCAATCTTCTTCTTCTTCTTCTTCTTCTTCTTCTTCTTCTTCTTATTATTATTATTATTATATTATTATTATTATTATTATTATTATATATTATATTATTATACCTATCTATTCCATCTACTGAGCTCTATTTATATTTCAATCTTCTTCTTCTTCTTCTTCTTCTTCTTCTTCTTCTTCTTCTTCTTCTTCTTCTTCTTCATTTTTATTTTCTACTTCTCTCCATCACCGTCATATTCATCTCCCTATCTTTATCTTGTTCATGTATACATATATAAACTGCAGTTGTGTGTACAAATGTATGCATGTATGTATGTATGTATGTATGTATGTATGACGGATAAAACTATGAAAATAAAACAATTAACAAAAAAGTAAATATATAAACACATTCACTATCACCAAAACTAGCTTTTGTGCCAATAATTATAAAGATTTTATTTATATTCCTGAAGATATTCAAAATTAAAATTTACATATATATTGCATTAAATTCCACTAAGCCAAGTTGACAGTTTTTGCCACTGTTAAACGAAAAAAAATCCATATCTTAAACTGAAATTTAGTAATATCTATTAATATTTATTTATATACTAACAATAAGTTACGGTGCAAGTATTTAAGTTTTAATGTAATAATATGTATTAAATTAGAAAAGCTAATGAAACTAAATAAGAATGCAGATAAAAAGATTTGAAACTAAGTGGGGTATAATAAAAGATAGAACAACTGAAATTTACTCTTCCATCAATCCCGTCTTTCATTGCTGAATTTTCATAATTTAACTATTTAGTTAAAATAGGAAATAAAGAATAAGATTACAATTATTCCTTCTTGTGAATCGATTTCTTTTAAGATTTATCCCCGAGATTTTTTGTTCATATTCATTAAGATAAAACCAAACAATTAAAATCAATAATACCAAACATATATTTATTAAAATCAAATTTTTAATATCAATATGCAAATTTGTCTTCCCGTTCACACTGTAAAGCTCTATGTTTGGTAAATATCTATTAATAATGGATATTCGCTTCCAGTTTTTGTCTGTAACAAAAACTACGTCACTGCTTACGTCACTATACCCGTCATAAATCGTCATAACATAGAATAAACACACTCAAAATTTGAGCATGCAGCATTAGACAGTCCTCATTGTTTTTTTAAACAAGTTTCAATAGATACATCCCCAGTATCATATATTTATATATAGTTTGTTTTATTTTAATAGATATTCAAAGTTAATAGAACTTAGTTTCGATTTCAAATTGTTTTATTTTTTTTACTCCTTTAATAAATTTGATGATTTCAGGATTCATGGCTCAAACTCTCCGACATTTAATTTTTAACTTCCACCTCCTCAAGCAATATCTTTCAAAAATGTATTTTTACATCGCCTGGAGTGCGTTTTTTTATTTTGCTAGTCAATATAATTGTATTTTATTTGTATGTGAAATGGTCAAGAGTATTGATAATGTAAAACAATTTTATCAATAATTGAGGTTCAACTAAAAATGAAAATCATGGAAATGTGACGTAAATAACTAAGGGAATTGTGACTTGCGTAGTAATATAGTTTCAGTTACAGACAGACAGACAGACACACTATCTCTATTATAATAACTAGCAACAATAAAAAACAACCTCCGGGCGGTGTAAAAAAATTAAAAAAAAATATTTCTTAATGTGGTTGGAGTTCAAAATTCAGTGTCTGAGGGTTTGTATCGTAAGTAAAGAAAATCTTCCTAACTATTAAAGGAGTAAAAAAAAAAAAACAATTTGAAATGGAAACATAGTCCTGTCCACCTGAAATAAAATGTTGCGTGCATGTATCAATTATTAATCAAACAATTATTTTGATATTTTATATATTTTATATATATATTTTACACAAAATCGTAGGTATTTATTTATTTGTCAACTTTTTAGTTAACTTCTAAAAAAAAGGACGAGAGAGAAAAAACAATTTCTAAAATTGCCTACTCAAATTTTGAGTGTATATAACACAAGCATATTGTGACGTAAGCTATGTCTTAGAGCCCTGATGACGTAGTTTTTGTTACAGACAGAAATACACACAATCTTCATTTTTAATACACACACACACACACACACACACACACACACATATATATATATATATATATATATATATATAGTGGGTGTGAGGTGGTCACTGTTTCAGCTTTTGCTGGAATGGCGTACCAAAGGCAGTATTATTGGTAGAGTGCTCAATATAAAATAGAGCTGTTATATAATATAATAAAATAAATATATAAAGGTTTTACATATATATTTATTAGGTGACAAAGGAACATTCACGACCATTTTGGCTTCATGCGTCAACAATCATCAGGTGAACATATATATATATATATATATTATATATATATATATATATATATATATAACGGTGAAAATAAAGTGAAATAGACATATTTATTACTTTAAAATCTCTCCTCTACCTTCTAGCTGGATCATTTCCTGTTGGCGCCACTAGTCAGTTTTCCAAATGTATCCCCAAGGTTTATTTTCAAGGTGGTCATAGGTCCCAAAACTGAATGGCTACCGTAACGCTAATTTAACATCCTCCTCCCACTTCGGTGTAGATTTGAGCCGTATAAAACGAAGCTTTACACGTATGAATAACTTGTTTCATTTGCCCGAGACAAAAGCAAACTACTCCACTTATTAGAGAGAAAGTATTGGACGTCTTCACCAGCTGAGCCACGGCTATTTTTGCCGCCTGAGAGAAGCCATTGTTACGATTAAAAATAAATAAATAAAACCTAAAGGTGTGATGGTATAATCGAATTTGTCTTGTGTTTCGTGGTCGCTCGAACGTTTCATCTTCCACTGCCAACCAAAGTTTAAAAGACTTTCACAATAGACGTATTCGATAATCAATAAAGTCTTGCGTTGCTCGCAAAGTGGAATGGAAAAAAAAATGGTTTCAAGGAAAATAATTCGAAATACACTCATCGGTTTTAACTTGGGATGAATTTAACTTTGCTTCAAAGAATCACTCCATTATGGCTCAGTGGACATAACGTCGATGCGCGAGGCTGTGGAGTCGGAACACAAAACCTCTGACTCCGACTCCTCTATGTTGGCACCTCCGACTCCGATGAGCAGGGCTGTGGAGGCGGAACACAAAACCTCCGACTCCTCTAATTTTTGGTACCAATGACTCAGACTCCTCTCTGTATATTTACTTCAAAGAATCATTCCATTATAGCTTAGTGGACATAACATCGATGCACGAGGCTATGGAGTCGGAACACAAAACCTCTGACTCCGACTCCTCTATTTTTGGCACCTCCGACTCCGACTTCTCTCTATGTATCTTTACTTCAAAGAATCACTCCATTATGGCTCAGTGGACATAACATCGATGCCCGAGGCTGTGGAGTCGGAACACAAAACCTCTGACTCCGACTCCTCTATTTTTGGCACCTCCGACTCCGACTCCTCTCTATGTATCTTTGCTTCAAAGAATCACTCAAAGAATTACTCCATTATGGCTTAGAGGACATAACATCGATGCTCAAAGCTGTGGAGTCGGAATACAAAAACTCCGACTCCTCTATTTTTGGCAGCTCCGACTCCGACTCCACTCTATGTATCTTTGCTTCAAAGAATCACTCTATCATGGCTTAGTGGACATAACATCGATGAGCAGGGCTGTGGGGGCGGAACACAAAACCTCCGACTCCGACTCCTCTATTTTTGGCACCTCCGATTCCTCTATTTTTGGCACCCCCAACTCCGACTCCTCTCTATGTATCTTTGCTTCAAAGAATCACTCCATTATGGCTTAGTGGACCTAACATCGATGCACGAGACTGTGGAGCCGGAACACAAAACCTCCGACTCCAACTCCTCTATTTTGGCAGCTCCGACTCCTCTCTATATATCTTTGCTTCAAAGAATCATTCAATTTAGTTTAGTGGACATAACATCGATGAGCTGGGCTGTGGAGTCGGAAAACAAAACCTCCGACTCCAACTACTCTATTTTGCACCTCCGACTCCTCTATCTTTGGCACCTCCGACTCCGACTTCTCTTTATGTAATTAAGTGTTATGGCCAATAACTAAATATAAAAACATCGACTAGTCTTATGAGCAGGGCTGTGGTGTTGGAACACAAAACATCTGACTGCTCTATTTTTGCACAGCCGACTCCGACTCCTCTATCTTTGGCACCTCCGACTCCAACTCCTCTTTACGTATATAAGTGATTATGGCAAATAACTAAATATAAAATCATCGTCTAGTCTTATGAGCAGGGCTGTGGAGTCGGAACACAAAACCTATGACTCCAACTTCTCTATTTTGGCACCTCCGACTCTAACTCCTCTTTATGTAATAAATGAGCATGGCTAATAACTAAATATAAAATCATCGTCTAGTCTTATGAGCAGAGCTGTGGAGTCGTAACACAAAAGATCTGACTCCGAATCCTTTATTTTGGGCACCGACTCCGACTCCTCTTTATGCATCTTCAGCCATCATCACTTAATTACATACAGGTATTATGATCAAATGCTAAATACAAAAATATCGTCTACTCTTATGAGGAAAGCTGTGGAGATTAAACACAAAGCCTCTGACCCCGACTCCTCTATTTTGGCATCTCCCACTCCGACTCCTCGCAATGTATCTTTGCTTCAAAGAATCATTCCATTATGGCTTAGTGGACATAACATCGATGAGCAGGGCTGTGGAGTTGGAACACAAAACCTCCGACTCCGACTCCTCTATTTTTGGTATCTCCGACTCCTCTCTATGTAATTGACTGGTTATGGCCAATAACTAAATATAAAAACATGGAGTTTTAAATATAAAAACATCGAGGAGTTGGAGTCGAATTTGCCAAAAATAGCGATTCTGGCACTTCCGACTCAGACTCCTCTTTATGTAAACAAATGATTATGGCCAATAACTAAATATAAAAACATCGTCTAGTCTTATGAGCAGGGCAGTGGAGTCGGAACACAAAACATCTTACTCCGACTCCTCTAATTTTGGCACCACCGACTCCGACTCCTCTTTATTTAATAAATGATTATCGCTAATAACTATGTATAAAGACACCATCTAGTCTTATGAGCAAAGCTGTGGAGTCAGAACACAAAGCCTCTGACTCCGACTTCACTATTTTGGGCCCCGACTCCGACTCCTCGCTATGTAATTAATCGATTATGGCCAATAACTAATAATAAAAACATCGTCGGAATAAAAATACCTCTGACTCCGACTCCCCTTTTTATTTGGCACCTCTGACTCCGACTCCGACTTTATATAATTTAATGATTATGGACAATAACTAAACATCGTCGTCTGATAATCGGAACTGTGGAGTCGCAACAGAAAACCTCTGACTCCGACTCCTCTATTTTTGATAGCTCTAACTTTAACTCCTCTTTATGTAAGTGATTATGGCTAATAACTAAATATAAAACCATTATTTTTTTTTATAATCATTGCTAAATTTTCCTAATTTAACTTTTTAGTTAAAATAGGAAGTAAAGAATAAAATTACAGTTATTTCTTCTTGTTAATTGATTTCTTTTAGGATTTATCCCCGAAAATTTTGCTCATATCTTTTAAGATAAAACCAAACAATTAAAAATCAATAATACTAGTATTATCTGCGTTATTCGGACTATTGTCCCCATCTTCATTGTTATTTGTACAACGTTTCGGCCGATATACCCTCCGGCCTTCTTCAGGTATTTCATGTCGGACTCGGGAACCTTCTCGGACTCGGGAACCTTCTAGTCCAAGAAGGTTCCCGAGTCTCTGAATGTTCCCGAGTCCGAAAAGAAATACCTGAAGAAGGCCGGAGGGTATATCGGCCGAAACGTTGTACAAATAACAATGAAGATGGGGACAATAGTACGAATAACGCAGATGATACTAATCTTCAAGCCTCATCTCAAACATTCAGAGAAATCAATAATACTAGACACATATTTAATAAAATAAAATTTTCAATATCAATATGCAAATTATCCTGTCCGTTCACACTGTAAACCGCTATTTTGTTGTATTTATGAATACAATTGCATGTTATTAGAATGTAGTGAAGCCCGCCCCACGTGGTGTGGGTCCAGTGGCTTCGGCCCTTGATCTTTACAAGTTAATAACGTCGATCCCAGGGGGCTACCCCCCCCCCAGGAAATACCTGCCCCCTTGATTTAAAGGGGTTGGATTTATTGCCCAGCGCCTGAGGCGCCTCCTTGAGGGGGAATGCCGACGGGATCGACGCAATTTTTTCCACCTACCACCCATGAGCTTCGGCTTGTGGGTGGGTCCACATAAAAATGTCCTTGTGTCACGTCCTCATAAGTGGGATGAGAGGCAAATGCCTGTAGATATGGCCAACAGTATTAATAATGTAAAACAATTTTTATTAATAATTGAAGTTTAGATAAAAATAAAATCATGGGGAACGTGACGAAAATAACCAAGGGAATTGTAACTTGAATAGTAATATAGTTTCGGTTACAGACAAATACACAATGTACACTATAATAAAATCAGGCATCCTGAATGTAGGTAGTTTAGTAATTACCCCACCTGTTCGCCACGGGTAGGAATGTAACACATGGTTGCAAGTATGGGGCATCCAGTGAGTATGGAACTTGCTATTCAGTAGTAATAGATCTGCGGTAGACTGCAAACCATTACACCACGATGGGACATTCTTCCTGACTGTAGATATGTTGATGTTTAGTTTTGTGAAGAGTTCATTTTGGAGAGGCTAAAGAAAAACATATTTAAAGATCTGAAGAAGAAACTGGATCCAAGATGTCTTGTTTCCACATGGTCCGGTCAGATTCAATCTTTTTGAGATGTCGGTAAAAATAGAAACGGATGTATCTTCAAAGTGAGAAGCGGTGGAACTTTTACGAATTTTCCAGGTTGTCAGTACAAAAGAAAAAATAAAGAATGAAAAGAAAAGAAAGAAAAAAACGAATAAAAAATACAAGGGAAAAAAATGAAGAATAATGACAGGAAGGACAGTAAAATGAAAGGTCGTAGAATGTGATAAAAAAGAACAAAGAAAAAGGAGATTATGAAATAAAAAAAGAAGAAAAGAACGAAGGAAAAAAATGAAGAAAAAAGAGTGAAAGAAGGAGGAAGAATGAAGAAAAAAAGATGAAAGAAGGAAGGAAAGAATGTAAAAAGATGAAGGAAGGAAAGATGAAAAGAATGAAAAAAAAAGATGAAAAGAAGGAAGGAAAAAAAATGAAGAAAAAGATGAAAGAACAGAAGGAAGGAAAAGAATGAGAAAAAAAAGATGAAAGAAGGAAGGAAAAAAATGAAGAAAAAAAGATGAAAGAGGGAAGGAAAAGAATGAAGAAAAAAAGATGAAAGAAGGAAGGAAAATAATGAAGAAAAAAAAGATGAAAGAAGGAAGGAAAAGAATGAAGAAAAAAAAATGAAAGAAGAGGAAAAGATGAAGAAAAAAAAATGAAAGAAGGAAGGAAAATAATGAGAAAAAAATGATGAAAGAAGGAGAAAAGAAGGTAAGAAAAAAAGATGAAAAGAAGGAAGGAAAAAAAATGAAGAAAAAATGAAGAAGGAAGGAAAAGAATGAAGAAGAAAGAAGAAGATGAAAAAAAGATGAAAGAAGGAAGGAAAGAATGAAGAACAAAAAAGATGAAAGAAGGAAGGAAAAAAATGAAGAAAAAAGATGAAGAAGGAACGGAAAGGAATGAAAGAAAGAACAAACGAAGATGAAGAAGGATGAAAGAAAAAAAGACAGGACAATGGAAATTAATGGAATAAAAAAAATTGATAGAACGAGGGAAATGAAGGAAAGAAAAAATAAAGTATAAACGAAGAAAAAGAATGAAAGAAAAAAGAAGAAGAAAGGACGTAGAATCATCCTAATACCAATTGATATGGTAACACATCTACGGATATATATAATATTATATATATAATATATTATATAATAAACCTAGAGGTACACGTAAATAACCTACTTGGGTATCACCATCAGGATCTTCAGGGTAACCTTTATGTTAATAAATTTGCTCTAACTAACGCATTGAGCACTTTATATTTGTTATATCACTGCCTTATCATTTGTGAAACCTGAATCAAACTAACCACTGTGACCATTTTCACCGGTAAGTCACTGTTTCCCAAAACATATATATAATGGTATGTATAGTGGGGTATATATATATTCAATAAATGAAGGAAAAAAAACTTTAAACTTCTTTCAGTAGAATAATTTATTTCCAACCGTATTACTAAGGCCATCTTCAGTAATCACAAGAACATGACTCTTACCTTCAAGAGTCACTGATCTTGCGCTTACCCTGAAGATGCCGTAGTAATACGGTTTGAAATAAATTTATTGTAATGAAACAAGTTAAAAGTTTTCTTCCTCATTTGATTGAATATCTTGCTCTGTCCTTCCCTTCCACTGCACAGGCACATGAGCTCTCCTTTCGGTTACCCGCATCAGCTTCCTTGATAAACCATACATTGAAAGATCCTAACTAATGAATAATATATATTATTAAATTATATATATATATATATATGATATATATATATACCGTATGAATAAAAAAAATATTTTCGTCTTATATTATATTGCGAAATATTCTTTATATTAACCGAAACGTCTTAATCGTCGATTATCACAAATGAAAAATTAATTCACATTTTTGGATATATATATATATATATATAAATGGAAGAGATGGGTATGTGTACGTGTCGACTTATAACTCAGAAACGAGATGTTATACAGATTTGAAATCTTGCATACACCCTGACCTTCTTATAACTAAGAAATACACCCAAATTTGGTTATTGATTTTATACTGATTAAGGGATATGATTTTTTTTAAATTCCTAAAATTAATACGGAAACATTCTACTATACAAATTACTCAGCGATTTTTTTTTAAAAAATTTGATAAATTCATTTTCTCTTATTTTCTCCTCCCACTCAACTTTCTGGTGTTCTAATTTTGGTTAAGTCCAGTCATGACGGTACTTGCTAGTTATATATATATATATAAGTAATATACTATATATATATATATATATATATATATATATATTAAGAATTATGAAAGAAATAGCAGTGCCTGGAAATGAGAGACAATTTAATAAAATAACCGACAAAGTGCGTTTAAGAGAGATGAGAGAGAGAAGAAGAGAACAAGAGAGAGAGAGACAGAGAGAAGAGAGACAGAGAGAGGGAGAGAGACAGAGAGAGAGAGGCTGCACGTATGTGTGTTATCGTGTGTGCCTGTGTATGTGTGTGTGTGTTATTTATGTGTTGTGTAGAAAAAGAAGAAAGAAATGAAGGTGAAATAGAAATATTGAATTAAAGGAATCTGGATAGAAAGAAAGAATAAGCACACGCACCCTGATCGTCTTAAGATATTGGACTTAATTACAATATGTGTACATTCGAATCATGTCACTTTATCTCAACCTGTTATGATAATCATATTCTTGATTGCAAGCAAAAAAATAAAATGAAAAAGTTAAAAAATAACAACAACAACAAAAACATTAATTTTATAGGACAGTATTAATTATCATCTTTAAGTTAAACAAAAAAAGAAATTGTCCTTAAAACACCTTCATCTTGCACATTATCCAAAAACAACAGCTTTTGCATTGACAAGTACGCCCAGTCGCCTGGAGTTCGATTTTTATGTTGCATACACTTATTTGCATATAAAGTTTAAATAAGCCGGATTACTACGTTTTCTGCGTGGGCGATCCAATCGGGAGTTAATGGTTACATGCTAGTCTCGCAGTTATTGGGATTCTTAGACGTTAAGTTATTTACAAAGCTTTCAGCTTTAGGTGCGCTCAAGGCCAGATATATTAGGAGCACTGAGTGAGAATTGAACTCACTAACAATGGTCTGCAAGTCATAGCTTAGATAACCATTACACACGAAAGTGCCCTATGTCTTCACATATAATTATTTACGAAGCGTTGGTTAGGCCGAAGTATAGAGCACCCAGTGAGATCGAACTCACGAAACAATGGTCACTCGAGTCTGACTTGCAACCATTACACCACGAGAGGTGCCTATGTCTTCGACATATAGATATTACTAAGTTTAACTTAGATTTGCACAAGGCCAGATATATGGAGCACCAGTTGAGAATCAGAACTCACGAACAATGGTCTGCGAGTCTGGCTTGCTAACCATTACACCACGAAAGGTGCCTATGTTTCCGAACATATTTTACTAAGCGTGGCTTAGATGTGGTGCAAAGGCCAGAAGTTATTGGGCACACAGTGAGAATCGAAACTCACAAAAGTTGTCTGGCTAATCTTGTTTGACTAACCATTACCACCATCGTGCGTGCCTATTTTTAACATTATAGTTATTTTACTAAAGCTTAGCTTAGATGTGGACAAGTTTTCCTCAGGTTTCCCAGGACTCTTCTGAGTATTCTAGCTGATTGCAGCAGGCAATGTGGATGTGCACCAAACTTAAAATCGGTATTATTATTTATTATTATTATTTAGTATTCACTCCTTTTGAGTTTTCACATCAGCGTTAGTGATGGTCTTTCACTGGAGTCCGAGTTGACAGCAGTCTCCTCAGGTCTCCAGCGACTTTTCTCATATCTAGCAGATTCAGCCAGTGCAGTATTACTTGATGGTCTCAATCTTTCCTCTGATGTCCAGATTTTTCAAATCCCTTTTCCCGAGTCCCTTTGGGACCGTTCAAGTGCACAATTACAATTGGTATCACTTTGACTTTCATATTCCATAAATTTTCAGTTCCTCTGCAAGTCCAAGGTATTAGTTCATTTTTCATTTTCCTTCAGCTTCCCCTTGATCTGCTCGGAACTGCAAAAATCCACCAGTGACAATTCTTCTTTTATTATGTTTAATCACGCACTAGGTCATGTTTCTTGCTTGGAATAAGTGATCCATTTTATTTCAAAGTCACAGATAATTTTATAACGTTTCGTTGCCAAAGAACAGATTCTCTGTTTATGCCCTATACCACTTTTGTTGTATGGTCAAACTTTAGTTTTTGCATCAATCCCAGTGGATCACACTTCCAACCCAGTCGTAGTCTATCTTTATCCCGTTGTGCTAGTTGCTACATTCGCATAGTACATGGTTCGGTCTTCATCTCTCTTACCGCAAGTCTACATTACTATTTGTTGGTTCTTTATCAATTTTTCGCTTTTATATTATTATAATTATTATCTATTATTATTATTATTAGTATCCTTTAGGTGTCACCGTAATTGCAATTATTGCTAACCAGTATGTACCATCAAAAAATGAATAAATCTAAATAGCGGTTCCATATGTTCTGTACGTTCGTCGATTGAAAGCAAATGTTTTAAAAAATTATTCGCAAAAATTAAAGAAGGGAGTTATGTACATTCAGAAAATGATATGGACTCAATAGTAATCGATATAATTTGAGGGAGGTTTTTGAAACTTCAAAATTCAATAGGTACTTTAGAGGATGCTGGAAGTTCATCATCAATAATAGTAAAGAAAATTATATATATATATATATATATATATATATTATATATTGGGACATCTGTATGTATGGCCTAATTATCTATTCCATTGAACTTATAGTATACATAATATCTAATTAGTATCTCTCCTTGATTATTATATTAATATAATTAATATATATGCATGAAAGAAGTAGAGAGGAAAAATGAAGTAAAAAAAGATGATGATGTGAAAGAAAGAAGGAAGGAAAAAATGAAGAAAAAAAAATAAAAGAAGGAAGAAAAGAAATGAAGAAAAAGATAAGAAGAAGGAAAGAAATGGAAGAAAAAAAGATGGAAAGAAATAGGAAGGAAAAGAAGGAAGAAAAAAAAGATGAAAGAAGGAAGGAAAAAATGAAGAAAAAAGATTGATGAAAGAAGGAAGGAAAAGAATGAAGAAAAAAAATGAAAAGAAGAAGGAAAATAATGAAGAAAAAGATGAAAGAAGGAAGGGAAAAAAAATGAAGAAAAAAAGATGAAAGAAGGAAAGGAGAAAAAATAAAGAAAAAAGATGAAAAGAAGGAAGAAAAGAATGAAGAGGAACGAAACGAATGAAGAAGATGAAGAAAAAGACAGGACAAAGAAATTAATGGAATAAAAAATTGAATTAGAATGAGGAAATGAAGAACGAAAAAATAAGTATGAACGAAGGAAAAGAATGAAGAAAAAAAGAAGAAAGACGTAGAATCATCCTAATACCAATATGACTTGGTAACCCATCTACGATAATATATATATTATTAACCTAAAGGTAACACGGTAATGACCTACTCGAGTATTCACCATAAGGATCTCAGGTACCTTTATGTTAATAAATTTGCTCTACTAACGTATTGAGCACTTATATTTGTTATATCACTGCCTTATCATGTGAAACTTGAATCAACTAACCACTCTGACCATTTTCACCGCGTAAGTCACTTTTTCCACAAATACCATATATATATATATATATATATATATATATATATATATATATCAATAAATGAAGAAAAAACTTTATACCTCTTTCATTACAATAATTTATTTCAACCGTATTACTAAGCATCTTCAGGTAATCACAAGAACATGACTCTTACCCCAAGAGATCATGTTCTAGTTACCTGAAGATGCCGTAGTAATACGGTTGAAATAAATTATTGTAATGAAACAAGTTAAATTTTTTCCTTCATTTATTAAATATCTTGCTCTGTCCTTCCCTTCACTGGTACTAGGCACATTGAGCTCTCTTTTCGTCTAACCGCAGACAGCTGGTTAAACCATACGTGAAAGATCCTAAACTACCGAAATATATATATATAACTGTATGAATAAAAAAATATTCGTCTTATATATATTGTTCAGAAATATTCTTTAAATTAAACCGAAACGTTTAATCGTCACATCAAAATGAAAATTAATATAACTTTTGGTATATATTATAATATATTATAAATATATACATATATAATATATATATATATATATATAATATATATATATATATATATAAAGGAGAGATTGTATGTTACGTGTCAACTTATAACTCAGAAAACGAATATTATTCAGATTTCGAAATCTGCATACACCCTGACCTTCTTATAACTAAGAAATACACCAAGTTTGTTATGATTTTACTGATTAAGGATATATTTTTTTAAATTCTAAAATAAAACAAACATTCTACTATACAAATCTCAGCGATTTTTTTTAAAATTTGATAAATCATTTTCCTCTTATTTCTCCTCACTCACTTCTTTGGTTGATTTTTTAGTCCAGTCATGACGGTACTTTTGCTAGTATATATATATATATATTATATATATATATATATATATATATTAAGAATTATGAAAGAATAGCAGGTGCTGTGAAATGAGAGACAATTTAATAAAATAACCGACAAAGCGTTAAGAAGAGAGAGAGAGAGAGACAGAGAGAGAGAAGAGAGAAAGTTGCAGAGTGACGAGAGAGGCAGGGAGGAGAGGGGGAGTCGGAACACAAAACCTCTGACTCCGACTGCCTCTATTTTTGGCAGCTCCGATTCCGACTCCTCTCTATGTATCTTTGCTTCAAAAGAATCACTCCATTATGGCTCAGTGGACATAACATCGATGCGCGAGGCTGTGGAGTCGGAACACAAAACCTCCGACTCCGTCGCCTCTATTTTTGGCAGCTCCGACTCCGACTCTCTCTATGTATCTTGGCTTCAAATAATCACTCTATTATGGCTTAGAGGACATAACATCGATATACAAAGCTGTGGAGTCGGAACACAAACACTCCGACTCCTCTATTTTTGGCACCTCCGACTCCTCTATTTTGGCAGCCCCGACTCCGACTCCATCTTTATGTATCTTTGCTTCAAAGAATCAACTCCATTATGCTTAGGGACATAATATCGATGCGCAAGGCTGTGGAATCGGAACACAAAACCTCCGACTCCTTATTTTGGCACCTCCGACTCCGACTCCTCTCTATGTATCTTTGCTTCAAAGAATCACTCCATTATGGCTCAGTGGACATAACATCGATGAGCAGAGCTGTGGAGTCGGAACACAAAACCTCTGATTCCGATTCCTCTAATTTGGACACCCCTGACTCCAAATCCTCTTTATGTATCTTTGACCATTATTACTTAATGACATACGAGGATTATGATCAATAGCTAAATATAAAAATATTGCCTAGTCTTATAAGCAAAGCTGTGGCGTCGGGACACAAAGCCTCTAATTCCGACTCCTCTATTTAGGGCACCGACTCCGACTCCTCGCTATGTAAGCTATGAGCAAGGCGGTTAGGTCGGAATAAAAAAAACCCTCTGACTTCGACTCCCCTTTTTATTTTGCACCTCTGACTCCGACTCCGACTTTATATAATTTAATGATCATGGACAATAGCTAAATATAAAAACATCGTTGTCTGATAATCAGAGCTGTGGCATCGCAAACAGAAAACCTCTGACTCCGACTCCTCTATTTGATAGCTCCAGCTTCAACTCCTCTGATTATGGCTAATAACTAAATATAAAACCATTATTTTTCTCATAATAATCATTGCTAAGTTTTCCTAATTTAACGTTTTAGTTAAAATAGGAAGTAAAGAATAAAATTACAGTTATTTCTTCTTGTTAATTGATTTCTTTTATGATTCATCCCCGAGATTTTTGCTCATATCTTTTAAGATAAAACCAAACAATTAGAAATCAATAATACTATGCATATATTTATTAAAATCAAATTTTAAATATCAATGTGCAAATTATCCTGCCTGTTCACACTGTAAACCGCTATTTTGTTGTATTTATGAATACAATTGCATGTTATTAGTATGTAAAAAAGCCGCCTCTCGTGGTGGGGGTCCAGTGGCTTCGGCTATACACCCAGGCAATAACCTACCCCCTTGATTTAAAGGGGCAGGCCTGGCTTTATTGCTCAGCGCCTGAGGCGCCCCCTTGTGGGGGTATGACGAAGGGATCGACGCAATTTTTGTTCTTTCCCACCCATGAGCTTCGGCTTGTGGGTGGGCCCACGTTAAAACGAGGCCTAGTGCCCAGCCCATACAAGTGGGGTATGAGGTAAATACCTGTATATAAGCCCGCCCCTCGTGGTGTGAGTACAGTGGCTTCGCCCCTGGATCTTTACAAGTTTATAGCGTCGATCCCAGGGGGCTATCCCCCCAGGCAATACATGCCCCCTCGAAGGGGCAGGGCTGGGTTTATTGCCCAGCGCCTGAAGCGCCCTCTTGAAGGGGAATGACATAAATAATTAAGGGAATTGTAACTTGAATAGTTATATACTTTCGGTTACAGACAAATGCACAATGTACACTATAATAAAATTAGGCATCCTGAATGTAGGTAGTTTAGTAATTACCCCACCTGTTCGCCACGGGTAGGATGTAACACGTGGTTGCAAGTATGGGGCACCCAGTGAATATGGAACTTGCTACTCAGTAGTAATAGATATGCGGTAGACTGCAAACCATTACACCACAATGGGACGCTCTTCCTGGCTGTAGATATGTTGATGTTTAGTTTTGTGAAGAGTTCATTTCGGAGAGGCCAAAGAAAAACATATTTAAAGATCTGAAGAAGAAACTGGATCCAAGATGTCTTGTTTCCACATGGTCCGGTCACATTCAATCTTTTTGAGATGTCGGTAAAAATAGAAACGGATGTATCTTCAAAGTGAGAAGCAGTGGAACTTTACGAAATTTTCCAGTTGTCAGTGCAAAAGAAAAAATAAAGAATGAAAAGAAAAGAAAGAAAAAAACGAATAAAAAAACAAGGGAAAAAAATGAAGAATAATGACAGAAGGACAGTAAATGAAAGGTCGTAGAATGTGATAAAAAAAGAACAAGAAAAAAAAAAAAGGAAAATGAATAAAAAGAAGAAAGAACGAAGAAAAAAAATGAGAAAAAAATGAAAGAAGGAAGAAAAATGAAGTAAAAAAGATGAAGAAGGAAGGAAAAGAATGAAGAAAAAAAAGAAGGAAGAAAAGAAGAAAAAAAGATAAGAAGAAGAAAAGAATGAAGAAAAAAAAAAAGAAAAGGAAAAGAAGAAAAAAAAGATGAAAGAAGGAAGGAAAAGATGAAGAAAAAAAGATGAAAGAAGGAAGGAAAAGAATGAAGAAAAAAAATGAAAAGAAGGAAGGAAAATAATGAAGAAAAAAAAGATGAAAGAAGGAAGAAAAATGAAAAAAAGATGAAAGAAGGAGAAAAAATAAAGAAAAAAGATGAAAGAAGGAAGGAAAAGAATGAAAGAAAGAACGAAACGAATGAAGAAGGATGAAAGAAAAAAGGACAGGACAAAGGAAATTAATGGAATAAAAAAATTGATAGAATGAGGGAAATGAAGGAACGAAAAAATAAAGTATGAACGAAGAAAAAGAATGAAAGAAAAAAAAGAAGAAAGGACGTAGAATCATCCTAATACCAATTGACTTGGTAACCCATCTACGGATATATATATATATTAACCTAAAGGTACACGGTAATGACCTACTCGAGTTTCACCATAAGGATCTTCAGGGTACCTTTATGTTAATAAATTTGCTCTACTAACGTATTGAGCACATTATATTTGTTATATCACTGCCTTATCATTGTGAAACTTGAATCAACTAACCACTCTGACCATTTTCACCGGTAAGTCACTTTTTCCACAAATACCATATATATATATATATATATATATATATATATATATATATATTCAATAAATGAAGAAAAAACTTTATACCTCTTTCATTACAATAATTTATTTCAACCGTATTACTAAGGCATCTTCAGGTAATCACAAGAACATGACTCTTACCCCAAGAGTCATGTTCTTGTGATTACCTGAAGATGCCGTAGTAATACGGTTGAAATAAATTATTGTAATGAAACAAGTTTAAATTTTTTTCCTTCATTTATTAAATATCTTGCTCTGTCCTTCCCTTCACTGGTACTAGGCACATTGAGCTCTCTTTTCCGTCTAACCGCAGCAGCTTGGTTAAACCATACGTGTAAAGATCCTAACTACCGGAATATATATATATAACTGTATGAATAAAAAATATTTCGTCTTATATTATATTGTCAGAAAATTCTTTAAATTAAACCGAAACGTTTAATCGTCGACATCAAAATGAAATTAATTAACTTTTGGATATATATTATAATATATATATATATATATAATATATAAATATATATATATATATATATATATAATATATATATATATATATATAAAGGAGAGATTTGGTATGTACGTGTCAACTTATAACTCAGAAACGAGATATTATTCAGATTCGAAATCTTGCATACACCCTGACCTTCTTATAACTAAGAAATACACCAAGTTTGGTTATTGATTTTTACTGATTAAGGGATATGATTTTTTTTAAATTCCTAAAATAAACAAACATTCTACTATACAAATTCTCAGCGATTTTTTTTAAAAATTTGATAAATCATTTTCCTCTTATTTCTCCTCACTCACTTTCTGGTGATTTTTTAGTCCAGTCATGGACCGGGTACTTTTGCTAGTATATATATATATATATATATATATATATATATATATATATATTAAGGAATTATGAAAGAATAGCAGGTGCTGTGAAATGAGAGACAATTTAATAAAATAACCGACAAAGCGCGTTTAAGAGAGAGAGAGAGAGAGAGACAGAGAGAGAGAGAGAGAGAAAGTGTGCGAGAGGAGAGAGAGGAGGGAGAGAGAGAGAGAGAGATAGGCTGGCATGTATGTGTGTATGCGTGTGTGTGTGTATACGTGTATGTGTGTGTGTGTTTGTGTGTGTAGAAAAAGCAGAAGAAATGAAGGGTGAATAGAAATATTGAATTAAAAGGAATCTGGTAGAAAGAAAGAAAAGCACACGCACCTGATCGTCTTAAGATATTGGACTAATACAATTGTTACATTTCGGAATATGTCACTTTATTCAACTGTTTATGATAATCAAGTTCTTGATTTGCAAGAAAAAAATAAAATGAAAAAGTTTAAAAAATAACAACAACAACAAAACATTAATTTTATAGGACAGTTATTATCATCTTTAAGTTAAAAAAAAAAGAAATTGTCCTTAAAAAACCTGTCATCTTGCACATATCAAAAAGAACAGTTTGCAACTGACAAGTACAGCCCAGTCGCCTGGGAGTTCGATTTTAATTTGCATACACTTCATTTGCATATAGTAAAATAAGCCGGATACTACTTTCTCTGCGTGGGCGTCCAATGGGGTTAATGGTTAGCATGCTAGTCTCTCAGATTATTGGATTGTATAGACGTATAGCTATTTACGAAGCTTAGCGTAGATGCGGCGCAAGGCCAGATATATGGAGCACTGAGTGAGAATTGGACTCACTAACAATGGTCTGCAAGTCTAGCTTGATAACCATTACACCACGAGAAGTGCCTATGTTTCGACATATAATTATTTACTAAGCGTGGTTTAGGCCAGAAGTATAGAGCACCCAGTGAGAATCGAACTCACGAACAATGGTCTGCGAGTCTGGCTTGATAACTATAACGCCACGAGAAGTGTCTATGTTTCGACATGTAATTATTTACTAAGCGTGGTTAGATGTGGCACAAGGCCAGAAGTATGGAGCACCCAATGAGAATCAACTCACGAACAATTGTCTGCCAGTCTGGCTTGATAACTATTACACCATGAGAAGTGCCAATGTTTCGACATATAGATATTTACTAAGTTTAACTTAGATGTGGCACAAGGCCAGATATATGGAGCACCCAGTGAGAATCGAAATCACGAACAATGGTCTGCGAGTCTGGCTTGCTAACCATTACACCACGAGAGGTGCCTATGTTTCGACATATAATTATTTACTAAGCGTGGCTTAGATGTGGTGCAAGGCCAGAAGTATGGCACACAGTGAGAATCGAACTCACAAAAGTTGGTCTGCTAATCTTGTTTGCTAACCATTACACCACGTGCGGTGCCTATGTTTTGACATATAGTTATTTACTAAGCTTAGCTTAGATGTGGCACAAGTTTCCTCAGGTTTCCAGGACTCTTCTGAGTATTCTAGCCGATTGCAGCAGTACAGTAGTCTGGATGTGCACCAACAAAATTGGTATTATATTATTATTAGTATTATTATTATATTCACTTCTTTTGAGTTTTCAC
>CM042171.1:8011131-8016131 GCA_023376005.1 Doryteuthis pealeii | reverse complement strand
TCGGGGCGACGAGTCCATTTCCTATGACTTTAACCATTACACCACGGGCTTCCTATTTCTTGTCTTTGTCTTACGAATTCGTAAATTCGTCGGGGTGGCCTAAAGTCGATATCAGCCCATCAGCCTATCCCCTTTTCACTAGCGCAAGATATGGAGATTATTTTAGCATTTGATGTGGAGCGCTACACCTACCATCAGTTCCTTACTTTACCGCATAGATCCCTGTGCTACTCATACGCTGAGTTGACAAGGCCAGAATCGAACTAGGAACATTGCGGTTTCTAGCCGAACGCCCTCTTCCGACTGAGCTAACCCGGCCCCAGTGAACGTATTTTTATAGATATGCATATTATGTAAATTATAACTGTTAATGTTGGGCTTCTATTGCTGATTGTGAGAAACCTTCAATTGGAACTCTAATTTTGTGACAAAAAACAGTTTCACAAAGTAACTTAGCTGCACGACGCAGGCACTTTCAAAAGTCAGACTTACATATCAATACAATCATTTGATTAAGAACGGCGTATGCAACATCTCCTAAAGTTGTGACAGCAATAGATGGCTAAAATCAATTTTGAGGCACGTATAAAAGCTGTAATCTTTACTGAAATGATGAACTTTTATTTGGAAGAATAGACAAAGAACAGCGACTCTCTTTCTAGAATTATGTTAATAATACAGACAGAAGTTTACTGGAAATTTAGAAACGTAATGGAGGCGGAATATATGATTAATTGGAAAATTGTATTAATATACTGGGTGAAGGGATGAGTAGAGAACGGGAAAGAATATTCAATAGAGCAATTTATTTAAATAAAGACATGGCATTCAGTAATATATACAGTACTGTCCAATGATTACTATTAGCCTACCTAGGGAAATCGGGGTCTTTATTCATTTTACGATATGTCAACCCTTTCTCTTTGAATTTTTTAGATGAGGCTGGATAATTAGTATTATTTGTAATATTCGGACTATTGTCCTGATCTTCATTGTTATCTGTACAACGTTACAGCCGATGTGCTCTCCGGCCTTCTTCAGGTATTTCTTGTCGGACTCGGGAACCTTCTGAGACTAGCGAACCTTCTCGGACTCGGGAACCTTTTTTCGAACTCGGGAACTTTTTCGTAATCTGGAACCTTCTTGTCGTAATCGGGAGCCATCACGGAACTTTGACCGTAACCTTTTATTCAGTCCACGGGGGTATCCTGTTCTCATTCCGTTAACCATAGCTGGGGTACAGGTGTTAAGCTGTGTTAATTATCATTCTATGTTACTGCTGCCCCTGTCCAGGATTGAGCCAGCAGTCTAGAGATAACTGTCACTTAAAATTGTCTTAACCTAACTCCTTTATCCATTAGGCTATGTGTCCAATTGGACAAGAAATACCTAAAGAAGGCCGGAGGGCACATCGGCCGAAACGTTATACAGATAACAATGAAGATGAGGACAATAGTCCGAATAACGCAGATGATACTAACAAGTTTTCAGTTGCCGTCGATGTAGGTAACGATAAATCGACAAATTCAACTGTAGGTTGATTTAATAGAGGTTGGGGTGGGGTTCGATAAAATCTTCGGGAAGATAGACTTCCCCCACAATTATGGGTCTTTCTACATCAATATGTTTTTCCTGGGGCGATATTTGCCCGTGCTCTTCATAGATATCTATTAATCTATACTGATACATATGCACACACATTGACACACACATGCTCATATATATATATATATATATATGCGTGTGTTTGTGTACATATATGCCCGTGGGCGTTTATGCATGGGTTACTGTAGATGTGCCTCTGTACTTAGATACAAACATATGTATGTTCATCTGTCTGTGGGTTGCGCTCTCTGTAAATGGAATTTTCAGGTGGCCTACTTCGGGTATTTTTTGTCGGACTCGGGAATCTTCTCCGACTCGGGAACCTTCTTTTCGAACTCTGGAACTTTCTTGGCGTAATCGGGAGCCACCACGGAACTTTGAACCTAACCCTTTATTCAGTCCACGGGGATATCCTGTTCTCATTCCGTTAACCATAGCTGGGGTAGGAGTTGTGTTAATTATTTTTCTACCCTAAATATGGTTAGCGTGAATAAAGGGTTAGGTTCAAAGTTCCATGATGGCTCCCGATTACGACAAGAAAATTCCCGAGTCCGAAAAGAAGGTTCCCGAGTCCGACAAGAAATATCTGAAGAAGATCGGAGGGCATATCGACCGAAACGTTGTACAGATTACAATAAAGATGAGGACAATAGTCAGAATAACGCAGATAATACTAATCTCAAACATTCAGAGAAATGAAAACTTGTTGATTTGTAGTGTTTAACTATTATTCCCTGCATGGATATTAAAAAAAACCCACAGGAAACACACACACACACACACACACACACATACATACATCCACCCACACCGATACACCCACGCAGACACACATACACAGAAACACAGACACACACATACTCATCCACACAGACACGCATACACACAAACACACACAGGGATAAACACCGGCACAGATACACGGAAACACACACGCAAAAACACACAGAGAGACACACAGTGACATAAAGACACACATACAAAGACATATACACACAAAGACACACACAGACACACACATACACATACACATATTGAGATACAGGGACTCAGACACAGAAAGACACAGACACAACAGACATACACACAGCCACATACAGACATAGACAGGCACAGTCACACAGATACACACACACACACACACACACACACACACGCAAAGACACACACCTAGACATGCTGTGACACACAGGCACATATAACGAAGACACATACACAAAGACACACACAGAGACACACAAAGAGGTGCATATATATATATATATATATATATATATATATATATATTATATATAATATATATATATAAAGAGGGTTGTTCTGGTTCCAACGGGAGAAAATTAAATATTCTATAAAAAAAGAAGGTCCGCAAAATCGATTATCCTTTTAGAAAATGTGTTATTATTTCTATCTTACATTTGCGACACGTGTTTCAGATCTTCTGATATCTTCTTCAGGCTTTGATCAATCATATGAACATATCTTATGAGAAGTAAATACACAGCGATGTGTTTATGAAACGGCTTTTTTTAGCCGACAATTTTGGGGAGAATATGTGCTTATTGAAGTCGTACCTAATTTTGAAAGTTAATTAATTAATAATTAATAATATGCCCGCCTAATTAATTAATTATTAATTAATTAACTTTCAATATTAGGTACGACTTCAATTAAGCACATATTCTCCCAAAAATATATATATATATACACACACAGACACACACACATAAACTCACACCGACACAGACACTCAAGCATAGACACACACAAACACACACAGAGGCACATATATATATACACACACAGACACACACATACACACACACCGACACTCAAATACCACACACAGAGACAGACACTCACAGACACATAGACACATAGACAGAGAACACGCACAGACACACACACACAACGAGACACACACATAGACCCATACCGACACACAGATACACACTCAGAAATAAACACTCTCAGACACACAAAGATACACAGACACGTACAGACATACATACAAAGACACGGACACACATAGACCCACAACGACGCACAGATACACACACAGACATAGACACCCGCAGACACAAATAGACACACAGACACAAACAGACAGAGACACATACAGACACAAAGACACACGCACACAAACATAAAAAAGAAACATACACACATACAAAAAGCCATACACAAACACACACACATATACTCACACAAAGACCCCCACCGACACACATATACACACACAGACACAGACACTAACAGGCACACATACAGAGACACACACAAAAAGAACACACACAAAAGACACACACACGCACACACACATACACAAAAACACATAAAAAAGAAACAAACCATGAAAAGAACCAATCAAATTATCTATCTATGTAGACTAAAAGTAAATCCTAAACAATATCCACACACGCGCGTACACACACGCACACACACACACACACACACACACACACACACATCATATATATATACTAGCAAATATATGCACCCTCCGGGTGCAAGTATTTAGGTTTTAATGTAATGTAATATCGTATTAAATTAGAAAGTCTAATAAGAAGGCAGATAAAAAGATGTGTAACAGAGTGGGGGTATAATAGAAAAATAGAAATGAAACTTACTCTTCCATCACTCCCGTCTTTCATTGCTGAATTTTACTTATTTAACTATTTAGTTAAATTAGGGAATAAAGAATAAAATGACAGTTATTTTTTCTTGTTAATGGATTTCATTTAAGATTCATTGAAGAGATTTTTGCTTATATTCATTAAAATAAAACCAAACAATTAGAAATCAATAATACTAAGCACACATTTAATAAAATCATATTTTTAATATCAATATGCAAATTAGCCTTCCCATTCACACTGCAAATCGCTATTTTTTGTATATATAAATACAATTGCATGTTATTTGTATGTAGATATGGACAACACTAATAAAAAAGGTGAAGCAATTTTATTAATAATTCAGGTTTAGATATAAATAAAATCATGGAGAATGTGATGTAAATAAGTATGTTAATTGTGACTCGATTAGTAATATAGTTTCGGTTACAGACATAAAAACACACAATCTCCATTATAATAAGATAATATATATATATATATATATATATATATATGCCACCTTGTTTACTTTCTTTCATCTTATTTTATTGCACTTTTTCAGATTATTTTCCTTTCCATCTCATTTCTCCGCATATCTTTATACTTATATCAGTTTAAATTCACTGATATATATATATATATATATATATATATATATTATATATATATTATATTGAAAAAACAAATGATGTTTACAAATGCTTGGTATCATCAGGAGAGAATGTGCACCGTTTCTCTTGATGATCCCAAGCATTTGTAAAACATCATTTGTTTTTT
>CM042171.1:7981131-8003631 GCA_023376005.1 Doryteuthis pealeii | reverse complement strand
TATATAGGTTTTTACAATTCCTATCTCTATTGCGTGACAAAGTGAACATTCAAACCATAATTGGTCATGCGATGCACTTCATCAGGTGAAGATTGTTTTACAACATTATACTATAATAGATTCAATTAATACCATCATATCCATATTATAATAATCATCTATTATTATTAGTTCATATGATATTATTATTATTTACATCATATATCAATATTATACAGAAATAATTACAATTTAATATGGTTAATACGATGGACTCAAAAATTTATTAAATAGAAGTCAGAATATCAAAAATATATTAAAAATTTATCAGAGCTACAGTTTTCATATTTCAAATTCGTACATTATTATTTTACTCCTTTAATAAAATTTGGCGTGATTTTATTTACTTATGATACCAAACATTTTGACATTGAATTTTTTTCCAATACCCTCAGGCAACTTCATCTTTGAAAAAATAAATTCTAATGCCACCGCATTTTTTTGCTTATACAGTTTGATTAAATAAAGTTAGACATTTAGTGTTTTAGATATTACTACTTTAGTGTGAGATATTAAAAATTTTGAAATTTTATTTATGAATTAATTTTAAATTCGACGGCTAACCTAAAGTCACGGTATCAGCCAACTCAGCGGGACGAGTATATCCCTTTTCACCAGTGCTAGACCAAGGAGATATCTCTCGTGCCGAGCCGTAGCAAGCGCCAGACCGACCATCGAGCTACCCTTACTTTACTCGCCACAGCTCCTGCTCGCTACTCATACGCGAATAGCGAGGCAGGTATTCGAACACTCTACCAACTGAGCTAATATATTAACGCATATATTTAATATAGAAAAACAAGGTCATGCTTTGAATCATTCCCAACCCAACTAACCTGGATAATATATATGAGGGTGGCCACCGCGGTTAAAAAGGTAATACCATGTTCTCTATATTTCATGAGAATCTATGATCTAGATTGAACACCCTACGTGAGTCTCACAGAAGAAGAACTCCGAAATGAGTAAGACCCGACACCCTTCCAATTCGACAAGACCTCCTCTCTGCATGACAATGCTCACCCACACACAAGTTATTCAGGAACAAAGAGACAAATCGCCTCATTCGGCTGAAGTGGACAACTTTACCGCATCTCGCATACTAAACCAGATTTAATGTCTTCAGACTATCATCTCTTCATCCCCAGAAGAGAATTTGAGAACGTATTTTTATAGATATGCAATCTAATCATGTAATAATAACTGTTCTAATGTTGCGATAAAATATATAAATAATATAGAGAACCTTCAATTGAAACTCTAATTTGTGACAAAAAACAGTTTCACAAAGTAACTTACAGCCCGCATGCAAGGAGCACTTTTCAAAAGTCAGACTTGTTATATATTATACAGTACAAATCATTTGACGTTAACAAACATGGCGTTATGCCAACATCATACTAAAGTTGGCAGTGGAGCAATACATCCACGGCTATCGAACTATGGGAAACATTATGATTCTTAGCCGAACACATTACTACGTGAGAGTCTGTCGTCGGCACTTAGATAACTTACCTTCAGTCTAATTTTCCATCTCACGTCATTTCAGGACTCATTCGTCATCACTCTTTTCATTGTATATACTCTATGTCCTCTACCCTAACCAACGCCTTCCGCACCACCCGCATCCGTACAGCCCCTTCACCACAGGCCTTCTTTAGGCATTTCTTTTTTTTGACCCAACCCCCTTCCAGGTTTGAATTCAGAGTATTCTGCAATTTCTCCTGACCGTCGCCTTCGACCCACCTACCAACGTTTAAAAGAGGCCCAGATCTGCCCGTACTATTGATATCCATAGCGGAGGGAGCATGTAGCGTATTCAACCCCCTTTCCCAAGGGTATCCCTAGCGCTAAGCTTGAAAACTCACGCACATTACCAAGATCCAGAGATTGTGAACTTCGGCGGCACCCGAGTCCATTCCTATTGACTTTACACCATTACACCACGGCTTCCATTTGCTTGTGCTTTAGCTCCTCTCCCGACGACATCCAGTAAATTCGTCGGGGTCGGCCTAAAGTTCGGATATCAGCCCATCAGCCTATCCCGCTTGCTTCACTAGCGGCAAGATTATGGAGATTATTTTGCATTTGAGTGAGAGCGCTACAACCTCACCAATTCAGTTCCTTACTTTACCGCATAGATCCCTGTGCTACTCATACGCTGAGTTGAGCAAGGGCCAGAATCGAACTAGGAACATTGCCGAGTTTTCTAGCCGAACGCTCTTCGATGAGCTAACCCGGCCCATGTGAACCGTTATTTTTTATAGATATGTATAATTGTATTTATTAATATATACACTGTAATGGTCCTGGTTCTATTGCTGCATTGTTGAGAAACCCTTCAATTGCGTAACACATCATAACTTTTCGTCGACCAACCACAAACAGTTCTCCACAACCCCAGTAACCTTAGCTCGCCAACCAACGACGCAGGCATCTTTCAACTACTCAGTACTCTAGCATTACTCCCACTTATACAACATCTTTTCTGATCCTTACCCACAGCAACGGCCATGCTACCTTATCGCTCAACACTCTACCTAAATTGTGACAGCAACCTAGATCAGGGCTACACTAATCCATTTGAGGCACGCTATAAAAGCGTGAATCTGTTACTGAAATGATGAAACTCTTCTATTGTTGGAAGACCATTAGGACAAAGAAACAGCGACTCTCCTTTCATAGATTCACTGTACACATACTTCAATTCACCAGACAGATCATCCAATCTACTGCACAGTTTAGAACAACATCGAACTAATGGCAGGCGGAATATATGATTTAATTGAGAAATTGTCTTAATATACTGGGTGAAGGATCGTAGTTAGAGAACGGGAAAGAATATTCAATAGAGCAAATTTATTGTAAATTAAAGACATTGGCATTCAGTATATATACAGTACTGTCAATGATTACTACATTAGGCCTACCTAGGAAATCGGGTGGTCCCTTTATGCAATCTTTACGAGCATGTCAACCCTTTTCTCTTTGAATTTTTTAGAGAGGCTGGATAATTAGTATTATTTAATATTCGGACTATCGTCCTGATCTTCATTGTTATCTGCTTACAAACGTGACAGCGATCGTGCTTCTCGGCCTTCCTTCAGGTCATTTCTTGTCCGGACTCGGGACCTTCTGAGACTAGCGAACCTTCTCGGGGAATCGGAACCTTTTTTCGAACTCCCGGGAAACTTTTCCGTAATCTGGAACCTTCTATGTCGTATCGGAGCCATTCCACGGAAACTTTGACCGTACACTTTTATTCAGTCCACGGGGTTATCCTAGTTCTTGTCTCTGTTAAACCATAGCTGCGGCTACAGTGTTAAGCTGTGTTAATTTATCATTCCTATTGTTACTGCTGCCGCCTGTCCGTCCAGGATTGAGCCAGCAGTCTAAGAGATACACGTCACTTAAAAATGTCATGTAACCTAACTCCTTGTATCCATTAGGCTATGTTCCACTTGGACAAGAAATACCTAAAGAAGCCTGGACGGGCACACTCGGCCGAATACGTTCCTATTACAAAGTAACAATGGAACGAGTGAGACATTAGTCCGAATAACGCAGATGATCTAACAGAGTGTTCAGTTGCCGATCGATTTAAGGGTAACGATTAAATCGACAAACGTTCAACTGTCAGTTGATTTAATTAAGGTTGGTGGTGGGTTCGATAAAATCTTCGGGAAGAAGACTCCCCCACCACATTATGCGGTCTTTCTACATCAAGTCATGTTTTCCGGGCCGAATATTTGCCCGTGCTCTTCATAGATATCTACTTAATGCTATACTGGTACTTACATATCGCACCACACTTGACACAAACATGCGATATAGTATTATTATATATATATGCGTGTGGTTTGTGTACATATAGCCCGTGGGCGTTACGCATGGGTTTACTAGATGTGCCTCTGTACTTAGATACAAACAATAATTCATGTCTTGGGTTGCGCTCTCTGTAAAGCGGAATTTTCAAGGTGGACCTACTTCGCGGTATTTTTTTGTCGGCGCAACTCCGGGAATCTTCCCGACCTCGGGAACCTCTTTTCGAACTCTGAACTTCTTAGCGTAATCGGGAGCCACCACGGAACTTTAACACCTAACCCTTTATTCAGTCCACGGGGATATCCTGTTTCTATTCCTTAACCATAGCTCGGGTAGGAGTCTGTGTAATTATTTTGCTACACCTTAAATATGGTTAGCCGGTGCAATAAAGGCTAGTGGTTCAAAATTTCCATGAATGGCTCCCGATTACGACAAGAAAATTCCCGAGTCCAAAGAAGTTCCCGAGTCCGACAAGAAATATCTGAGAGATCGGAGGGCAATTATCGACACGAAACGTGTTGTAACGATTAACAATAAAAGATGAGACAATAGTCAGAATAAGCAGATAATACTGAATCTCTCAACACATTCAGAGAACTGAAAATTCGTTGATTCTGCAGTGTTAGACTAATTATTCCCTGCCGCTACATAGGAGTATTAAAAAAATACCACTAGGAAACCACACACACACACACACACACAATACATCACATCCACCACACGATACACCACGCAGGACACACAGTACCACAGAAACACAGACACACGACATACTCATCCACACAGAACACGCATAACACAAACCACACACAGGGCATAAAACACCGGCACAGATACACGGAAACACACACGCAAAAACCAAGAGAACGACACACATGACATAAATCACATTATCACACACAAAAGACACACACAGACACAACACTAACACATACGACATTACTTGAGAATACAGGGACTCAGAACACAGAAAAGACACAACCATACATACATATACACACAGCCACTTACAGCACATATGACACGGCACGAGTCACACAATACACCACCACACCACACACCAAATTAACACACCTAGACATTCGCTGATGACAACACAAGCACATTATAAACGAAGACACCATACACAAAGGACACACACAAGAGGACCACACAAAGACGGTCTCTGCATATTATATATATATACCCTACATATATATATCTATATATTAAACTAAATATATATAATAATAACTTTACATATATAATAATACAAGAGGTTTGTTCTGGTGTCCAACCGGTGAAGAAAATTAAATATTCTATTAAATAAAACCGCACAATCAACGGTCCCGCAAAATCGATGACTCCTTGTAGAAAATGTCTATGTCATCTTCTATCTTACATTTCACTGCCGACCACACACCGTGCTTCAGCAAACATCTTTCTGATAATCCTTCCTTCAGCTCAACTTGATCAATCATATCTGAAACCACCTATCTTGCATGAGACCACCTACACATCTACACCACACGACCCAGTGTTTATGAAACCGGCTTTTTTATTAGCCCACTCGACCGAACGTTACTGCTGCGACGCCCCGCGAGTACATACATGGCTGCTTTAACTTGTGAATCCGTAACCTTAATTTATGAAAGCTTACAGGGTTAATTAATAGTGATGTGTGTGGAATAGGTATGCCCCCGACCTACCAATTTAATTTACGAGGTTATTAATTAATAATTTTCGAATATTCAGGTACGTACTTCAAGCTTAAGCACATCATTCCTCTCAGGCCAAAATTATGTATATAGGATATAGCTACACACACACGGAAACAACCCACCCACACATACTGGGCACTCATAACCGACCACATCAGACACTCAAGCATAGGACAACAACAAACGAGCCACAACACAAGACACTACTCACGCATTCTATACCATCCTGCACTCCCGAGGGCACACTCACATGATTACCCTCACATAACCTACAACCGCTTATACAACACACACCAGTCACTTACATACCTTATCTAGGCCGATCGTACCCACCACCACACAATGCACAACACGACCCAAGAATTAAGACACACCAAGAACAAGGCGACAGCTAGGACAGCGGACACACTCCGCACGGATCCTCACTCCCAATCACGACCAACCAACTATATGCGATCCAGAGAGAGACCCCCAGGAGAGACGAGAGGGCAATCACGCCACATCCACAAGCACGAGACGATGATGATCTATCTTATAGTAGCTACTTCTATATATATCAGTCTATCCAAGACCGCGGATCAAACCGCGGACACCCACGAAAAAACCGCATCGGGAAATTAACACACTCTCATGACACAAACAATTAATAACACAGACACCATCTACAACGACATACCATACACAAGACACGGACACACATAGGTATCCGTAACGATCAGCAACGTCATCGCACAGAGACACACACAGACATTTTAAGACACCCGCAGACACAAACTAGAAACCACACCAGACACAAACAGACAGACGGACACTTACAAGAACAACAGACACACAGCACACCTAAACACTTAAAAAAAACATGAAACAGTATCGCGCACACACATACAAACAGAGCATAGCCACAAAAACACCATCATACACTAATACCGTCACATGTGTCTATGTGTGAGATGCAGCGACTACCCCCCAACATAAATACTCCCGCAGAGGCTGGGCGCGGTACAAGACCACCACAATATACACACACAGACCACATGACCATCCTAGCAGCAGCAACGACACATACAGAGACACATGTGTGAGTCGATAGAGATGAAACACACACCAACACAGACACAGAGCTTGACGCACACGATTATACACCAAAAACACACATTAAAAAGAAACACAAACCCCTGACCAAAGAACCAATCATAAATTATACTCCATCTAGCCATATGATATATGATAGATATGTCTGTTCAAACATATCCAACACACCGCGCGGTACACACACCGACACACACACGAGCAACCACACACACACACATGCACTAGTATTGTAATATACTAGCACAATCATCAGCACCTTCCCATAGTGCTGACTCGGCATAGTGATATTACGTTTTAATGTACATGTAAGGTGTCCAGCGAATAAATTTAGCCAACAAGTCTAAATAAGAAGGCAATCTAAAAAGATATGTACTACAGAGTGGGGGATCATAATATAGATAACACATACAAAATCGAACATCTTCACCACTCCACCCACTCCCGCTCTTCTGCAAGTGCTAGCACACTGATGCGTGCTACCTTAACAGTGTTAGGTTAAATTAGAGCAATACAAAGGATAATTAAAATGACACGTATAATTGTACTTACGTGTAATGGATTTCATTTAAGATTATTGAACAGACGATTTTTAGCCTTTACCTATCCTCATCTATAATAACGAAAACCAAACAATTAGTATATATATAATTACTAAAGCACAACCTTTAATAAAAATCAGATTTTCTTAACTATCAATACAAAATGTAGGCCTTCCCATATCCACCCATCTAGCCAATCGCTCATTCTTGTGTAGGTGGCCGGTCACCATGACCTAATGCAGAAATAATGTCAGTCATGTCTATTTCCGTATTGTCAGATTCATGGCACAACCACATAATAATAAAAGTATATCGAGTGGTGATGTAATATATGTCATAGTTTAATATGAAATAAACATCATGGAGATGTGATGTAAATATCAGTATGTTAATTGTTGACATCGATTAGTAATATAGTTTTCATGGTTACACGACTATATAGTATATAGTTACACACCCAATCCGATTATTAATAAGATATATCTAGTAGTATATACTATAGTATGTAACTATATATTATAGCCAACCTGTTACTTTCCTTTCACTTTCTTATTTTATTGCACTTTTTTTCAGATGTATCTTTCCTTTCTATTCTGATGTGTGTGTCGCATTCTCCATCTGATGACTTTATCACAGTTTTAAGTTCAACTGATATATATAGGTTATATAATATATATATCAACTATGGTATGAGGAGTGTGTATGTATATATTGATATTGAAGAAATAATCAAATATTTGTTTCTACAAATGCGCTTGGTATCTACCAGGAAGCGGCAATGTTGCACCGTTTCCGTGTATATCCATGCATTTAGTAAACATCATGTTTTTCAACATATATCAATTCACACTGTCGGATTAAGTTCCTTTTATTTTACACACACACCACACACACACACACACACAACACACATATATGAAGTACTATATATATTATATATTATATTATATATTATAGATATATGATCTTGTGTTCCATTTTTATCGTGTAAGTTTGTCCTAATCACATAAAATATATATATATAAATATACCCCATAACCCAAAATGTTCAACACCTTAGTTTTTATAGAATTATAAAAGAACCGCCCCCCCCACACACACATAAAGAAACCATAAGTAACTGTGTCTATATCTGAATTGTATGGAATTGAAGAAGTAACAGAAACTCGCAAATTACTTAGAAGTTTCCCAAAAGTAAAAACCCGTGCAGTATATAAATGCTGTATATGAAATTTATAAGGATACCCAAGTGAGGCAGCTTGATTGGAGATCCCAATAAGAGTTTTTAACACATTTACGGAAAGTTTGAAGGAATGCTGGACAAGTTTACTTTCAAAGATGAACTAAGCACCTTTACCCTAGTAAGTTATGATCCTATCACTATGTAAACCACATGTTGTGGGGTTCAATATGCCCTCGCCCAGCTCAGCATGTATGATAACCACCTTGTCTTGCAAGTTTTAAAGTGGAAGTTGGTGTAGACTGTAGTCATTACTCCACATCAGACAACCATACAGACTCGTACAATATTAAGCGCTATGCTTAGATAAAATTACGATTCTTCAAATGCAAAATCACATCTTTAAACAGTGGGCCTATATAAGAAGCTGTGTAGACCTAATCAATCTCCTCGCTTTGCCAGCTCCCACACTCCTCTAATATCAATTTTACGAGTTCCATCATATACTCTCAACTACCAAATAACCTTGAAAAAACTTGACATAAGTATCAGTGTGTGTATCTTAGATGGCACTTTCAGAAGGGACCGACAGCTACCTGGGATAAAATAACTTTTCCACGATCGTCCTAGTAGATATATGAAAAAACAGCTTGGCCAGAAAGCTTGACAAAATAATCATTCAATAGAAATTGTTAAAAACAGGAGACGTGCGTTTTGTTTAATTCTATGGTGCATAAAATCGACAGGTGAAAAAAAAATAATTGAGTGTATATATGTAAGTGCTGTTGATGGGTTTAAAATTCAGATTTATTAATTCGTTTGGACATTGTCAAGCAACTCCCTCCTAACATGGTCAAAACCATCACTTTCAGACCACGTCTGCATGGGTGTGAAAACACGAAACACGCCAAGCACGGAGAAGTACAGCCGCACATGCGGTCTCCTTTTAATAATTCGCTTTTTTTAAAATCCAAAAGTCAGCTCCCTGCTTCGTATCTGCACTGGAACACATTATATATATATATATATTATATATTTGAGAATGCTCCTACTCATCAAATAATGATCAAGTTCAGCACACGCTACTACTCAACTGTGATAGTAGTGTGAGTGTGCGTAATATATCTATATCTCAAAATAGATAGTATATAGCTATATATATCATTCTTTTTTGTCTATCTTCAAAGTCTTACCGGCGTTTGGAAAAACCCATCATCACTACAGGTTAATAAATACAATAAATAAATAAATTTAAAAAACGATTAAATTCATAAACTGAACATTTGTGGGAAAAAAATCTAAACAGAAAAGAAAGAACTAGCAAAAATAACGCAATAATCAAAGTAAAAATAAAAACCAAAAAATTAATCTATAACCCAAACCTCTTTTAATGAAGTTTCTAAATTAAGACGGTTTCTGTAATTTTTAGGCCCAATCAGATTACCCGATCCAATATAAACAATACCTTTCTATTAACGAAACCTCCTTATCATTAGATATCATCTGAAGCACCATTCGGTAAAACCTAGGCTGATAGTGTCGATATGTTAGGCTCTTATATACCTAATATATACTATATATATATATATAGTGATATATATATTATATGTTATTATATATATGTATGTATCGCTGTGTATTAAAGTATATATATATATATAAATTATATTGGCAATTTTTCTTGGAGAAAGTATGAAAAAAGTGGCAAGGCAAGCGTTTATATAGCGTAAAGAACAATTATCATCTCACCCGTCAGCATGGTTAACGTATGGATAACTATATAGAGTATATATAATACTTAAACGATATAATATGACTAATATAGTGTATGTATGTGGTATATATAGTACATATATGAATATAAGAATTATAGGCAAATTTTTCTGAGTAAGAAAGTGAGTGAGAGAGAGAGAGAGTGTTCAAGCAAGCGTTCTATATAGCCGTAAGACATTATCATCATCACCGTCAGGCATGTTAACCAGTATGGATTTTCCTATGACTCTGCATCTGTCTTTCTGTCTCCTGTCTCCTTTTCCTTCACAATCATCCCTATCGCATCGCTCCTAGCGGTCTTTTCGCACGACATCCAGTACTTCCGAAGAAGCTTGATAGATGTAGGCCCTTTAAAGGGTCGGTACCTCTCACCACCTCCTCACTCCTAGCTCAGAATGCACTTATAAGTTCGTTCATAACTTCAGCGAGCGTGTCGCATGCGGTGTCTTTGCTGTCTCTTTCTCTCTCAAAGGCCCTCACACCGGGCATTATAGTTGGTTTTTACACACACACCACAGCACATATATAAGTATATATATATATATATATTATGATACTATTTGTGGCACAGGCGTTGATGGGGTGCTGTGCGTGCGGGTCATGTGTAAAACGGACCCGTCTCTTACTTAATATTTTGCCGTGGATGTTAACTGTGCTTCTCCATTACCCTCCTCGTCGTATATATGTTAGATTCTCTTTGAGATTTATAGAGAGTAAAATGGAACAGTGGTTCTTGAATCACCATTCATATTTTATGTTAGAGTTTCAGGCAAACCTAGTCCGGCTTAACATATTGGACTACACATAAAAGATCCGAAAAACACCAGGTCACTTTAAATTCAAATTAGGGTCAAAACGTTCCTTTCTCTAGAAAATCTTACCAAAATGATGTGGGGTATTTCACCATGACCATTCACGTCATTATATTTCATGACGGTTACGCTATTTCATTTATAACATCTTTTATTACCCATCTCTGCTTTACTGTCACACCACCACTGTTTGCCCTAATCCCTCTACCTCAGATCTTCAACGGGTCACGTACTTTGTCCTATGTAGATATGTATTCATTTGGGAAAGGTGTGCATATCCATCTAGTCTCCCCTTCAAACTTAATGGTACAATAGATAGGCGACGCGGCTCTTTACATGCTCAGACTGGGGTAGTCCAGTCTAGAGAAGGACAAACTTCGTCAATTCAAATCCTGTCTTTATAACTCCTGCGCTCTAAAAACATTGACTATACTGCTTGTCGCATCCTGCATCTGCCACATCAGGGACACTGGCTCTTATATGTATATTCTATAGCAACTAAGTATAGAACTTCATCATACTCTTCAGCTATATCTTACTATATTATACTATACTATATATTATTATATTAGTGTACTCCTACCACACCCCTAATATGACGAGCTTCACTTAATATATATAGTAATTTTACATATATAACTGTGGCGCCCATAGCTCACTCCGGTATATATATATAACTATATCAAACAACGTTCCTGGTTTGATACCTGGTCCGTCGCCAACCTCAGGCTGTCTGATAGCACATGGATCGGTATGCTGCACATGGGGGCGCGCTGGCCCAGCGCGGGCACACAGCAACACACGCCGCGTTACACATTAGACGAGACGGCTGGCTCGCAGCCATCCTAAGTCGACGCGGCTCCGCGTCAGACCCGCGGCACACAATCTCCTTGATCTACTAGCACTAGTAACAAAGGGAGCACAGGAAGTCCCTACGTCTTGTCAGCCTGATACTTGACTTTAGGCCCACCCCAACCGACTTTACTTTTTTTTTTACTGTGTTATATCGATCATTACAATATGTATGCTCACTCACCTAATACTCGACTGTGACATGACTTACTAAGCACTACCATCTACTCTTACTATAGATACACTATATTACTATAAATATATACCATTACTTCCCTCACCTACCTACTATATAAATTCTCTCGGTTCCAACCGGAAAAGTTCTGCGCGTCGTGCGAGCGTGTACTGATGATGTACTATAACATCAGCGTTATGCTTGCGTTCCTCCCGTAAATCTTTTCCTGCTCCCTTTACAGAGCATTACAGAACACGGACAGAACCTACCGATATACTACCCCCTATACTGATATGCCTATACACTATCCGCGCCGGCCCATTACCTTATATACCCACTATAATTCCCCTATAAACCCATACTATACCCTACTAATGTGGTCTGTATATGTGAACTCCCCACCCTCACCCTATACGACCCTATACTACTATGCTCTAGCTGCTATAATCTATGTCCGTCTGACTCCACACGCTTGCCACACACATGATACCAGCGACATATCTGCATATGAGTATCGTCGCTGTGTGCGCCCACTGTCCCAAATAACACAACGAGTGAACATCCCTTTTTCACTGAGCAGCCAACACAATAACATCTTTGGCACCTTCTTCATTCTTCTCAGGATACTCATATAAAACTCAGTTCCTTCATCACGACGCCAGCCCTCCCTCACACCTCTCTGCCTCTCTGATCACCCCCCATATCACCTCTCAGTAACCACATACTACCTCACAATCTTATAGGAAATCTCCTTCACAGAACCAATCATCACGCCGGTATTCTACTCCACGGAACACAAGTCAGCTCATTAGCTCTGGGAAGGCGTCTTCTCCCTTAGACCATGCTAAATATCCCACTTTGCCTTTCCCAACTTCCACATACGTGTATCATCGCACCAGCTAGGATTATCAACCTCATTCTAGCACTACCTCCACTTCGAGCGAACAGTCGATCTACTGCTCGGTGGTCCATGTAACAGACCGGCGCGAGCACACAACTCTGTGGAGCCCTACACCCAACACACACAAAAAGTACCAAAAGAACACCACCAAAACACACAAAAACAAAACGTGATCTGTAAAGATATGCTACTGCCTATGTATCAAAATCTATCTCAGTTTCTTTGTCATCATGGTATCTATCGATATTATACGATGTATCGCATCCATCTATAATGAGTGATGCTAGTACTAACCTTTATCACGATTGACTAAATGTTATATTTCATCTCCATACGAGTCAACGCCAATTAATTAACAGGACAAAAGATATGTAGTGTTCAAAATGAACTTGCCCAATATGTTTCACGACAAAAAAAAAAACTGCATTTTCACATAACAAACTTCAATCAACAACTTACCACTTCGGGCGACGGAAAACTCACACACAACGTATGACTCCAATAACTGAGATATATGCCCGCCCACTGGTGATAATTACCGCGTTAACATGTGATGCACACTTATTCGACCTGGATCTGTGCCGTCGATAGATTCATCTCTCATTTGACTCACGTTCAACTGTTGACAAACATCCATCTGGTCTACCTAACTCATCGTATGCAATGGTTTTGATTATATTTTCCATATTTAGGCCGAGCGGGCTAGCCTTCAGTCGAAGAGCGTTCGGCTGTAAACCCACAAGGTTCCTAGTTCGATACCGGCCCTCGCCAACTCAAGCGATAAATAGTTAGCACAGGGATACTGTCGTTCTACACAGTAAGACGCTGATGGCTAGGCTTTGCGCTTCCACCTCAGACGCAAAAACAATCTCCTCTCGGTCTAGGGCCAGAGTGAAAAGGGATAGACTCACCTGGTGATTTTGGCTGATACCGACTTAGGCCGTCCGATGACTCACACTCATATGCATTCATAAGCAACTTCTCTGTTACGTTTCAACCGAATAAAAAATAGAGTTACTCCCCTTGCATCATAGGGAGGTGTTGGGGACCCGTCATCCGAGTAGGGTTACCTCATGACACCTATTGAAATATTTGCTACTATAAGGTGTTGCTCCAATTCCCAACCTGAATTTTATAAGATAGCCCGATTCACGTGGTTATTCCTTAAACAATCACAGCGTGGCTGATACACTACCTTAAAAATAATACTCGGCAGGAGTTTCTCACTTGTAATCATTGAGTGGAGACTTACACATGCTCAGGATTCTTTACCAGAGATCCAAAGATCAGGATTATTACGCGAGGATTACCAGTGATCAATTCACACTGGTCACCACGCTCTCTGTTAAAGCCTACAGATGACCCATAAGATATGCTAACAACACTTTTGGAATTGGGCATTCTCATCTGCACCGCTCAGACGCATCTGTATCACGGATCATTGACGCTCACTTTTAGGGGAGAAGCATTCTCACACCCCTGTAGCCTTAAATAAAAACCTAGGTTAAGATCTCCAATAACCTGGTCGGACATTTTCGTTTCAGTTTTCCCCGTATTCTGTATCATATACTCTAGTAAATATTACTGCACCCTCCGGTGCCTGCAAGTATTTAAGTTTTAATGTAATAAGAATATTTGTATTAAATTAGGAAAGGCTAATCGAAACTAAATAAGAATGCCAGGATTAAAAAGATTGTGAATCAGAGGTGGGGTTATAATCGAATAGATAGAACAACTGAAACAGCTTACTTCTTCCCATTCACTCTCGTCTTTCATGTTATTTTTTCTAAGTACTAGTAAAAGATACAGTAAAGAATCAAAGATGACAGTTAATTTTTTTCTTGTTAATGGATTTCATTTACGAATTCATGAAGAGATTTCTTGCTACGATATTCATCACAATACAACACCAAACAATTAAAAATCAATAATTTTACTAGCACAATATTAATAAAATCACATTCTTTAGGTACTCATATGAAAATTAAGGCTCTTCCCATTCACAACTGTAAACCGCAGATATTTTTGTCTGTATATATAAATATAATTGACTGTTTGTTTAGTATGTAGATATGGTTAACAGTCATTAATAATATAAAACAATATATTAATTAATAATTACAGAGTTAAATAAAATCATTTAGAATGTGATATCCAATAATTAAGCGAAATTTGTGACTCCAGTAGTAAGTAGTCTCGTTACAGACAGAAACACACTAATCTTCCTATTCATATAAAATGTAAAAAAAATTGCTTCTAGATTTCTATTTTCAATATTCTTGGATTAAAATCGATATTTTGATAAAGTTGGAGATCTAAGACCTCCCACGTGATGGTAATGATAAGACAAGAAATATTCCGACAAAGAAGTTATATGTATTTACGAACCATCCGCAACGTAGACCAGCACTGCGACCGAAGGTCAATTCTTAAGCGGGTTTACCACGTCTTGAATCAGGGTCCCTTTCTTCTCAATAGGATTGGTAGCCATATCCATGCGTTAAAAGAGTTCAGTCTCCTTGATAATTTACAATATCGGAGGGAGAATGGATTTTTACATACTCTTCTCCAATGGTAATTAGCGCTATGTGAAATGCCAACAGCGGCGGTCCAGAATTTGAACTCGCGTTCACGAGTCATTTTCCTACACTCTAACCATATAGACCACGCGACAAAAGAAGTTATATAGACTTTAACTAAACCTTTTCGAGAGCACATAAACTAATATTATTTAAACAGAGAATACCTATACAAATTTACAATGTGTTCACAAAAAGAGATAATAATAAAACACATATACGAGACCAAGTTACTAGAAGTGTATAAAGAAACCTGATACATTAACATATATATATGAAAAGCTAGGACGTAGGTTTCATCCGAAGAGCGATACAAGTACTATGAAGGAGTGTTCATTACATAGGCTGGGCGAAACTCCCCACTGAAAAGGTATAAGATGCAGACTCTCTAAACCCCATGTGTCCTGTTTGCTTCCCGGAAAAAAAACGGAATTCAACTTTCCCGCATTTCTGACTACATACCCAGGACGCCTAGCAGCTAGAACACTGTAGCAAGGAAGATATACTCTTCCAGACCAAAACAAGACAGACAAACGCATACAATCATAATTAAAGTTTGGTAGTTATTTTGATTAATAGCATATCAATTCTTATTTGTGTATTGACATACCAGATCTTGATTCTTGTATATATATTATATCATATAATATATATATATATATATACTATCAATATATATATATACTATTGATACGCCTGTTCCTTAATCTTCGACCGTTATCATCTTACAACACCCTCTGGTTAAAAATGAGACCGTCCAAATCTTTCTTTCTTTCTTTCTTCTGTTATTTGTTTTTTACCTCTTTCCCTCGAAAATATATCTCTTTTTTATCGTCCGTCTCTTGCATCTCAATTACAACGATATGTGTCCATTATTTTTTCTAGGAAAAAAAAACAACTACCCGGACGGTGTTGAAGTAATTTTTGAAAAGATAATTACCTGAGGGACCCGAAGTTAAATAGGATAAAATGGAAACGATTAAATGATTAAAAAAAATAGTTAATTACTTTAAAAAAAATTAACTCTCCTCCAAATACATGGTATAGTTTCTGTGTATTTTACGGCATGGCGAACTGCATTACATTTCTGAAAATTTTCTGATTTAACTATCTCAGACCTCTTATTTTTAGAGCAAAATTAAAAATCCGTTCAACGTAAAATATATTTCGTTCACATTTAAAAAAATATTAAATATAAGGGGTTCGACCTCAGTAAAAAAAATGCTAAAAAAAAAAGAAATCCCCAAATATATTTTACCGCCTGGCGTGGGGCGTGATGAATGCACCGACTGCACTTCTGCAGTCAGGGGTAAGATCCCCCAATGGCCCACCTGTTGGCCGTGGGTGCCGACCCGTGATGCTTAAAGATAGAGCCCAGGTTGGATAAAGCAAGGTTCATGACATGCAATACTCCACTTTGGCCCACTCTTGGGCTAGCACGGAGCGGTCGGAGAGGCCCCCTCCGATTAAATCGTCTGGTCACGTCAAGCCTAGCACCTACTATTGATGTTCCCTGAACCCCTCATTGCCCTTAATAGGCAAGCCCAAGCCCTTTTCTTGACTCACTCACGTGCCTAGCGAAGGCGGTGGCTGCGGGATCCTACAGTCTGGGAAGTACTCTGGTGGTTGAGGATTCCAGTTTGAGCGTTTGGGGAATGGGAGCACCTTCATTCATCACCATTGTTCCCTGCGTCCACTGCTGACCCGAGTCGGTAAGTACGTTAGAGGTCCCATCACTGGTCATAAATATAAAAAATGTGTTCATAAAAACTTGGATAAACAGTTTAATAAAAATTGTATTTAGCCATTAATAATTGATTTATTCAAACTTTTATCCGGCCATTAAATGAACCACTCAGGCTGATATGCCCGCTAAACAAAAACAAACAAACCAAACCAAATATATTTTAGGAAAAACAATTTCACAACAGAAATCATCTAAAAAGGATCGATATGAGTACCTTAATTTTCATGAAAATTTGACAATTAATTGAGTATTTGATATTTATCTGCCGTAGTAATGATAGCCTGAATTAGTAAATCAAATTACTCAGATTGATAAACTTACTTCAATTCCTGGAGACGATTGTTGACGTTACAAGCAGTGACGTTAGATTTTCCTTAGCAACAATAACATCTCTATTACTAATAGATGAAAGACTGCAATCATAAACGATTTGAACATATGTATTTCATTCTCTTAGGAATAATGATCAACTTATTTATATGAGTGATGACGGCGGGAATCACGTAGGCCGTTACTAGCTATTAAAATGATTAAAAAGCATTCAGTGGGATCATTAAAATCCCAAGTTTAATCTTTTTTAAATGTAATATTTCTTTTTAAAGAATCTTTGTATCGATATATACATTTTAGACAACCAAAATGTTTTTATCTGGGTATCCAATACGAAGAAAAAAAAGACAACAAAAATAAACAATAATAAAAAAAAATACTTTTGTTTTAAACGACTTCTTTTGGGGAAGTATCTGTTTACTGTTATTTTGAGACAATTTTCCTGTTTCTGTGCACGTATCACTCTCTCTTAAAAAACCTTGCTTGCATACAATATATATATAGATATATATATATATATATACTATATATATATCTCATGACCGACGTGTACGTTAGGTATTATGTATGAGGAAAATACGTATAATCACACACACATCAACACACACATACACGCATATTTATATATATTACATCTATATACACTTATATTATATACTATCATATATTATATATATACTAATATGGAATAACGTATAATATGGTATCGTATGTAAATATACCATATTAGCTGTTATACACATACAATAAACACACATATATTATATAATATATATTATATACTATAGAATATTATGTGGTATATTTATACTTTTTTATATATACAAACGATTTTAGCTTTATATGTGTGAGTGTGTTTCATCTCTATGTATGCTCACGCTTTCTGTCCGTTTTTGTACTGTATACTGAGAAAATATATATATAATATACTATATTAATATATTAATATAATATATATTTCTCATATACATAAAAACGGACATATATATATGTTGTGTGTGTGTGTTGTGTATGCCGTTGTGCGTGTGTGTGTGCCGTGTGCTGCTGTGTATGTAAAAATGTGATTACAGTATATGTACGTTATAACATAATTTATTCTTTTGTTCAACTGCCTTTTTATATATATCAATTCAGACGTATACATAGAGTTTATCTCTATCTTTACTACAATAGATTCATTCTCGCTCCAATCTCTCCCTCCCCCGCCTCTCTCTTTCTCTCATCTCTCTCTCTCCTCTCTGTCACTTCTTCTTCTCTCTCTCTCTCTCTATATATATATATATATACTATATATTATTATATATGTAACATTAATTGTGTGTTGTGTCCCCCCCCCTCCTCTCTCTCTCTTCTCTCTCTTTCCTCTGGGTGTGTGTACACATATGTTTGTTCTCTATGCATCTGTGTAGATCTATTTAATCGAGCTCTCTCCTCTCTCTCTCTCTCTCTCGTCCTCCTTCTCTCTCTCTCTCTCTCTCTCTTTTCTCTCTCTCTCTTATTCCCGCAAATATTTTGTTCGGCCGTTGTCTACCTCGGCTCTTGGCAAGTGACAGCAGGCAAATCTTTTTTCCCTTGTCATACAAAATGTTCTTCTCTATCACTTCCCAAAATTTTTATTAGAAAGAAATGAGGCCTGCCTCTTCGTGTTATTTTCTACCGGGGAAAATATACTATTCTTTTTTTTTTGTAACCATTTTTCCCCCTGATTTTTTTTTGTTTTGTTGTTTCTTTGTTTTTTTAATTATTCTTTTTTATTATCTTTTTTTTTTTTCGTCTTTGATTACGACTGCATTTTCTCTTTTCAAATCTTTACACACTTTACGGTCTGTTTTTTTCTTTTCCTTCATTCCCTCCCACTTTGCCCAAATGACGCCTACCTACTAACTTTTCTATTCATCCGTCTTACCGCTCTATTCGTTATTGTTGTTTTGGTTGCTGAAGTTCTGTGGTTTCTTCTTCTTCCCTTCCGCCTCCCCTCCTCCTCCTCCTCTCCTTCTTCCCCTCCCCCTGCTCCCTTCTTCTTGCGTGTTCTTCTTCTTCTTCTTGCCTTCTTGTTCTCGCTCCTTCTCTTCTTCTTCGTCTACTTTTCCTTACTTCCTCTTCTTCCTTTCTTCTTTTCGTGCCCTTCTTCTTCTTCATCCATCTTCTTCTACTTCTATCTTCTTTCTTCTTCCTTCCCTTCTTCTTCTCTTCTTCTTCTTCCTTCTTCTTCTTCTCTCTCTCTTACTTCTAATCACTTTCTCTCTCTCTTACTTTCTCTTCATCATTTTTATGTCCCTTTTCCTCGCTCTCTCTTCTCCTTTACAACTATCTCCTATTTCTTCTTCTTCTTTCTTCTCTTATTTATCTCTCTTTCCTTCTCTTCTACTTCACCATCATATCATCCTCATATTCTTTGCACATCTCATTCAATTATATTTTCTACCTTGTATTCATCATTCTTTCTCTTCATTATCCTTCTTCTTCTTCTTCTTCTTCTTCTTCTTCCTCTTCTTCTTCTTCTCTTCTCTTCTTCTCTTGTTCTTCAATTTATCCTTCTTCTTCTTCTTCTTCTTCTTCTCTTTCTTCTTCTTCTTCTTCTTTCAATTTGATGCTTCTTCTTTCTTCAACTTTATCTCTTCTGTCTTCTTCTTCTTCTTCTTTTTCTGCTCTCTTCTTCTTCTTCTTCTTCAAATTTATCCTTTCTTCTTCTCTTCTTCTTATTCAACTTTATCTTCTTCTTCTTCTTCTTCTTCTTCTCTTCTTTCAATTTATCCTTCTTCTTCATCTTCTTCAATTTATTCCTTTCTTCTTTTTCTTCTTCTCTTCTTCTTCTCTTATCCTTCTTCTTATTAATTTCTTCTGTCAATTCTCTTCTCTTCTTCCTTCTCTTCTTCTTCTTCTTCTTCTTCTTCTTCTTCAATTTATCCTTCTTCTTCTTTCTTCTTCTTCTTCTCTCAATTTTCCTTCTTCTTCAATTATATCCTTCTTTTCTTCTTCTTCTCTTCTTCTTCTTCTAAGAATTCAAGGTGTCTTAACTTTTATCTGCAACCAATCAGAAAACAATAAGAATTTCTAGAATAAGATTTTTCTTTCTATCTCTTAAAAACATGACTGACCGTCTCCACTTTATACAGACTTATGCTTCCGCATTTATTGAGAGTGGAATATAATGCTGCATCAGTAGCTAGAGGGAACAACTTTGAGTCGTAATGATAACCCGCTCAGATTCTAAAATTACTCTTTAGTCAACATATATCAACAAGAACATTAACAAGGACGCTTAAAGAAATGAGAATAAGTATACAATTAATCTTTACTATCAAAAACCTCATCATTCTTTCTAATCAGACCCGTAACTAGCTTTCCGGCAGTGAATATTTGTAGTTGAGGTTATGTGTTATCTAAATCACATTAGTTAAGTTTAGAATTTGTAAAATGGAGTTCAGAAACTGTCTTGAATTATGAAATAACTTCCCAGTGGCTCGAAAAAAGTTCATGACGAATTAAAGCCCCCAAAATTGGGTGGTTACAAAAGTGAATATGAGTTTTTTTTAATATGTTAAATCACGGACATGTAGAATAAGCCCGCCCCTCGCCGTGGGAGTCCAGTGGGTTATGGCCCTATATCTCCCCCCCCTTACAAGCTAATAGCGTCGATCCCAGGGGCTATTCCCCCCCAGCAATACTTGCCCTTGGACTATAAAGGGCGAGGAGACTCATGGCTTTATGCTTCCAGTGCCTAGGCCCCCTTGTGGGGGAAGCCGAAGGGATCGCGCAATTTTTTTTCTTTCCCAACCAATAGCTTCGGCTTGGGGTGACCCACGTTAAACGAGGCCTTGTGCCCACTCCAACAAGTGGTGTATGAGGCACATACCTGTAAAAATCACGACCAATTCAAAAACAAGAAACTCAGTAATTTCTCTCACCATTATTCTTTATTTTTGGAGTTAATTTTTGATATAACTTGGCAAAGAACTCTCTGAATTAATGACGGACACTGTTCTGACCAAAAAACAAAGATGAAATACAATGTTGCCGTTAGCAATAGCATCCCTTGTCATTCTTCTTTCAAGTTCAATGTTATAAACAGAGCGTCAGCAAATTATGGGCGCGGACATGATCCAGCCCACGGTACTTGAATTATGTTGTTAAAACATACGGAACCGAGGCGTCTAGGACACCCTTTAAATTTAAATATCATGTTAGCTGACTAACATCTGATGAACTTGAAATTTACTATAGTTAGTTACAGAAATGTCGTGCGTGTAAGCATTTTACTTATTCTTACCGCGAGGTCTCGAACTTCTTCACTTTGTTTGGAACAACTTACAGATGCGAGCAAGTATCTTTCAAAAATTGAAATATCGTGGAAATCACCATCGAACCGAAACTTCGATAAAATATTTGAAGGCCAAGTCTTTGATTGGTATGTACAATTCCAAAATTCCAAATATTGACGATATCTTGCAAAGCAAAAACTTCAGTATTCACCAATCTCAACTAACACCTTTCTGCTAATGTTGCACCTTCCTTGTAATGTTTTGAAAATACAACTATTGTTGGTTCAAATTTGTTCTTTTATGCATCTTACGTCACTCATCCATTGAATATAACAATGGGACAAGATACATTTTTACATCTTTTTCTCAAGACGTTTTGTCCGGCTAGAAAGTCATGGAACACATAATCAATATGGCCCGCGCTCGGTATTTTACTTAAATAATAAATAACTTATTTAAATATTATTTTTTTTACCTTATCAATCCTATCGTCAAGAAAAATTGTGGTGTCCCCTGTTCACTAGACTGACACATAATGCATAAGAAGCCAAATAGAGAAGTTAATAAAATCAATGTAAAGTGACAAATCTGAAATAAGTGTGGTCAAAATCAGACTCGCTTCACAATAGATGCTCCTTAGCCGATGCCAGCTTCTCACCCACGCGTTGAAAACTCAGCCGATCAATAAAAAACA
>CM042171.1:7968631-7973631 GCA_023376005.1 Doryteuthis pealeii | reverse complement strand
TCTCTATCTATCTATCCATCTATCTATCTATTAAAAGATCTATATATCTATCTCACTCACCCACTCTCTCTCTCTCTCTCTCTCTCTCTCTCTCTCTATCCATCTATCTATCTATCTATCTATTCCGATATCTGAGTTAGTTAAAAAAAAGTTTTTATTTTTATTCATTGATTACAGAATTTATTTATGAAAAAGTCACTTTGTTAAAAAAATTATTTGAAATATTTTTTTAACTAAGTACATGGCCCTTATTTAATTCTATGACACTTATTCATAATTTGATATTTAACACATGTGAATACAGAGTAAATAAAAATAAGAACATAAAACATTCATGAAAAACAAAAGAATGTAAAAAAAAAAAGAAGAGATTTCTTGTCTTCACGTTAAAAAATTTTTTTTTTCTCAAAGTGTTGATTTTAATTAAGGTTTAATGTTTTTTTAAAATGTTTTTTTAATCGTCCTGCCGGTTTGATATCTTATTATAATGGAGATTGTGTGTTTTTCTGTCTGTAACCGAAACTACATTACTACTTAAATCACAATTCCCTTAGTTATTGACATCACATTCTCAATTTCATTTTTATTTTAACCTCAATTATTAATAAAATTGTTTAATATTATTATTAACCATATCTACATACTAACAACATGCAATTATATTTATATACAACAAAATAGTGGTTTACAGTGTGAACGGGAAGAATAATTTGCATATTTATATTAAAAAATCGAATTTAATAATTATGTGCTTAGTATTATTGATTTCTAACTGTTTGGTTTTATTTTAATGAATATAAGCAAAAATCTCTTCAATGAATCTTAAATGAGATCCATTAACAAGAAAAAATAACTGTCATTTTATTCTTTACTTCCTATTTTAACTAAAGACTTGAATTAAAAAAAACAAAACAATGAAAGACAAAAGTGATGGAAAAGTTTTAGTTGTTCTGTTTTCCGATTATACCCCCTCGGTTTCAAATCTTTTTATCTGCATTCTTATTTAGTTTCATTAGCCTTTCTAATTTAATATAATATTTTATTACATTTAAACTTAAATACTTGCACCCAGAGGGTGCATATATTTGCTAGTGTAAATAATTGTCATTCTGATGAGAACTAATCAAAGTACAATGTAAAAAGTCATGTTCAGTCTCTGATGGTTAAAGCTGAGATGTTCTCTTAGATGAGTTAAATTTTGTGATAAATAAACTGGAACGATAATGAAGCAAAAATAGAAGAAAGAGAAATAGGAGAAAAAAAATATAATATTCTGTGAAATTAATTAAGGAAATTTAAATTGAAATGACAAGAAAAACAACAAAACAGAGTGCTAAGAATTTTAAGTGCTTCTTAGAAAGACTATATTGAAACTGTCAGTTATAAGCCAGTGTACAAAACATTAATATGATTAGATGAATATATATATATATATATATATATATATATATATATATATAGAATGGATATAAAGTAACCTACTCGAGTTTCATCATCTGAATCGTCAGGGTTACATCCGCTGAATTAATCGAGTTTTCGATTAATATCAGTTGATAACACGTATTATCTGTTGGAACGGGTCTTATCGTTACAGATAGACGCTTGTGTATAACTTGGAAAAACTCACCGGAAATTGTTTTTGTTTATAGGACTAGAAAATGTGAATTAATTTGTGGGAATTACTTTTTCAATTGTTATTTAATGAAGGGTAGATTACGGGGCGTGAGAGTGGTTAAATAAGTAAAAAAAGATTAAAATTATTTATTGGTTGGTTTTGGTTTGGTTAAAGAGTATGCGAAAAGGACTAAACGTAGGCGTTATAATAATAGCGGTTTAGAGTGGTTTAATACGGTTAATTATATATATATATATATATATATATAATATATATATATATATATATATATATATATATATATATTGTTATCAAACTTTGACAATTTATACATTAACATCAGGTTAAGACTGGAACCAAAGCAAAATTGTTAATTTAAGTCTGCAAATATTTCTTGGTGGAAGGAATAAAAACGGGAAGCCCAGCTTTTCTGCGGAGGATGGAAGTGGATGTGTCCCTTCTCCCATCCACGGGACGACAAACGGAAGAAGAAAAATCAGTCCCTTTTCGTTTCGGTCTTAGTCGGAGGCAGATGTGGGTCTCTGGAGGTCCCATGGTGACATGCCTAGGCTAGCAACGAACAGCGCACATAAACATGATTTACGATAGAAAAGCTTGACCACTTTCTCTCTCTCTCTCTCTCTCTCTCTCTCTCTCTCTTCTCTCTCTCTCTCTCTCTATCTATCTATCTATCTATCTATCTTTCCTTCTCTCTGAAAAAGAACCCACAAGCCTAGAAAGAAAGAAACAACCCGTTTTTGACAATACGACTTTCGTATGTTGTTACTCTGAACAAACGATGGCTACTACTACTAACGACTAATATTACAACTCGACCTTGGTTCCAACGCAACAATTGCACACACACACACACACACACACACACACACACACACACATATATATATATATATATATATATATATATATATATATATATTTCTGTTCTACTATTTTCTGTTATAGGGTGTGTGCCTGATGCCCGCTCCTACTTATAGACTCGCCGAGAACCATATGATCAAGCTCTTGGCCAATCACTGGCAGTATTCTGCTGATAATACAATACTTAAACGGGGCACACTGACCATAACTACTTTACCTTTCGTCGACGACGGACAAAGGATTCCATAACTCAGAACTTATACGCAGGATATGACTTACCAAAGGATTCTATAACTCAGGACTTTAAGCCCTTTTCAACTGGCCAAGGATGGTATTTAAACACGTAACATTATATATATATTATATATATATATATATATATATATATATATATATATACGCCTATATACAGATCTCAAGACAACCTTTCAAATCACAAGTCGAAAACATTCATTTGACAGACACAAACATCGGAGATGTTTCTTGATTTTAAACTAAACACAAATATTATGTAAATGTCTGACACAAAATAATTTGCGAATATCAAATGGATTTTGAAAGGTTTCCACCATTCAAAAATTTCAAACGTTTTCCAAAGTAATAAAACCGTGGTTATTATCTTATCACACACACACACACACACACACGCACACAATACATACATAGTCACAGACACATACACAAATACATACATACACATACATACACTATCTCTCTCTCCATATATATATATATATATATATATATATATATATATATATATCACTAGGCCAAAAAATATATAACACTAGCTCTGTCTAAGCTGAAATATAAAGGGTACTCGATACATAAGTAGAATAGCAATTCTAATCCTAATTAGTTACTACCAAAAAGTAGTTTCGCTTATTAGCTCATCAGGTCAAAAATCCATGATATATATATATATATATATATATATATATATATATATATATACTATCTTTGCTTCTATCTGTTATAACTGTTTCCTTATATTGTGACCTCTCTATTATAGTTTACTATAATATATAAATGCATATAATTATTAAGACACTCACACACACACACATACATACATAGTCACAGACACATACACAAATACATACATACACAGACACATACACACTCAGGTATTGCAACCTGAGACAAAAAACAGCTATCATATTGTTGAATCCTTTCAAAAACATCTCATACCCAAGCTCTTCCAACCCTACACATTAAATGGAAACAAAGCCGACTGCTACCACCACCCCTCACCCAACCACACCACCCCCAAAAAAAGAAAAAGAAAAAAGAAAAGAAAAAAGGAAAACTATTGGCCACTCATCTCTCTTCAGAAATATGACGGCTTCTTTTTTTTTTTTTTTGTTGTCTCGACATCAGTTCCAGGAATGTCGAAAACAGTTGAAGCAGATACCATTCTCCAAGACACACTTTCATTCTTCGTTGTCCATTCTTTCCTCTTTTGTTTTGCATCCGACCAGAACCAGTTCCAGCCTGGCAATGGTGTTGGCACCTGTCAGGACCTGGTCTTGGATAGTATTTCGCGTTGGCTTTGTTTCTGTCAGTACCAGTAAACATTACTAGTCCATCTATCAACACTGTGAGGGTACTCGACCCTAGAAACAATTCTTTTTAACATCTGAAAGCGTATCGTCATGTCAACGGCAAAAGATCGATAATAGATTTCTCTGCGAGGAATTGTTTTCTGACCGAGCGACAAAAACAAAGAAATCGAGAAAGATATTGCAATATGATGGTGTTTGGTTAGGAAGGAGGAGGACGAAAAGGCGGAGGGAGAGAGGGCGGAGGGGGAGAGGGCGGAGTAGTCAAAGTAGTTTTGACATACGAGAGGAGAGTCGCTTTGGTTTGAATTTAGATTTTTTGGTTGCCATATCAACGTTAAAAATACCACCTGTCCTACCATTTACCCATAGCTGGAGGGAGAATAGTTGGATTTTTTTTGTTCTCAAGGGTACTAGCGCAATGTTAAATGCAATCAGTCGCCTCCGGGATTAGAACTCGTTTCACCGTATCCATTTCATACGACGTTAACTCTTACACCACGCGTCCCTAACTTAACTAATTTGAGCCAGGGAAAAAAAAGGTAAGATTGAGTAAACACCTGGTTACTGATAGTTTCTCGCCTATGCAATATTCAGATCCGAAGATCACATAAGTGCTAAACTGTCAGTGCCCAGGTGTTGATTCCATCTACGCACTATCTTAAATCACACACACACATATATATGTATGTATATTGTTTATATTGCATATATGTATGTATATGTTTATATATGCATATATGTATGTATATTGTTTATATATGCATATATGTACGTATATTGCTTAGATATGCACATATGTATGTATATTGTTTATATATGTAATATTGTTACTATGTATATATGTATGTATATTGCAATGAGAAGAGGATCGTAAATAATAAACAGAGAGATATTCAAACTCACATGCTCTTTGCCTTGACGACTGGGGATGTATAATA
>CM042171.1:7956131-7963631 GCA_023376005.1 Doryteuthis pealeii | reverse complement strand
TTATAGAGTTAAAAACTTGTGGAATATGAAAGTGACAGTAATACCAATCATAGCTGGAGTAATGGGAAGAATACGCAAGAGCATACAAACACAAAATAGAAATAAGAAAAAAAAAAGAGAATGACAGAACTAGAAATCCGAGGAAGAATTGAAACCGTTCCGACCCCAGCACGGCTGAGATCGATAAGAATACTTACAAGAGTCCTGGATAACTGAGCAGACTTGCTGTCACTTGGACTCGCAAAGAGGGAAACAAATAATAATGGCCATTTCCCTCCAAGTATTGGTGCGGAATATCTGATTTTTCGTTTCCTTTCTTCGTCTTCTTCTTCTAATATTAATCATAATAATAATAATACCAAAAAGAGGAAGACGAAGAAAGCATCGCTAAGTAATCACCGGCCTCCATCTGTCAACACTGACAATGGCAAAAACAGCCTATTTGCTACCAATGTCACAAGCAATTGAAAGAGGTTAAGATCTCTACGCACGAACGTATAGACGCCGTGCACTGTACAAAAGAACTTCCAGGTGCCTGGATAAAACCATGATATTTTTTTATTTAGTATGGAAATTGTTTAATCTTTGAAATTCGATCTAAATTCGAACTTCTTTTACCGATTCGGCGTTATAAACGTTGCCCCATTTATCATTCAATAATAATAATAATAATAATAATAATAATAATAATAATAATAATAATAATAATAATACTGGACCTTGCCAGAGAACTGAAAAAGTTATGGAATATGAAAGTGAAGGTGATACCAATTGTAGTTGGTGCACTTGGAACGGTCCCAAAAGGATTGGAAAAGGGTCTGGAATGTTTGGAAATCAGAGGAAGGATTGAAACCATTCAGAACACTGCACTGCTGCAATCTGCCAGAATACTCAGAAGAGTCCTGGAGGCCTGAGGAGACTTGCTGTCACTCAGACACCAGTGAAAGACCATCAGCTAATACTGATGTAAAAACTGAAGAGGAGCAAATAATAATAATAATAATTCCTGCACAAAATAATGCCATAAGGACAAACTACACCAAAGCAAAAATTGATAAGACCCAACAAAATAGTAAATGTAGACTATGCGGTGACGGAGATGAGACTGTAAAACAAGTACCAAGCAAATGTAGCAAATTAGCACAACGGGAATACAAAACTAGGCATGACTGGGTTGAGAAGGTGATCCACTGGGAATTATGCAAAAAATTGAATTTTGACCATACAACAAAATGGTATCTGCATAAACCAGGATCTGTTCTTGAGAATGAAACGCATAAAATCCTCTGGGACTTTGAGATAAAAACGGATCACCTTATCCCAGCAAGAAGACCAGACCTAGTGTTGATTAACAAAAAAGAAAGAACTTGTCAACTGGTGGGTTTTGCAGTTTCAGCAGATCAGAGGGTGAAGCTAAAGGAAAATGAAAAGATGGACAAATACCTGGACCATGCCAGACAACTGAAAATGCTATGGATTATGAAAGTCAAAGTGTTACCAATTGTAGTTGGTGGATTTGGAACGGTACCAAAAAGATTGGAAAAAAGACTGGAAAATCTGAAAATCAGAGGATGAATTAAGACCATCCAGAATACTGCACTGCTGCAATCTGCCAGAATACCCAGACGAGTATAATAATAATAATAATAATAATAATAATAATAATAATAATAATAATATAATAATAGGCGTAAACTATTTTTTCAAAAAGAACAGAAAGAAAGCCACCGAAGAAAAAGTGGAGCACATGACTTACTTTGTATAGATCAACATATCCTTAAGAAAGATAAAAATAGGCGCAAATATATTGCAACGACATGTATCAACAACAGAAAGGCCTATGATATGGTCCTACATACCTGGATTCTCGAATGTTTAAAAATGTACATCGTAAGTTTCATCAGAAAAGCCATAGAAAACGTTAGACTCCAATTAAATTCCAGAGAGCAATCCTTGGTGGAAGCAAAAACCAATAGTTATTTTCCAAGGAGACTCGCTATCACCACTACTATTCATTATAGCAATGATGTCTCTCTATGATATACTTAGAAAATGCACAGGGGATACACATTCACTAACTCACAGGAAAAAAATAAACTACCTTATGTACATAGATGACATATTTATTTTGGCAAAAAATGAAAAAGAACTAGAAATCCTGTATTAAACCATTAGAATATACAGCCAAGATATAGGAATGGAATTCGGAATTGTCAAATTTGCCATGCTAGTGATAAAAAAGGGGGAAAGAAAACTAATGGACGAAATACAACTAGCAAATAAAGACACTATAAAAACACTTGAAGAAACAAGAAGTTACAAATACTTAGGAATTTTAGAAGCAGACACTATCAAACAAACATAAATGAAAGAAAAAGTTAAAAAAAGAATACCTCAGGAGAACATGAAAACTCCTAGAAACCAAGCTCAGTAGCAGAAATCTCATCAAAATAATAAATATCTCGGCCGTTCACATTATAAGATACTCAGGGATATTCTTAAAATGGACCAAAAAGGAACTCAGCCAGATTGACCAAAGGACTAGAAAATTAATGACAATGCACGAGGCTTTACACCCTAGAGACGATAGAAATAGGCTATATGTATAAAGAAAGGCTATATGTATAAAGAAAGGAAGAGGTCTTGCCAACATAGAAGATTTCGTAGATGCGACAATCCAAGCACTAGAAGAATACACAAAAAAGAGCAAAGAAAGAATACTTATGCCAGCCAATAACAGCAGCTGCAACATATGGAGAAATAGAAACAACAAAAATAAGAAAACAAAGATGGAAGGGAAACAATGATAGGGATAATTTAAACGACAAATTGGGAAGGTTGCACATGAAAAAACTTGGTCATGATTAAAAAAGGAAACCTCAAGAGAGAAACTGAATCGCTGATAATTTTTGCTCAAAACAATGCCAGGAGCACGGCTTCTTCAGTCTTGAAAGATTTTCTTCTGACCAATCAAATCCTCTCAAACGCTACCCCATTCATCTGACTTCATCACCAAATTCACCCCTCACCCGTTCATTTTCCCTTCTATAAAAACACATGTATGGCGCTCAACTGTTCAAATAAAGACTGAAGAAGCGGTGCTCAAGGCACAGCAAAATATATCTCCTACATCTACTTGTCCGAGTTTGTTCTTTTGTCCACATTTTTCCCTCTATTCCTTACCACACTCTGTCGAATTTACTCCAATCCTCCTATCCTCACACACACACACACACACACACACACACACACACACATATATATATATATATATATATATATATAATGTAAGGTATCTAAAACTGGTAGTAAGGAATGATTCTACATAGGATATTCAAATCTCACTGTATAATTATATTGCATGTTTTAGTTGGTGCAAATACAAGGATCTTTATAAATCCCTAGGGAGAGCTCAATGTATAATAATCTATAATTTAGATTAAATAAATACAGAGCAAAATTTACCTTTGAAAGAGAGGAAAAACTCAATAAAGCGTCATTCTGTAATAAATTTATTTCGACCAAAACTTAACTTTTAGAAATTTTCTAAAAGCCTTTAAAGTTTTGGTCGAAATAAATTTATTACAGAATGACGGTTTATTGAGTTTTTTCCTTCCTTTCAAAGCTATAATATATATATATATATATATATATATATATATATATATATATATATATAGTATGAACAAAAAGTAATAAGACAAGCAGGAATATTTCTTATATGTTGTTTATTCTCAACTAGTTTCGAACTTAGGTCATCGTCAGGAGAAAATTTCTTATTTGAAGAAATCTTTTATAGATTTTTTGAAAGGGAGCATTATGGAAGAACTATAAAAATTGAAGTGTTTTTGAGGGTTTGACATGCTATTAAAATCCGGGTAGACGAGTACCTTTGAAATGAAGGGAAAACTCAATAAACCGTCATTCTGTAATAAATTTCCAAAATACCCCAACCACCAACAACAACTCCATGACCCCCAACAGAACACAAGGGACACAGAGTACAAACTCATAAAGTGCCAACTGACCAATCAGCACCAAGTACACCCACACAGAGATGACAACTACACTACCATTAGAAGCAGATACCCCCACTAGAAAAAGAAATAGCAGCCAGGAACACTACTGTCCTTACACAGTCTGAAAAGGGGAGACATTATAATATAAAAGGGGAGACATTATAATACTGAAAATTCACCACTACTAGATAAACGAAACTCTACTAAAAAACAACCGAGTTTCTGATATTTATTTCTTGAATATCTATTTCTTGAATGCTTCATACAAATGCCGAAACCTGATATATGCACCTCCAACAAACGGATACATATACCAAAATAATCACAAATATATATACTTTAGGGGTCGGTTTAGGTCAGTCGGTAGAGCGTTCGGCTATGAATCATAAGCTTCCTGGTTCGATACCGACCCTCGCCAACTCAGCGTATGAGTAGCACAGGGATATGTGTGGTAAAGTAAGGAGCTGATGGTAGGTGTGGCGCTCCACCTCACATGCTAAAATAATCTCCTTGGTCTAGCGCTAGTGAAAAGGGGATATACTCCCTCGCTGTCAGGCTGGTACCGACTTTAGGCCACCCTGACGACTTTACTTTACTTACTTATATATACTTACTAGAAGCATACGGAGACACTTAGACAATACCATGTACTATACACACACACACACACACACACACACACACACATATATATATATATATATATATATATGTGTGTGTGTGTGTGTGTGTGTGGTGTGTGTGTGTGTGTATATAAAGATAATTTAATGAGTCAGACCAACCTACTATTAGTTTCGCATAAAGCTCTTCAGGGCTAAAATCTGAGTCAGATTTTAGCCCTGAAGAGCTTTATGCGAAACTAATAGTAGGTTCGTCTGACTCATTAGATTATCTTTATTATTGGCTCTACTTAGGTATCGAGCACTTTTTACTTATTAGCTTTCTCTTAGCGGTTATATGAATATATAATATATCTTATATACATATATATACATATAAATTGTTTTTTCTTTTGGCCAAATACTGTACCAATAGATTATTTTTTGTTGGTACGAATATCTTGGTCCTTTCTTTTTTTCAAAATTTTTTTTCTTCCTGGTTGATGTTTGGTAGTATATTTTTACAATCAAACTCTCTGCTGGGTTTTTTCTCTCCGCAAGGATCTACCAACACGCTTGGTATATTAAATTATATATATACATATATATATATATAATATATATATATATATATATATATATGCAAAACCGTTTCGGGGCCAAATCTCTCGACGGTTTTAAAAAGCAACACCGGCCCATCCTCAACTAATATGAGGACCCTTTCGCATTATAATGCATCGAGCGCACGTTGATGACCGACCCGGTCATCAACAAAAATAAGACGGGAAAAATGACCGTTAGTAAAAAGAGAACGCTGCTAGTCAAACGTTGGAATTAATCAAAAAAAAAAAATTGCGCTGTCTATATTAAAAATAATATGAATTTTATTTAAAAATAAAATGAATTTTATTTAAAAATAAAATGAATTTTATTTAAAAATAAAATGAATCTCATTTTTAATTTTAAAAATAATCAGAAGCATTATAGTAATAAAATAAGACTCAAAAAAGTCTGATGTAGAGTTATAGAAAAGTGTAATATATATATATATATTATATATATATATATATATATAATATATATATATATATACAGGACAGTAACATCGATAGACAAAAGAGGTCAAGAGGAAGAGGGAGACTTGGAAGTTTGTTCGAAAATCCCGAAATAAACCGGTCAAGTGATAGTGTCACAAAAGGGAGGTAACTTTATTGATTGGTGTTTGGGTTCCGAGGTTTGAAGCATCAGGACTCAAGACGATCTAGCTTTGCAGTTTGACCTAAAACGTCTCCTGCCCCCTCTCTGCCCCCTCCCCCCACCCCCCGTCCCTGGGAATTTGACGTTCCCTGAAGACAAAAGCCGATACGCGTTGGACATCTTAACGGCTACAAATACCGACATTGCAAGTGCAAGTCAACAACAAGATCTAGAAGACGTCAAGAAAAACAGAGTGAAGTAAAAAGTTAGAAGGGAGGAGAGTTGAAGCAGCGATGTAAGAGGTGGATATAAGTAGAAACTCAATGATCACGCAGCACACACACACACACACACACACACACACACACATATATATATATATATATATATATATATATATATATCATCCAATTGCTGCTTCAACCTTTTGGTTGCAGTAGCATCAGTAAATAATCCAAAGGTATTAAATATATTAAAAACATAGAGCAGTAATAATAATAATAATAATAATAACAACAACAACAACAACAATAATAATAACTGGGTTGGGAAGGTGATCCACTGGGAATTATGCAAAAAATTAAATTTTGACCACACAACAAAATGGTATATGCATAAACCAGAATCTGTTCTTGAGAACGAAACGCACAAAATTCTCTGGGACTTTGAGATAAAAACGAATCACCTTATCCCAGCAAGAAGGCCAGACCTAGTGTTGATAAACAAAAAAGAATTGTAGAACAAAAAAGAACACTGTGATAATAATAATAATAATAATAATAATAATAATAAAATTCTCTGGGACTTTGAGATAAAAACAGATCATCTTATCCCAGCAAGAAGACCAGACCTAGTGTTGATAAACAAAAAAGAAAGAACGTGTCAACTGGTGGATTTTGCAGTGCCAGCAGATCACAGGGTGAAGCTGAAGGAAAATGAAAAAATAGACAAATATCTGGACCTTGCCAGAGAACTGAAAAAGTTATGGGATATGAAAGTGAAGGTGATACCAATTGTAGTTGGTGCACTTGGAACAGTCCCAAAAGGATTGGAAAAGGGTCTAGAATGTTTGGAAATCAGAGGAAGGTTTGAAACCATTCAGAACACTGCACTGCTGCAATCTGCCAGAATACTCAGAAGAGTCCTGGAGACCTGAGGAGACTTGCTGTCACTCAGACACCAGTGAAAGACCATCAGCTTACACTGATGTGAAAACTCAAAAGGAGCAAATAATAATAATAATAATAATAATAATAATAATAATAATAATAATAATAAGTGATACCAATTGTAGTTGGTGCACTTGGAACGGTTCCAAAATGATTGGAAAAGGGTTTGGAAAGTTTGGAAATCAGAGGAAGGATTGATACCATCCAGAACACTGCACTGCTGCAATCTGTCAGAATACTCAGAAGAGTCTTGGAGACCTGAGGAGACTTGCTGTCACTCAGACTCCAGTGAAAGACCATCAGCTAATGCTGATGCGAAAACTCAAAAATAATAATAAACTCAGAAGAGTCCTGGAGACCTGAGCAGACTTTTTGTCACTCAGACTCCAGTGAAATACCATCAGCTGACGCTGATGTGAAAAAACTCAAAAGGAGTGAAATTAATAATAATAATAGAAAATATATAATAATATTAATAGATATATTAGGATGTTAGTAGTATATGATCCCATTATT
>CM042171.1:7943631-7951131 GCA_023376005.1 Doryteuthis pealeii | reverse complement strand
TAATAATAATAATAATATACATAGATTGATTAAAAAACTTGTCAACTGGTGGATTTTGCCGTCCCAGCAGATCACAGGGTGAAGATAAAGGAAAACGAAAAGACGGACAAATACCTGGACCTTGCCAGACAACTGAAAAAGTTATTGAATATGAAAGTGAAAGTGATACCAATTGTTGTTGGTGCACTTGGAACGGCCCCAAAAAGCTTAGAAAAAAGACTGGAAAATCTGGAAATCAGAGGAAGAATTGAGACCATCCAGAATACTGCACTGCTGCAATCTGCCAGAATACTCAGAAGAGTCCTGCAGACCTGAGGAGACATTGTCACTCAGACTTCAGTGAAATACTATCAGCTGACGCTGTTGTGAAAAACTCAAAAGGAGTGATAGATGGATAAATATATAGATAGACTGTGATAGATAGATAGATTGATGAATGGATATATAGATAGATAGAGAGAGAGAGAGATGGATAGATTAAAAACCTAGACAAAACAAAAACAATGGCGAATATACTAATCTGAATTGTTAATTGAATGCAGATTTACTGAGATAAAAAAAACAAAAATGACTTAAGATAAATTGTTGTTACTCTTGTTTTTGTTTTTTTTTATCTCCGTAAATTTGCATTCAATTAACAATATATATATATATATATATATATAGGAACAGACAGTGATATATATATATATATATATATATATATATATATATAGATAGATAGATAGATAGATAGATAGATAGATAGGAACAGACTGTGATAGACAGACAGACATATAGATAGATAGATAGATAGATAGATAGATAGATATGAACAGACTTAGATAGATAGGTAGATATGAACAGACTGAGATAGACAGAGAGACAGATAGATAGATAGATAGATAGATATGAACAGACTGATATAGATAGACAGACAGACAGACAGACAGACAGATAGATAGATAGATAGATAGATAGATAGATATGAACAAACTGGGATAGATAGATAGAAACATAGATAGATAGGAACAGACTGTAGTAGACAGACAAACAGATAGATAGATAGATAGATAGATAGATAGATAGATATGAACAGATTGAGATAGATAGATAGATAGATAGATAGATATGAAAAGACTGAGATAGATAGATAGATATATAGATAGATAGATATGAACAGACTGTGATAGACAGTCACACAGATATATAAATATATATATATATATATATATATATATATATATATAGATAGATAGATAGATAGATAGATAGATAGACAAAACAAACAAAAAACAATGACGAAGATGCTAATCTGAATTGTTAATTGAATGCAAATTTACGGAGATAAAAAAAACGTCAACCACAAAAAAAAAAAAAAAAAAAAACAAAACAATAGTGACAAAAAATGACTTAAGATAAATTTCGTTGTTGAAAAATAGTAAGAGATTGTTTATTCTTTGAGGTTATGTTGTGAAAATCCTAAGAAGTAATGAACTAAAATCTAATGTTAACGAATGACTTTGAAGAGCGCACAGAAGAAAGGGAAATAAATTGTAGGTGTCATTGGTAGATTTGAAAGTGGCTTTTTATTAGGAACGCGTCTTATAAATTAGAATTAAATGGACATTAAATGGTGATTTAGGAAGTTGAAAAACTCTTAAATGAGGCCACAAAAAAAAAAAAGAAAGGGAAAATGAAAAGAAGAACACAAAGAAGAGGATCGGTTTAAAATAAAGAGAACAATGATGTTCTTTTACGCATGCCTAATAGACAATGAAATATATTGAAAAATACTTGAATACGGAGCTACAGATCTGAGAGAGAGAGAGAGACAGACAGACAGACAGACAGACAGACAGAGAAAGAGAGAGAGAGAAGAGGAGGGAGGAATTAAGTTGAAGAATGTGTGTATGAGAGAGAGAGAGAGGGGGGGAGAGAAAGAGAAAGAGAGACAGGGACAGAGACAGAGACAGACAGGGAGAGAGAGTTATCTTAAGCCATGCGTAATAGACTATAAAATTTATTAAAAATACTTGAATACGGAGCTACAGAGCTGAGAGAGAGAGAATGAATGAAAGAAAGAAACAGAGAAAGAAAAAAGAAAGAGAGAGAGAGAGAGGAGGAGGGAGGGAGAGAGAGACAGAGATAGAGACAGGGAGAGAGAAACACAGAGAGGGGGGTATATATATATATATGTATAGATATATATTGATAGAGGATTATCTTAACCCATGCGTAATAGACTATAACATTTATTTAAAATACTTAAATACGGAGCTACAGAGCTGAGAGAGAAAGATAGAAAGAAATAGAGAAAGAAAGAAAGAAAGAGAGAGAGAGAGAGAGAGGGTGGAGAGAGAGGGGATAGAGAAAGAGATTGAGAGACTGTTGAAAGAGGGAAGGTGCGACACAGAATGAGAACATTAAAAAAACGTGAATACATAGCGGAGAGAGAGAGAGGGGGAGAGAGGAGACAGACAGACAGACAGACAGAGAATATATATATATATATATATGTATATATATATTATATATATATTAGAGTAAGAAAGAGATATAGTTGAGAAAGACAATCTTGTTCTTTTACGCACATTTGATAGATAATAAAATATATTTAAAATACGTAAACACGGAGCCGAGAAAAAGAAAAAGAAAGAAAAAATATATATATATAGATAGATAGATAGATAGATAAATAGAGAGAGAGAGAGAGAGAGAGAGAGAGAGAGAGAGAGAGAGAGGGAGAGAGAGAGAGAGGAGTGGAGGGAGGAATAAAGTTGAAGAGTGTGTGAGTGTGTGTATGAGAAAGATGGGGTGAGAAAGAGAGAGAGAGGGGTGAAAGAGATAGATAGATAGATAGATAGATAGAGATAGATAGATAGATAGAGAGAGAGAGAGAGGGGGGGAGAGATAGAAAGAGAGAGAGAGAGAGAAATAGTGAGAGAGAGACAGAGACAGACTGACAGAGTGGGTGAGAGAATATATATATATATATATGTATATATATATATATATATATATATTAGAGAAAGAAAGAGATATAGTTGAGAAAGACAATCTTGTTCTTTTACGCACATTTGATAGATAATAAAATATATTTAAAATACGTAAACACGGAGCCGAGAAAAAGAAAAAGAAAGAAAATATATATATATAGATAGATAGATAGATAGATAGAGAGAGAGAGAGAGGGGGAGAGAGAGAGAGAGAGTGGAGGGAGGAATAAAGTTGAAGAGTGTGTGAGTGTGTGTATGAGAAAGCTGGGGGTGAGAAAGAGAGAGAGAGAGAGAGAGGGTAGGGAGAGAGAGAGGAAGGGAGAGAGAGAGAAAAGGTTAGAAAAAGAATTAGAATCATGTGACTGCCCAGGAAAAAAGAAAATGGCGTCATAGCCTCGTTTCCGATTACGCCAAAATGCAAATTTAAGAATAGATTTGTATTACATAGGGGATTGTAATAAATGTATCTGTCTGATGTGCTGACATGAAGTTTCAGCTTCGACTCTAATTCTGTTTTATTTATTAAACAACAACCATTTTCTTTCTTTCTTGTTTTCATGTTTGACATATTTTGTTTGTATTTATAGGGCAAAGTCCTCTTTCATATCTGTTTCGACATTTAAGAAAAAAAAAAGCGATGGGGTTGAATATAAATTAGGTAGCTATTTTGCTTAAATAAATACTATTTTGTATCGGACAAAACTTTCGTTCCAATCCTATAGTTTGTTACAAAGAAAATATCCAATTATCTATACTTGGCCAAACAATTTGACACCAGTTTGTGAACCAGCCTTGTCACTCTAGAAACCAAAACTACCCCAGCTCTGAGATACTAAAGTGTGTTGGTTGGTTGGTTGGTTGGTTGGTTGGTTGGATTTGTACAGCACGTCAACACTTGTTGGGTTATTTTATGCCGAAGATGTTTAGTTTTATTTATTCTTGATGGATATTCATTCTTTTAAAAACTCAAGATTTTTTTAAATCACTTTTTTAAAACTCATTTTTTCAATTCAACCTATAGATAGGACCCTAACAGGTACTACAAATCTAGATCAAAGTGGATATATATATATATATATATATATATATATATATATATATATATATATATACGTTTTTTTTTTAAAGCGAATGTTATAAAATTCTTGCCGGAGCAATTCTTCAGAAGAATTCCCTGAAGAATTGCTCCGGCAAGAAACTGCAGTTGGAATTTTATAAAATTCGTTTTAAAAAACGTATATTTAGCTCTTTTTATTCAGCACTTTTTAACTCGATTTATTAACCCAGAATAAATTTATTTGCTTCGTGATTGGCAAAAATCCGTAATATATATATTATATATATATATATATATATATATATATATTCAAATGTTTTCACTGTAGTAGCCTTTATATCCAAGACCATACCAGGTTTTAATCAACAAGAAGAGAACTTGTCATCTAGTTGATTTTGCCTTCGTAGTGGATGATAGAAAAAGAAAGAAAAAGTGACCATTACTAGGACCTTGCCAGAGAACTAAATCTTTAGCACATGAGGGTAAAGATGATACCTATTGTATTTGGAATCCTCGGAACGGTCCTCAAGGATTTGTAAAAGTTACCGGGGTAGACCATCTAAACAACAGTATTGTCAAGTTCAGTAAGAATACTAAGGAAGGTCCTGGAAAACTGTGGAAACTTGCTGTCACTCAAACTTCAATGATCGGCTATCGGCGATGTGAAAAGACTCGCTAGGAATGATAGAATAATAATAAATAATAATAATAATGGAGTCATTGATAGTCTTAAATATGTTCAAGAGAATATTTTTTCGATGATTGTAAATACATTTGATATGACTTAATATAATCGGTAAAGAAGAACAATTTCCCCGTAAATTCCTATCATAAAATAACTGAACCCTCATTTTATGTCCATGTTTTTGCAATAAATGTTTTATTTTTCTTGCACCCGTTATTTTACAATACTAAATATATGTTCTTGATTCTTTATTCTTTAACAAAGAAAGAACATATATTTAGTATTGTAAAATAACGGGTGCAAGAAAAATAAAACATTTATTGCAAAAACACGGATATAAAATGAGGTTTCAGTTTATTTTATGGTAGGAATTTACGAGGAAATTGTTCTTCTTTACCATATAATCTATGTTTATTTGATTAAAGTTGTCAAACATGGACGACTTATCGTGTAAAACTGGCGCATGGTTGTAACATGTGTCCTTTGTTAATAAACAACAAAAAAAAAAACGAAAAGAAAAATATTATTTAAAAATAATATATACATATATATACATATATATATATATATATATATATATATTATTTTTAAACAATATATTTGGACACATGGCCTAGTGGATAAGGTAGTTAGATTAAGACAGTTCTAAGTTACAGTTATCTCAATCCTGAGTAGAGGCAGTTAGTAAAATAATTAACACAACTCCTACCCCAGCTATGGTTAGCGGAATGAGAACAGGATACCCCCGTGGACTAAATAAAGGGTTAGGTTCAAAGTTCTGTGACGTCTCCCGATTACGATAAGAAAGTTCCCGAGTTCGAAAAGAAGGTTCCCGAGTCAGAGGTTCCGGAGTCCGACAAGAAATACCTGAAGAAGGCCAGAGTGCATATCGGCCGAAACGTTGCACAGATAGCAATGAAGATGAGGAAAATAGTCCGAATAACGCTGAAAATACTAATCTTCAAGCATCATCTCAAACATTCAGAGAAATAATATATATATATATATATATATATATATATATATATATATATTATATTTAACATTTATATTTCTTTTAAAATAATTTGGAACTTTTTTATAACCCAGCAGCAGCAGCAACAGCAGTAGCAGCAGCCAGTTCGGCCCAGATTTTTTGAATTCTGTATTTTGTCCGCCATTTAAGCATGAAAAAAATTTTTTTTTACATTTATTACGTGCATAAGTTCAGAGGCATGTCACGTGACGATGCAATGACAACGAACGTGTGGGTTTTGGGTTTTTATGCGCATGTGCAATGCGTCGTTCGGTAGTTTTTTTTTTTCACCCGAAACTATGACACAGCTGTCATTTCTAATGCAAAAAGGTTATACAAACGTAATCCTGAAGAGGTCATTTTTGGGGGGACGGAAAAGGTTCTGTATATAAGATAAAGTAGACTTTGCTACCATATATATATATATATATATATGAAGAAAAATGAGTAAAGAAAAGAAATGTAAATGGATAAAATGAATTTAATCGATATCACATTAATCGATATCACTTACACATGTGTTTCGGTCAGTTTATGTGTGTGAAAATATTTCGCACACATAGAAGAATCGACCTTCATCAGAGTGAACATTTATTTTGAATGTGAAAAATAAATGTTCACTCTGATGAAGGTCGATTCTTCTATGTGTGCGAAATATTTTCACACACATAAACTGACCGAAACACATGTGTAATTGATATCAATTAATGTGATATCGATTAAATTCATTTTATCCATTTACATTTCTTTTCTTTACTCATTTTTCTTCATATTGTCGGATTCAATTCCTTTTCCATTTTTACACACACACACACACACACACACACACACACACACACACACACACACACACACATATATATATATATATATATATATATATATATATGAGAATTAGATACACAAGCGATGTATTTATGATATGACTTTTTTTAGCCGACAATTTTTGGGAGAATATGTGCTTAATTGAAGTCGTACCTAGTTTTGAAAGTTAAATTAATTATTTAATCAATTAGCATACCTATTAAATGTAAGGCTAAACAAATCGAGAAAAAATCAATCTCTGTATGTAAATTTCGGCCTATTAGGCCTCATCAACAGAGCTATAGATAGAAAGACCGCCTTGTGCGTGATTCGGAACCCGACTGTCAAGCTGACATTTACATTTAATAGGTATGCCCGCCTAATTGAATAATTGATTAATTATTAATTAATTAACTTTCAAAATTAGGTACGACTTCAATTAAGCACATATCCCCCCCCAAAAAAAAAACAACAACATATATATATATATATTATAATATATATATATAAGTATAAGATAAAGGATATGAAAACACACAATGCTGTTAAAATGAAAATATTTTATATCATATTCATAGCTAATATTGAACAATATTTCGATTTATAAAAATCATCTTCAGAGCTTGTTTTTTTTTTCTCATCAAGAAAGAGAAGCTGAAAATAATTTGAATTCGAAAGAAAAACATTGATGTTCCAAAAAGCGTACAAGTCATGCGATCGTTCGTCATTAGCACATCCGCTACGCGTTTCTCGGTCAACGACATAATGTATATCTTAGTGTAACAGTTTTTGAAAGGAGACATATTTCAAATTCAAAAATAGACAAATTCTCTTTTTCAAACAGGAAGAGTTTTAACTCGTTTTTTTCAACAATTTTTAGATAGACTAACCGATAAAACAAGAAAGTCTCGCAGATTTCTTATTTCCTGTGATACATTTATTTTTTCTTCATATATATATA
>CM042171.1:7936131-7938631 GCA_023376005.1 Doryteuthis pealeii | reverse complement strand
TTCTTTACTTATATATATATATATATATATATATATATATATATATATATTCAAATCCTTGATGAAGCTGTTTGCATTTCTCATAGCCCTAATAACCTTTGGAAAGTTATGAATCCAATTCTTCCTTCAACTATGTGTAAATATCAGGGCAGACTGTACTCTTTAACCATGGATAGTTAACCAGTCTAGGAGAAGGAAAACTCTGAATTCAAACCAGTTAAACCCCGCTTAAGAAATTGACCTTGCGTCGCATCCTGCTCGTACGAAGGGGTTGATATATATATATATATATCCGATCTCACTGACAGGTTAAAGCGAAAATTCTTCAAAGCCGTAATTGTATCAGTGCTACTGTATGGCTGCATTACTTGGAGCCTAACGTAGCGTCTAGAGAATCGGCTAGATGGGAGCTGCACAACGATGCTGAGCACAATCTCAGACAAGAGGTGGAAGCAACACCCCACGAGAAGACAGCTGTACGGCCCCTGCCCCATATCACACAAAGCATCCGTGTGAAGCAAGGTTGAACTCATTAGTGACGTTCTTCAGTGGAAGCCATCACATGGGCACGCCAGAGTAGGCCGTCCAGCAAAGACGTACATAGAACAACTCTGTGCGGATACTAGATGCTGCACAAAAGACCTCCCAGGAGCAATGAACGATAGGGACGTTTAGCGAGAGATTGTCAAGAGTTTCCGTGCTGCTAGTGCAACATGATGATGACGATGATGATGATGACGTATGTTATTATTATTACCTGGAGACATTTGAAATAGTCTTATCATGGGTATTTAACTCTTTGCCTACTTTAAACCACTCGCAGCAGTTCTTCGATCACTGTATCCGTGCTGATAATGATGATATAACATACGTACCCCTTAAAAAACGAAGTAACTTAATTTTCTAATCTTACTGTGGTGCATTCACATTTTGTAAAACTAATTTTTGATCTATTTAACCCATACCCTCACAGGTACTACCACTTCAAAACAATCTCCTTGGCTAACGCTAGTGAAAAGGGGATAGACTCCCTCGCTGATTGACTGATACCGACTTTAGGCCACCCCGATGACTTTACTTACTTACTTACTATACTCAGTAAGCAGTATGACTTTGAAAGTTTGCGGCAGGAGACGGTTCGTAACACACACACACACACACACATATATATATATACATATATATATATATATATATATATATATATATATATATAGAGAGAGAGAGAGAGAGAGAGAGAGGGGGGGAGGAGAAAGGGAAAGAGACCCTGACAGGTACGCTTCCTGCGTCCTTAAAAGGACGTAGTAAAATCGTATCAATGCGTCCCAGTGTTTTTTTTTCTTTTTTCTTTCCTCACCAATTCCAGCTAACCATAAATACATTTTAATAGTTTCTTAGAAATAAATTATACAGGATATGTTACAAGGTAGGAGTTGAATGGCTTTTGTTGGGACCCATGAAAATTACCGGGGACTCATTCAAAGCAAATATGTGCATCCCAGGACACACTAAATGAAAAAGCTATCATCATCACTGTTACATTATTATATCGCTTTAGATCATTAAAAGTACTATTAGGAATATTAATTTTAAAAAATCTTATTATAATGGAGATTGTAGTCCCTTGGAAATTAATTACACAGGATAGGTTTCAAGGTAGGAGTTAGACGGCTTTAGTTGTTTCCCCTGTTCATAAATAAGTAAAAAAGTAAAGTTTATAAAATATTTATAAAAAAAACAAATAGACAGAGATGCTGATAGGTCCCTGCGTCCTGCATTCCTGATGCATAAAAATCTAAAAGGACGCAGTAAAATCATATCCATGCATCCCAGTGTTTTTCTTTTTTCTTCCCCCACCATTTCAAGCTAACTGTAAATACATTTCAATAGTTTCTTAGGAACGAATTACACAAGATAGGTTACAAGGTAGGAGTTAGATGGCTTTAGTTGTTTATCTCGATCATAAATAAAGACCCTACAATTTATTAAGAAACTTTAGTTGGAACCCATAAATTTTCCCAGGGACTCATTCAAAGCAAGTATGTGCATCCCAGGACACACAAAATCAAAAAGCTATCAGCATCACTGTTATATTATAATATCTCTTTAGATCATTCAAAGTACTATTAGGAATATCAATTCAAAAAAATCTTATTATGATGGAGATTGTAGTCTCTTGGAAATGAATTACCCAGGATAGGTTACAAGGTAGGAGTTAAATGGCTTTAGACGGGACCCATGAAAATTTCCCGGGGACTCATTCAAAGCAAAAGTACTAGTAGAAATATTAATTTAAAAAAATCTTATTATAATGGAGATTGTAGTCTATTAGAAATGAATTACACGTAATAGGTTACAAGGTAAGAGTTAAATGGCTTTAGATGGGACCCATGAAATTTCCCGGGGACTCATTCAAAGCAAAAGTACTATTAGAAATATTAATTAAAAAAAAATCTTATTATAATGGAGATTGTAGTCTATTAGAAATGAATTACACAGG
>CM042171.1:7913631-7931131 GCA_023376005.1 Doryteuthis pealeii | reverse complement strand
AAATGGGAGGATAAAGAAAAAAAGAAAGGAATATAGAAATTAACGAAAAAGGAAACATGGAAGAAAAGAAAGAAAAGAAGAAACAAAGAAAGAAAAGAAAGAGAAAGAAGAAATAGACTAAAGTAAATAGAATAAATGAAATAAATATACCACAGGATTAAAGAACGAAGGAATCAAATAAAGAAAGAGTGAGAAAATAAGAAAGAAAGAATAAAAGAAAGAAAGAATTAAGCAGATAAAAAAGAAAGAAAGAAAAAGGAAAGAGAGGAAAGAAAACAAGAAATAAAGAAAGGAAGAAAAGGAGAAAACAAGAAACTCTAAAGAAAACAGAAAAGAAGGTAGATAAAAGAAAGAAAGAAAGAAAGAAAGACAGAAAGAAAGAAAGACAGTAGTAGACAATAGAAAGAAAGAGAAAAAAGAAAGAACAAACCAAAAGGAGACAGAAAAGAAAATCAAAGTAGTAGATAGAAGAAAGAAAGAAAGAAAGAAAGAAAAGAAAGAAAGACAGACAGAAGAAGAAGACTCAAAGACAAAGTAGACAATAGAAAAGAAAGACAGACAGACAGACAGACAGAAAGAAAGAAGAAGAAAGAAAAGAAAGAAAGAAAAACCAAAAAGAAACAGAAAGAAATCAAAGGAGTAGATAAAAGAAAGAACGAAAGAAAGAAAGAGACCAAGAAACAATAGGAAGAAAAAAAAATGACAACAGAAAGAAAAAAGAAAGAATGAGTCAATGAAATGAACAGAAAAAAAGAAAAATAGAAATAAACATATAAAAGAAAAAGCAAGAAAGAACGAAATAAAAGAAATAAACAAAAAGAAAGAAAGAAAGAAAAAAAGAAGCAGATAAAAGAACGAAAGAAAGAATCGAAGAAACAAACAAACACAAAAGAGAGAAAGAATGAAAAATCCGAGAACAGAAAAGAAAAAAGAAAGAGGAATCAACGAAAGATACAAAAAAGAAAGAAAGAAAGAAAGAAAAGAAACTGATAAAAAAAAAGAATCAAAGAAAGAAAAACAAAAAAGAAAAGACAGAAAGGAAGAAAGAAAGAATGAATGAATAAATGAATGAATAGAAAGAATAAATAGAAAGGAAGGAAGAAGAAAAAATGAATAGAAAGGAAGGAAGGAAAGAAAGAAAGAAAGAAAGAATCAATGAAAGACAGAGACAAAAGAAAGAAAAAAAAAAGAAAGAATGAATGAATAAAATGAATGAATAGAAAGAATAAATAGAAAGGAAGGAAGAAGAAGAATGAATAGAAAGGAAGGAACAAAGAAAGAAAGAAAGAAAGAAAGAATCAATGAAAGACAGAGACAAAAGAAAGAAAGAAAAAAAGAAAGAATGAATGAATAAATGAATAGAAAGAATGAATAGAAAGGAAGGAAGAAGAAAGAATGAATAGAAAGGAAGGAAGGAAATAAAGAAAGAAAGAAAGAAAGAGTCTATGAAAGATAGAGACAAAAGAAAGAAAGAAAGAAAGAAAGAATGAATGAATAAATGAATGAATAGAACGGAAGGAAGGAAGAAAGAATGAATAGAAAGGAAGGAAGAAAGAGAGAAAGAAAGAAAGAAAGAAAGAAAGAATCAATGAAAGAAGAAAAAAGAAAAAAAAGAAAGAAAGAAAGAAAGAAAGAATGAATAAATAAATGAATGAATGGAAAGAATGAATAGAAAGGAAGGAAGAAGAAAGAATGAATAGAATGGAAAGAAGAAAGAAAAAAAGAAGAAAAAAGAAAGAAAGAATCAATGAAAGACAGAGACAAAAGAAAGAAAGAAAGAAAGAAAGAGAATGAATAGAAAGAATGAATAGAAAGAAAGAAAGAAAGAAAGAAAAAATAGGAAAGAAAGAAATAAAATTAGGCTAGAGAGAAATGAACGATATATCATAAAGAAGAAGTAAGTGGTTAGAAAGACAAAAGACACAGCTCATATATTCAGCATCAGGTTGAAATAATCCTCTTTGTTGAATCTTTTTAGACAAGCATCTTAAGCAATAATCTCAATGCTTATGCAATATACGTTTTAAATATAGACTCTTCGTAGGACATGTCATTTAGATGTAAAACAAAACAAGAAAAAAACAAAAAAAAAGAAGAAAAAAACAAAGATCAAACAGAGAATCGATCTCGGGGTAGACGGAACGTGCTTGGTGGGGTGTGTGGGGTGTGGTGTAGGGGCGGATATAAATCTCCACTGTTAATGTTATTTATTTATACTACTACTAAACGCACCTTAAATCACGCACGATTTTTCACCGAATTTAAAAAGTGCAGGGAAACGAAGTTTTTGAAAATCGAGAACACATTTCGTCGAACGAGGCTAAGCATATTAAGTCTCCTTTTCCTTTGTTTTTTTTCTTCTTTTTATTGACTGATTATAACAGCATGCCAATTCGTCAAGGGTTATTTTATGCCTGAAAGTTAGGGAATTGCGTTTATTGTGCTATATACTCCTTTTATTCGGGTGCACCACCTGGACCCTAACGAAGCGACTAGAGAATAAACTAGATGGGAACTGCACAAGAATGCTGCGGGTGATCATGAACAAGACGTGGAAACAGCACCCCATGAGAAAGCAGCTGTACGACCACCTGCCACATATCACCCAAACCATCCGAGTAAGACGGACAAGACATGCTGGACACTGCTGGAGAAGCAAGGACAAACTCATAAGCGACGTCCTCCTGTGGAAGCCAGCACATTGGCACACCAGTGAGGGCCGACCAGCAAAGACGTACATTGATCAGCTCTGTGCGGATACAGGATGCTGCATAGAGGACCTCCCAAGAATGATGAACGATAGGGACGGATGGAGAGAGACTGTCATGGATATCCGTGCTAACAGCGCGACATGATGATAATGATGATGATGATATAAACGGAGAGAGAGAGAGAGAGAGAGAGAGAGAGAGAGGGGGGGGGAAGACAGACAGGTAGATATAGATGATAGATGATGAGGATGATAATGATAATGATGATGGCCTTACTCTGCTTCTGCTTACTTCGTCGCTGGTTCTAACTCGGCGTCCGCCATGTTCTTCCTTTGTTGACCTAGTGGGCTTCTGCTGAGGGTTGGTTTTCTTTGTCGATTTGTTCTTCGTGCTGGGCTGGTCATTGTTTTTTCATATTGAATTAACAAACAAGACTCGATTGGTTCTTAATAAAGCTTTATTTCGCAACCCTACCCATGATTCCGCTTCAGGGAAACCAGCTCAGAGCGGTGGCTTTACAAGTCCGCCTGCTCTGAAATCTTTTCTGAATGTGACTAACTAAACTAAACCTTATTCTTACGGCTCTACCTTCTACCAGAAAGGGAAGTTGGGACCATTCTCATGTCAATCATAATCCCAACGGGTATGGAAAATTCCCCACCTCCGATTTTAAATCTAACGAACTTTATTTAAATATTCTAACTACAGGTACGTTCATAATTTAATAGGCTACTTATAAACCATGTAGCAATTGTACAGTCATATTTATATTTTTTGAGTAGTTGTTTTTTTTTAAAGTATTTTTGTTTGTTTGGTTTTTTATTCGATTTGGAATAAGTACAGCTTGTTTTCATCTTATTCTGAAATCATCAAATCAAATTTTTGATAAAATACTTCCTTTTTGCAATTTGTATTTGTATATATTAGTATATATATATATATATATATATATATATATATATATATATATATATTGAAAAAACAAAGGATGTTTACAAATGCATGGGCTCATCAGGAGAGAATGTGCAAACCGTTTCGGGGCCTTACTCTCTACGGTTTTAAAAAGCAACATCGGCCCTCCTCACTGATGTGAGGACCCTCGGAATATCTGCATCGACCGCACGTGGATCGGTCTTCAACAAAAATAAGACGGGAAGAAATGACCGTTAGCAAAACAGAATGCTACTAGTCAAAAGTTGGAATCATTCAAAAAAATGCGCTGTCTGTATTAAAAATAAAATGAATTTTATTTAAAAATAAAACGAATTTTATTTTCAATTTTAAAAAAATCAGAAGCATTATAGTTTATAATAAGACTCAAAAGAGCCTGATGTAGAATTATTTTAAAAAAGTGTATAATTATATAAAAAGTGTATATTAAAATATCAAAATTGTTCGTAATACAATCCAACTGTTAAATAAGTAGCCAATAAGTGTAGGTAAATCCGTGGTGTTTATGAATAAATATCTTCAGAGGAGTAAACATTCATATGTACAGTTTTTCACAAGTATGTGAAATAAAATGGAAATTAATCCGACAGTGTGAATATGATATATTGAAAAAACAAAGGATGTTTACAAATGCATGGGCTCATCAGGAGAGAATGTGCAAACCGTTTCGGGGCCTTTCTCTCTACGGTTTTTAAAATGAGCCCATGCATTTGTAAACATCCTTTGTTTTTTCAATATATCATATTCACACTGTCGGATTAAGTTCCATTTTATTTCACACACACACACACACACACACACACACACACACACACACACACACACATATATATATATATATATATATTCAATGTTAAAACTACGGATTATGACATTTGGGAGCAAAAGTTTTGGTCTTAGGTTTTCACAAAAGGTTTCATCTGACGAAGTTCTCTTGCGAACTTTCTGTTGTTTTACTTTTTCTTTTTTTTTCTATTTTCTTTTTCTGGATACGGCACTATAAAAGCAAGAATTCTTTAGAAGAAGGCAGTGAGCGTGAAGCAGAAGGAAGAAGAAACCAAAAAAATAGCATGATTCTTTTTGTGATGGCTCCCGCCCACGACAAATGAATATTAAAACCAACTCATCCACGAATATCAGACAAAACAAGAGAAGGCAGTTGTGAAAGTTCATTCGACAAGAAAGTTTAGTTTGAAAAAGTCAGATGGACTTTTCAGAATTGTTCGCCCAAATTTTTGAGATTGTTTTATTTTCGGCCATATCAGTTTTGCAACTAAGAAGCGTTCACCCTTTAAACATTTGGTTCAAAACAAAGTTATTTGCAATCTAAGAATATTGTATATACCACAGAGAGTCCAAATCCTGGACGCGGCTGTTTGCATTTCACTTAGCGGTAATACTTCAGGGAAATCTATGCATCCAACTATTCCCCTACCGCTATGGCTAAATAGTAAGACAGATTGAACTCTTTAGAGTCCAATCTGTACTAATATGTAGCCATAGTCAAGGAGGTTGCTTTTATACAGAGATATTCAAGGGAGGTAATTACGTTGGATTTATTAGTACATTTCATACTCACTGGTTTTTATTTGATAATGAAATCCAGTTGATTTTATTTTAACTAACTGCTTGACATAAGGTAATTTTATTTACTATTTGGTAAAATTAGACTTGTTTGATCTATTTTAAGGTAAAGGTATCATACAAGTGTTTTATAGAGGGGGATGTTGTATGGTACCTTTGATAATAAATAAAGCGACTGATGATGCCGAGCTCAAAGCTCTAGCGAAATATATCCTACATACGTCCGTCTTGTCCTTATGTTCCTCATATCTCTACCACATTCTATCGGATTTATTCCAATCCTCTTTATTCATATACTAGCAAATATATGCACCCTACGGGTGCAAGTATTTAAGTTTTAATATAATAAATGATCATATTAAATTAGAAAGGCTAATGAAACTGAATAAGAATTCAGATAAAAATATTTGGAACAGAGGGGGTATGATTGAAAAATAGAACTTTGAAACTAACTCTTCCATCATTTTCCCTTACTCCCGTCTTTCATTGGTAAATTTTCCTAATTTAACTATTTAGTTAAAATAGGAAGTAAAGAATAAAATTACAGTTTTTCCGTCTTGTTAATGGATTTCTTTTAAGATTTATCCCTGAGATTTTTGCTCATATTCATTAAGATAAAACCAAACAATTAGAAATCAGTAATACTAAGCACATATTTATTAAAATCAAATTTTTTAATATCAATATGCAAATTAGCCTTCCCATTCACACTGTAAACTGCTATTTTGTAGTATATATATAAATACAATTGCATGTTATTAATATGTAGATATTGTCATCAGTATTATTAATGTAAAACAATTTTATTAATAATTGAGGTTTAAATAAAATCATGTAGAATGTGACGTAAATATCTAAGAGAATTGTGACTTGAATAGTAATATAGTTTCGGTTACAGACAGAAAAGCATACAATCTCCATTATAATAAGATATATATATGTGTGTGGTGTGTGTGGGGGGGGTTAGTAACACCTGAATAAACAAACATCGACCACAGCATATCAAACAATCCACTCCATGACCCATTCGAAAATCTAACAGTCAGGCGCACAGTAAAACAATACAATAGATTTTAAAATGTATATACGTATATATATATGTATATATTAGTAAGTAAAGTAAGGTCGTCGGGGCGGCCTAAATACGGTATCAGCCAATCAGCGAGGTAGTCTATCCCCTTTTCAATAGCGCTAGACCAAGAAGATAGTTTTTTGGCATCTGGGGTAGAGCGTCACACCTACCATCAGCTCCTTACTTTACCGCACAGATCCCTGTGTCACGCTGAGTTGTCGAGGACCGGAATCGAACTAGAAAACATGTGGTTTCTAGCCGAACGCTCTACCGACTGAGCTATCCTGGCCTTAGTACTCACACACATATACACATATACATTTATATGAGTACATATATGGATATAAACATAATTCCTAAATAAAAAAACTCCCTCACATATATATATAAACATTCCAAAAGAATTCAACTCAATGAAGTTTTTTCACGGAACAGATTGACTCGCTGTTTCTATCACACTTCTCTACCCAGGATATAGTGGCCTGTCAAACCCTCCAAATTTAAAAAAAAACATTTATAATCCCTTTTTAAAAACAAACTCTCTAAATGCAATTTCTTCAAACAAGAAATTTTCTCATAACGATGACCTAAGGTCGAAACTAGTTGAGATTAAATAACATAAAAAATATTCCTGTTTGTCTTATCCCTTTTTGTTCATATATATATATATATATATATATATATATATATATATATATATATATATATATATATATATATATATATGAAGATAGCGTGGATGGGTTTAGAATCCGACAATATGAGATAGATAAAAGGAAAAGTGAGCAAGAAATGAACAACTCAAAACAAATCAAGGGTTGAAATGATTTCGTCCGTATTACTCGGACATCTTCAGTCGAAAATCTTCACTTTTCCTTTTATCTACCTCATATATATATATATTATATATATATATATATATATATATATATATATATATATATATATACCTGAGTGTGTATACATACATACATATATACATATATTTGGGAGAATATGTGCTTTTTACTTTTAGTCAGACCTAATTTTTGAAAGTTAATTCATTTATGTTTAATTAATTATTTAATTAATTTATTTACTAAAAGTAAAAAGCATATATTCTCCCAAATATACTGTCGGCTGAAAATAGCTAAAAGTTGTTTACATATATACATATATATATATATACGTTTTTTAAAAGCGAATGTTATAAAATATTCCAACTGCAGTTTCTTGCCGTACCAATTCTTCAGGGAATTATTTCTTATTCCAGCCATCTACTTTTATTTGTATCCGGGTTGTACCCATTCTTAATTACGTGGGTGTGCCACCCTACGTAATGCCAGAACCTACCAGGCACAGTTTATGCTTGTTCAAATGCCTATACATATCTTCTTATTATAATGGAGATTGTGTGTTTTCCCGTCTGTAACCGAAACTATATTACTACTCAAGTCACACTTCTCTTAGTTATTTATATAACATTTTCAATGATTTTATTTTTATTCAAACCTCAATTATTAATAAAATTGTTTTACATTATTAATACTGTTAACCACATCTACATACTAACAACATGCAATTATATTTATATATACAACAAAATAGCAGTTTCCAGTGTGAACGGGAAGGCTAATTTGCATATTGATATTAAAAATGGGATTTTAATAAATATGTGCTTGGTATTATTGATTTCTAATTGTTTGGTTTTATTTTAATGAATATAAGCAACAATCTCTTCAATGAATCTTAAGTGAAATCCGTTAACAAGAAAAAAATAACTGTCATTTTATTCTTCACTTCCTCTTTTAACTAAATACTTAAATTAGAAAAAATAACAATGAAAGACGAGAGTGATAGAAGAGTAAGTTTCAGTTGTTCTATTTTTCGATTATACCCCCCTCTGTTTCAAATCTTTTTATCTGCAAACTTATTTAGTTTCATTAGCCTTTCTAATTTAATATAATATATTAATATATTATTACATTAAAACTTAAATACTTGAACCCGGAGGGTGCATATATTTGCTAGTGTATATAAATAATTATTTTCTTATTTATGAATGCATCCATCTATGTATCCAGATACGAGTGCAAAATATTATTCTATAGAAACTCGTCAGTGATTTAACGTTGTAGGTATTGAAGAGAAATCTGGTGACACTTGGCTTCTAGCTACAATCGCTTCATAGTTCTGATGTCAAAAACAATGAATATTAATAGCTATAATAATAATAATAATAATAATAATAATAATAACTATTCTTTCCTAATATAATTATGTCAATAATCCAGATAATTTGATCAGAGACTTAACTAACGAGTTGAGGAGTGGCCGATGGCGAATCCAAGAAAGAAATGTCTCCTCTTGAAACCAATGTTCTTTACAATTTCGTTGAATTCTTGTTCAGTTTCTAAAAAGTCGCAAAATCCACTATCAACTATGGAGACCCCCTCCGGGGTAAGAGGGGGGACACACGTGCAACCTGGGCCCAATCTTGTTAATCTATTACAAGGAAGAAGAAGGAGGAGGAGGAGGTGGAGGAGGAAGAGAAGGAGTAGGAGTAGGAGGAGTCTTGGGAATGGAAAAGGAAATATGGTTAGGTCGATAAAATCGGAAACTATTGAGAGAATTTCTTTCTTTTATACATTCATAGGGTTGACTTCATATTGATAACACAATTCTTTCACGCACTTTTAACCTACAAAGAAAGAGTGTCTCTCTCTCTCTCTCTCTCTCCTCTCTCTCTCTCTCTCTCTCTCACACACACACACACACACACACATATATATATATATATATTGTAAACAAGGTTTGTTTAGAATGGCTTTTTGCCGATAATTTTTTGGAGAATAAGTGCTTAATTGGAGTCGTACCTAATTTTGAAAATTAATTAATTAATAATGAATTAGGCGGGAATACCTATTAAATGTATGGCTAAAGAAATCGAGAAAAATCAATCTCTGTATGTACATTTCGGCCTATTATATATATACGTGTACAATCTATACATATATATATATATATATTGTTTTATTCTAATATATAATATTTAAAGTTATCGGAACTGTTTCCATTTCAAATTGTCTTCCTTTCTTTCTTTTTTATTCCTTTAATAAATTTGACGATTTTACATACTTATGGTGCACACTTTATGACATTGAATTTTCAGCTCCCATCCACTCAGGCAATATCTTTCAAAAATGATTTTTACATTGCCCGGAGGGTGTCTTTTTATTTTGCTATTTATTATAATATACAAGAGAGAAATTTCTCTCCTTTTTTGCTTAAAAAGAATTTATTTGGTTAGATATGAATCAAATAAATTAAAAATTTAGAAATAAAAAAAATTATAACTTCAAGTTGATGTTTCTTGATGTTTCTCAGTTCATGTGACACTCCCATGATTCCAAAATATTTTGGACAAAATTAAATTTATAAAAATACCCTAGGATCATGCAAAATGTACAGTCCTTCCTACTGATTTTTTCTTCCATTTTGTTTTAAATATATTCTAGCATACCCTTCTTTACTTACTTCTATTCTTCTTCTGGCGCCTCTGATATCTTAAGTTCTTCTAGCGTCTCTTCTTCGTCTTGGTGGTCGGTCGCACTTAACTCATTTCTTCTTCTAGATCAGTCTTGTTAGCAAGACATTCACCAACCACAAGACCGTGTTATTTTCTTAAGCTTTTATTTACTTAACTAAACATTTCATGTAACTAAACATATGACTAACATAGCGCGCGTATGCAGAGTGAGTTCCGGTTAAGGCAGGACATCATCTCTGCCTGACATCTAAACTGAAACTGAGGACCCAACCAGGTCCCACCTGACCACGTATTTCGCGGGCTTTCTGTAATATTCCATGGAAAGTTCCGTCCGTGATATGAAAAGGGACCATCCCTTTAGAAATACAGGGGATTGACAATAATCTTATGCAACCGCATAGATTATGTAACAACACTAGCAGGACCTGTGGATATACCACAGTATGAACATTTAATTATTACAACGTTTAGTCACCTCAATAGATTTATTGAAGGGGACTAATTATAGTGTATTTTGGCTGCATTTTTTCTTCTAAACATGTTTTGTTAAACTCTACTGACGATTCTTGTCGGACGAGTTTTTGTTCAATCCTTTCTAACTGTCTGGCCATCTTTTTTTATGTCAGAGTGGAATTGGTGTAGCTATCCACCAAAGGTTTCTTCACGAGCGCTTTCGGCATGTCTATCTGCCATCTTCAAATGTGAAACTGATGGAATGTTTCGGTTGTCTTGCTTTTAAAACGCATAGATTATGTAACAATATTTCTTGTATTTACATTTCTAATTGTTTTTTTTCTATTTTATTTGTAAGTAAATATAACTGAATTTGGTACTTTAGTCAATAATTCCCATCAATAATTTCATCAGTCGGAGCCTCTACTATTAGCACATCCACTAGTGGAAGTGAATTTTTACTGATAAGTACATACATATGTCAAGGCTACTATAGAGAGCTCTATCCGTTTTAAGGAGACCCTTGCAATTTCAGTATAAACAGCAGCCATCAACAAATTTCATTTCCAGAGAGCTCAATCCACCAGGGGTTGAGAGCATATATATATATATATATTAATATTTTGAAGGCCAATACAATGCGTATGAAAAATAAAACAAAAAGATGTTATTTTTGTCTTATCGATTTCGAAGCATGAACTTTCATCATCAGAGTTTCTTTTCAGAAATGACGTGCTTTTGTTTTTATTTGTGTGGTTATAATTTCTCTTCTTATTTCCCTTTCCTCTCCTTTTTTTCTCTTTCTTCCTCTCCTCCTTTACGAATGAAATGGGCGAATAACTGTAATTTCTTATGTTATGACGATTGTGGGTAATGTGACGTAAGCAGTGACGTAGTTTTTGTTACAGACAAAAACCGGAAGCGAATCTCCATTACTAATAGAAGATATACATGTGGATATATCATTTGGCATCACTGTTAAATTGTCAGTTGTAACATATTTTGAAATATCTAAAATGTCATGTAATTTTGCAGATTCTAGTGATGGTGTTGGGAAACAGTAAGCATTTTTAGGAGAAAAACAATCTAGGCTGGTTGGATATTATTACTAGGAAATTACGTTAATTGTACATTTATCTCCACACTTGACGGTAAGCCTCTCAAGATAGTAGAACAATTCACATACCTAGGTAGTAATATCTCATCCACAGAGAGCGATACCAAATCACGAATAGGAAAGGCATGGTTGGCCACAAACAAGTTATCAGTCATGTGGAAATCCGATCTCGCTGACAAGCTAAAGCGACAATTCTTCCAGGCTGTGATTATATCAGTACTGTTGTATGGCTGCACCACCTGGACCCTAACGAAGCGCCTTGAGAATAAGCTAGATGGGACCTGCACAAGAATGCTGCTTGCAGTCTTAAACAAGTCGTGGAAACAGCACCCCACAAGGAGGCAGCTGTATGGCCACTAGCCCCCCATCTCCCAAACCATACGAGTAAGACGGACTAGGCATGCGGGACACTGCTGGAGAAGCAAGGACGAGCTCATAAGCGACATACTCCTGTGGAAGCCATCACATGGGCCTGCTAGAGTGGGCCACCCCAGCCAGGACCTATATTGACTATGTGAGGATGCTGGATGCTGCGCAGAGGAGCTCCCGGGGACAATGAATGATAGGGAGGGTTGGCGCGAGATTGTCATGGAAATCCGTGCTACTTGCGCAACATGATGATGATGATGTAGATTTGCCGTGTTTATGTTTCTTAGCATAATAGCGCGCATTAAATACGAACACTCTTACTATGATGTGACCGTCTAAGCGCGTAGCAACTACGACCCCCCTCGGGACAAGTGAAGTGAAGTAATAAACATATAGTCGTCGGGGTGGCTTAAAGTCGTTAAAAGCCCGACAGCAAGGGAGTCTATCCTCTTTTCACTAGCGCTAAACCAAGGGGATTCTTTTTGCGTCTGAGGTGGAGTCCCACACCTACAATATGCTCTTTATTTTTACCGCACAGATCCCTGTACTAATCATGCGCAGACTTGGCAAGGGCCGGTATCGAAACAGGAACCTTATTGTTCCTAGTCAGACACTCTACCGACTGAGATAGATATAAGCAGGCAATGATAAAAAAAAAAGAAATATTGGACCATATTACCTTTAGGCACCCCTTTTTGATCTCGATTAAGAAAGGACATGTTTTTCATTTACACCGTCAATATCCGGTTGTTTGTTAGGGGTTAGGGTTAGGGGTTAGGGGTTGATTTTATAATTTAAAAATGAATCTAAAAATCGTCTGTTAAAACAACCGGATATTGACGGTGTAAAAGAAAAACATGTCCTTTCTTAATAGAGATCAAAAAGGGGTGCCTAAAGGTCATATGGTCCAAAATAGTTGTAAATATTTTCATCTAAAAATAAATTTTTAGATGAATAGACTGACCGATGCAGATATATGAAAACTTTGATATGGATAGACAGATAGATATACAGATAAATAAATCGATTTAAACTGGCTTTGATCGATTTTAGTGCAGAAAATGAGGTCAAATAAAGTATCGATTCCAAAAGTTATAAACTGTCCAACTTCTTTGCAAGTTATATAAAAATATTTCTAAATTTAATCCGGGAAAAACAGTAACAAGTCTCGTAAACACACGCAAAGCTAATTTTTTTTTTTAAATAAAGAAACGTAACAAAATCAGGAAGAAATCTCGAAGAATATTTTGGTTTGAAAAAAATAAAACAACAAAAAAAATAATAATAAAAAATAACGAGAAAGTTATATGTAAGTAATGAAGATAATAATAATGAAGAAGAAGAAGAAGAAGAAGAAGAAGAAGAAGAAGAAGATGATGATGATGCTGAAGAAGAAGAAGAAGATGATGATGATGATGATGATGATGAAGAACAAGAAGATGATGATGATGATGAAGAAGAAAAAGAATTAAGAAGAAGAGGAAGAAGAAGAATTAAGAAGAAGAGGAAGAAGTATGAAGAATTAAGATGAAGAATAATAAGAAGTATGAAGAAGAATAATAAGAAAAAGAAGAAGTATGAAGAAGAAGAAGAAGAAGAAGAAGAATTATGAATAATAATAATAATAATAATGATAAGAAGAAGAAGAAGAAGAAGAAGAAGAAGAAGAAGAAAAGAGAAATGCTAGAAAAGAAGAGAAGAAGAAGAAGAAGAAGAAGAAGAAGAATTAGGAATAATCAAGAAGAAGTAAAGGTATGAAGAATGAGAAGTATGAAGAAAAATTATAAGAATTATGAAGAAGAAGAAAAAGAAGAAGAATACGACGAATTAGTAGTAGTAGTAGTATGAAGAAGAAGAAGAAGAAGAAGAAGAAGAAGAAGAAGAAGAAATGCTAGTAGCTAGAAGAAGAAGAAGAAGAAGAAGAAGAAGAAGAAGAAGAAGAAGAAGAAGAAGAAGAAGAAGCATGAATAATCAAGAAGAAGTAAAGGTATGAAGAATGAGAAGTATGAAGAAAAATTATAAGAATTATGAAGAAGAAGAAAAAGAAGAAGAATACGACGAAGTAGTAGTAGTAGTAGTAGTAGTAGTAGTAAGAAGAAGAAGAAGAAGAAGAAGAAGAAGAAGAAGAAGAAGAAGAAGAAGAAGAAGGGAAAAAACCATGAGAGAAAAGTAAACGTAATCCCAATTGGGGAAGAAACTATAAGAAACTAAGTGCTTCTCGTAACCCGACAAGGCAATGATATTTTTTTGTATTTATAGAAACTGAAAAAACAAAAAACAAAAAAAACAAAGAAAAAAAACTATCTCGATTTAAAAATATTCAAATACTTAATGCAAATTTATCTTTAAAATGCGAACAAAAATGGCGGTTTGCTGTGAACTGAGAAAAAGGGAAACGTAGAATCGTAGAAAAAAACTTAGCGGCCATATAAGCAAGTGCAAAGAAACATAGACAAGGATAGAGGAAAATAGATAGAGGATATTGAAAAATGGTGGAGAGAGAGAGAGAGAGAGAGAGAGAGAGAGAGAGAGAGAGAGAGAGAGAGAGAGGGAGTTTGGTGCGTGCACAAGCAATTGTACAGGGCGTGGACAAAATAAGGAATCTTAGTATCATAATTTTGAAACTCCTCCTTGGCCTAGCGCTAGTGAAAAGGGGATAGACTCCCTCGCTGTATGGCTGATACCGACTTTAGGACCTCTCCCCATCGACTATAAACCCATCAAACGTTTGTTGTCTTTATGTTTTTTTTTTATTTATTATTAATTTTTATTGTCTTATTTTACTAAGACTGTTGTTTTTTTTATAGAGATATCCTCAGAAGAAATTAATCAAAATTCATTGTGTGTGCTCGTATATCAGGCGATAGTATAACAAAAAACGTTGAATTATTTGCTGTAGCAAGGAGTACTGTCTCGACAAGTAATGACATCATTTGAGAAAGAAGAAAAAAAACCCCTCCTCACTGAAAAAAAAAAAATTCGGCGGATAAGCAACACCAAATAAATCGGATTTACATTTTTGCATTACATCTTGGATGATTTGGACGGTCTTACTTTTTTAACTAGAGGGTGTTGCAAGATGATAACAGTCGTAAAATTAAGGAACACAATTATTAATATATAAATATAAAGGAGTCGACTCTATTTTGGCATGTGCGTGTCGACTTAATACTCAGAAAAGAAATGTAATTGAGCATTAAAGTCTTGCATATACTTTAATGTTTATAGTAAGGACAAGTTTTAAAGAATGTTTTCGATTTTTATTGATTAAATGATATAATCCAATAATTAGAAATCGATCGATTAGTTTTGAACATTGCAGACAAAAGACACCCGGTCACTTACTGTATGAAAAATAAAACGATGTTTACCTCTAAAAAACAAAAACTAACGTTAAGCTGACCCACCCACTTCATCTCTCGTCGGTACAATTCTAGCTTTGAAGTAGTTTTGTTTTGTTTTGTCTTGTTTTGTTTTACGGCATATCAACCTCAGAGGGTCATTTAATACCGATAAAGTTTTGAAATAAATCAATTCTTAATGGATGATACAATTCTTTTTATAAATACATTTTTCTATTTAACCCATAGATGGGACCCTAACAGGTGCTACCACTCCGGGTCAGAGTGGACCAGGGAGCAATGGTGATGAAGGGGTGCTCCACATTCCCCAACCCTCCAAAACTGGAACCTCACCATCAGATAGAGTTTAACGTCATTCCCAGGACATGTAGACCCTCAGTCAACACCTTCTAGCACATATTATAAAAAGGGTTGGAGCTTGCCATGAGGGAAATACGGTTGGGAAAATCATATAGGTGCTAGGGCTTGACGTGACCAGCCGATTGATCGGAGGGGGCCTCTCCAACCGCCCGTCTAGCCCAAGATAGGGCCAAAGTAGAGTATTGCATGTCATGAACTGCTCATCCACCTGGGCTCTATCCTTAAGCATCACGGATCGCCACCCACGGCCAACAGATGGCTCAATTGGGGGAGTCTTACCCGGAGCTTTGAAGTAGCGTTAAGACAGTTCCTAACTGTAATAAAAAAGGCGATTTCTAAAATAAATTTTAAAAATCTCCCACCCGTATCGGCTTTGTTCTTGTGAACGTTTTTTTTTTATATCAGGAAGCAATAATCAGCTCTTGTTTTTCCAATATTTCGTGTGATGTTCACCCTTTATCAAGCTATTATATGACAACTATAACTGTGTAAAAAAGAGAAATGAAACATATGTATATATATATATATATGTATGTATGTGTGTGTGTGTGTGTGTTTGTAAATGTAAAGTAATCCAAATGACTGGTTGTAAAGGATGATTCTATTTGGGATCTTTGAAATCTCCCTGTATACTCTTGCAGGTGCAATCATATACTCATACAAGGATTCTTCTGAATCCCTAAAGAGAGCTCAATGTATAATAATCAATAAATTAGATTAATACAGATGAATATTTACCTTTCGAAGAAAGTTTGTTAAGTTTTTCTTTCTTTGAAAGTTTTATATATATATATATATATATATATATATATATATATATATATATATATATATATATATAGTTAAACCTACTGAGTGAGATATACACCTACTAACAGTTTCGCTTAGTAGCTCATCAGAGCAAGAATTCTTGCCCTGATGAGCTCTACTTAGGTATTGAGCACTGTTTACTTTTTAGCTTTAGATAATACTAGCGATTTATATATATATATATATATTATATATATATATATATTTCATATATATATATATATATATTATATATATATATATATATATATATATATATATATATATATATATATATATATATATATATATATATATATATATAAAAGTATTATAGTATTAACCGATTATTTTAGCTTGCTACGACCATCTTGGTCTTTTTTTTCATTTTCACCCCAGGTGAAGTTCGGTAGTATATTTTTACAATCAAACTATTTGCCGTTTTTTTCTGACCGCAAGGGTTTACCATAAGTTTGGTATATATATATATATATATATATATATATATATATATATATATATATATATATATATATATATATATATACCAAACTTATGGTAAACCCTTCAGAAAAAAAAGGGCAAATAGTTTGATTGTAAAAATATACTACCGAACTTCACCTGGAGTAAAAGGAAAAAGAAGACCTATCTATCTATCTCTCTCTCTCTCTCTCTCTCTCTCTCTCTCTCTATATATATATATATATAATATATATATATATATATATATATATATATATAGATAGATAGATAGATAGATAGATATATATATATTGGAATGAATGCTATAGTGATTGCAATCTTGTACTTTTCTTCTCCTGTTGTCTACAATAATTGAATGCACTAATTTTAATTATGAGTTCCTTATCAAATTTCCCCCTTTTATTCATTTATTAATACATTTGTTTACTCCCGTGAAATATTTTGTTGTATTTTTTTTTAACAAATTAATTTTGAATCAATAGTGTTTATCTAATTCAAAACGACAAAGATAGCTCGGCAAACAAATCAGCACAAAAATGAACACCAACTGATTAATATATATATATAGAATATATATATATATATATATATATATATATATATATATATATATATAGAATTGAAGACCAATGATTAATATATATATATATATATAGAATATATATATATATATATATATATATATATTATCATTGGTCTTCAATTATATATATATATATA